>CM031241.1:141736141-142286141 GCA_018340775.1 Taxus wallichiana var. yunnanensis
ATGGCATTCACCCGAGTTAGCATGCTCAATGTTTTTTTGAAGGTTTGATCACACCTTTCATAAGGGTGCTCTCACACAAGACTTATATAGATCTGCATGAGGTGCTTGAGGCATCTTTGCACACTGAGGTAGTTGGGAGCATAGACACTAGAGTTATCCCTTTTTTGGAGGCTCATATTTCAGCTATGGAAATTTTTTTGGAGAAGTTGTTAGCTAATTCAACTCATGAGATGCGCAGTGGTATTTGGTGCATGGATTATGAAGTAGAAGGGAATACTAAGGATAGTTGCACTAGTAAATTGGTGTGCTCTATGTCATTTGATTATAATATTTTTCACCGGATCATGATTCAAGTAGGCGCCCATTGTTGCAACATGCAATAAGAAATAATGTGTCTTGTTACTACAAGATTTATAGGTCTACCACTCATGATACAGAGAATTTTAAGTTGATTGATCAGATTCATGATGCCATTGATACTGGTGTACATCAGACTAGTGTTGCAAACAATTCCAAGGAGCAAGGTGAGCATCATGATCATAATTACAATGAAGGGCACTCTGATGGTGGTGGTAGAGGTAGAGGTAGAGGCTACCGTGGAGGATTCAGAGGCTGAGGTCACGGCGGTGGAAGAAGTGAGTTCCCCCATGGAACATGTTATACATGCAAATCCCCGATCATTATAAGTGTGAATGCCCTCGAATATTATTTTCTCCTTTTGGAAAGAACCACAATTATGAATAATGTTTGGATTTGTATGAACACCTAAGAAAGAAGCACAAGCAAGATAAGGGTGTGGGAATGGTTAGAGTACAACGCATTGTGGAAGATCATTTGATGCGAGAAATTGGATCCTAGTCCTAAGATGGTGCATGTGTTGGTCACTACACGCACTGAGGCTACGTGCACCAAGGAATTTCCAAAGAAGAATCCTATTATTACAAAAGAAGAGGTATTACATGCAAAGTATCCAAACCCTACTTATCCGAAGAAAGTTTATATAGAGACCATGGAAGTTGTTAGAAACTTTTAGGGTGAGATACATTGCTTAAAAGAGAAGTCACAGAAGATGGAGAAGGAAAACACAGTTGAGATCCCTAAGAGGATGTTGATGATTTGAAGGAGGTTTGTAAGATGCTGCAACAAGAAAACATCATTCCTTTATTAAGGGAATGGTTAAGGGGGAAGACGCCATGCACTAGAGTTCATCTCAAGAGATAGATTTTACATGCTAACTTAACTCCTCATATTTTGGATTATGAAAAGAAATCACTCTGAATCTTGTTGTTGATAGATGGTTGTTGAGTAACATTTTGATTGATACATGTGTAGAAGTGAATGTACTCACTTTGGACGTGTGGAATCAGATGGGGAGACCACCATTACAACCATCTTCAAATGTGTTGTTTATGGCAAACAGGACTAAAGCCATGCCCATTGGAGTCTTGAAGGATTCTACTATTACTATACAAGGGGCCAAGTTTACTGGGGACTTTGAAGTCTTGGTGCTTGTAGAGGCAGATAGTTTTTCCAACATTTCTTAGGCAAGCTTGGTGTTATGTAAATATTGTAAAGGATATATCGGTTTTGAGAAAAAGGAAGAGCGCACAATAATTCCTTTAATGGATGAAAAATCTACACCTTATGTAGAATGTTTGAGTGAAGAGGATTTGAAAAAAATTATGTGTGCACCATTAGAGATCTTGAAGTACTTGAGCCATCAAAGGAAGGAGTTATTCAATGGGATGATGCACAATCTATGAGTGATATAACCAAAGTGTTTCTTGTGACAACTGGGTGCATGGGACTTATGAAATGATTGGGTGTGAGATGAAAAGTGTAGTCACGTGTGTAAGCATTCCACGTTGTGTTAGGTGTTTTGACAAGAACTAGGTACCAAGGTACATTGGCAAAGGAAATCTAGAAGTATTCTTGTGTGCTATGGAAGTTCAATGGATAGAACAAGTGGAAAGAAGAAACATGCTAGTGTATACCTTGCATAGAACAATAGTGTGCTAGTGGATGGTACACAGAGATGGCCTTTTAGAGTGGAGAGAAGTGAGAATCAACTTCTATGCAATATTTCTCTGGAGCAATGGGCTTACCAAGACATGTGAATTTCATGGGAATGATTCTACTTCACACAATGTTTAAAGCAAGTGTGAGAGACTTTGGACAGAGGGGTAGGAGGCTTTACCACCTTCACTATGGGTACACAAGCTCTACTTCACCTTGCGAGGTTGCGCACATGTATGATATGTCTATGTAGAGTTGAATAGCTAAACAAGCAATTGACTACGGTATGATTCAGACCTTTGACTATTTTTCTACTAAATCTCTAATGAATGAGGTGTTATAGGTTATGAAGTGCTTGACTATGGGAGATAGTGCAAAGGTTGAGGAACTTATTCAGGAGTTACTAGGTGAGTTAGATCTGGAGGAACGCTTTAAAGAATAAGAGACAGATGTAGAACAACTTGGGTGTGCCTGCCTAGAAAAAGAAAAAGGTAAGATGGTCTACATAATTGATGATGAAGAAGTGGATAATCTAGATGTTGAGCATACTGAGGGTACACACAGGCTCTTAGAAAGTGCATATGAGAAGAAACACACATATCACGAGCCTATGAAAATGAAGAAGGTCAACATTGGGACATATGCTGAACCTAAGGAGACCATCATAAGAGATTACTAGTTTGACTTGGAGGTTACTAAGATAACCGAGTTACTTTGCGTAAATTTTAGGACTTATTTCATAGAGTTTATCATGAGTTGAAAGGGGTACATCACTTGTTGGGTGAGATGAGGATAAAGTTAAAGGAAGGTGCATGCCCGATTAGGAAGAGGCCTTATAGGATGAATCCTAATTTACGTGTCAAGGTAAAGGAAGAAATTGATAAGATGTTGAAATCTAGAATCATTGAGCCCATCGAGGAGTTAGAATGGGTTAGCCCTATGGTAATAAGTATAAAGAAAGATGGAAGGATAAGAATTTGTGTGGATTATAGGGAGTTAAATGTTACATGTGTAATAGATCCTTTTCCCACACCTTTTACTAAAGAAATCTTGGAAGGCTTTGCAGGGCATAAGATCTGCTCCTTCACTGATGGATTTTCTGGGTATAATCAAGTGAGGATTGCTAAAGAGGATCAAGAGAAGAAAATTTTCACCACTGAGTGGGAAAGTTTTTCATACACAGATATGCCCTTTGGATTGAAGAATGCACATAAAGTCTTTTTGCACATTATTGTGAAAGCATTCCAGGACTTCATTCATAAGTTCTTACAAGTTTACTTGGATGATTTGATAGTTTATGTGCTATTGAAAGATCATTGTTATAATTTAAGACTTATGTTTGCAAGGCACCTATAATTGAATATCTCTTTAAACATTAAGAATTACATTTTTGCTACATCTTTTAGGACTTTGGTGGGATACATTTTCTGTAAAGAAGGCTTGTTAGTGGATCTTGCTAAGGTTGTTGTTATATTGGGCTTAGAGGAACCTACTAACTAGAGTGAGGTGTGTATATTCTTGGGGGCACACAGGATATTGCAAGAAGTTTATCAAATATTATGCAAAGATCATTGCGCCCTTAGAAGAATTATCAAAGATATAAGGAAAGTTCCATTGGGGTGAAGCGCAACAGTGTGTGTTTAAGACATTAAAGGAAAGGATTACTACAACACCTATTCTATGATTTCCTTCATTGACCAAACCTTTTCATGTGCATGTGGATGCCTCTGGCATGGCCATTGGCATGGTATTAGCCCAACATGGAGAAGGTATTGTTGATCATCCTATTTTTTTACAAGCAGGAAGTTGATTCCAGGTTGAGCATAATTATATAACTACAGAGTACAAAGCCTTGTCCATGATCTACGCACTGCATAAGTTTAGACACTACTTGTTGGTTACCCCATTTATATTCTATATAGATCATGTGGCACTTCAGACTTAGTGAACGAGCCAATTTCACGGGGGCCCATATGCCATTGGACTCTATTGTTTCATGAATTTGAATTTACAGTGGTGGTTAAGCCATGCAAGAGTAATTCTAGACCTGATCAATTATCAAGAATTAATTCAAATGAGGACATAGATAATTGAGGATATAATGCAAGATGCAAAAATTTATAGATTAAACCTGCGTGCGTCCTCGGACTTAGAAGATATTACTATATTTTTGTGAACTAGTGTGACACTTGAGGGGATGAAGCCTTTGGAGAAAAAAAAACTTTCCATATGTGTCGTGCCTTATACGTTGATTAGTGGAGACTTATACAAACTAGGTCGATGAAGTTTTGTGTCGGCGTTTACTTGAGCATGAGCACAAAGCTATTATGAGAGAAGCTTGTGGTGGGATTGCAGTGGACATTACATTGGGTATGCCACTATGCGCAAGATTTTGTTGGCTAGTTTGTGGTGGGAAACACTATATAAGGATTGTGAATAATATTGTAAGGCATGTGATCATTGTCAAGACCACCTTGAAAATCATAGGAATAGAGATGAAATGTGTTTAAGGCCTATTGCTAGTGCAAAACCTTTTGAAAAGTGGGAAATTGAATTTATGGATCCTATTTACCACCCCCCATGCACTAGAATGGATCATGCTACATTATAACTTGTATATATTATCTTACAAGGTGGGAAGAAGCGACACCTAAAAAGGATTGCACGATAGCTATGAAAACAAGGTTTCTATGGGAGAACATTATCAGTAGGTATGGATGCCCATTGAGTTTGAAAAGTGATAGGGGTACTCATTTTCTTAATGATACTATTAGGATATTATTGGTAGAATTTAAGGTGGAATCCCATAAAATAACACCCTATCACCCATAGGAAAATGGAATCACGATGCTTTTAACAAAATACTTGAGACATACACCGACTCAAATTTGTGATGTTGGAAGGAAAGACTAGGATGATAAAGTATCTATTATACTTTGGGCATACAAAACAACCTACAAGAGGTTGAAAAACTCCACACCCTTTCATTTAGTGTTTGGCACATAGGTTGTTTTACTAGAAGAATTCAATTTACCTTATCTGCATCTTACATGGGCAGGAGGCTTGGATTATGAACAAGCACTTGAAGAGTGCATTGATAAATTGATACTGTTGGATGAAAGGCGTGCCATTTCTTGATGGATTTAAAAGACAGAAAAGGCTAGGCAAAACGCTTGACATGATAGGCATAGAAAGGATAAAAGGAATGAAGTTGGACAAATGGTTCTTCTTTATGATTTCAAGTTTTTAAGCTACCCTCTAAAGCTTAAAGTGTTTTCGTTGGGACTGTATATTGTGACTTACATACTTGATTCATGCACTTACTAGTTATATTCCATGGATGGGACACGGTTTCTTAGTTACTTTAACGGGGTAAGTGAAGCCATACTATAAATCTATTTTTTTGGTGTTTGTAATAAGACAATTTTTCCATTTAAACTAGGTTTCCCTTTAATGCATTTCCTTTCTATGTGTTTCCTTTCATCGTTGCTATGCTTTGTCAATTTAGTTATGTGTTGTGTTGTGTGGTTTCAAACCCGTAGCTAATTACATTATAAGTGATTTCATGTGTAGAGGACCGCGCATACCCTTAGTGTGGGGTGGAAATACAGAGTTAGAGTCTTTTGGAGAAAGGTGCGAAAGGTAGAGATCAAGAGAGCGCTTATGGTTGGTGATATTAGTTGCTGGAAGATGGTGGTCATAAGAATGTGGGAAAATAGGTTAATGCCAGAGGAAAAGCCATGTACGGGTAGTGCAGAGTATAACACAAGGTAGGTAGAAACAAAGATAACTACAAGGATTGAGGCATAGAAGGTTATATAATTTAGCGTTGGGACCACACGAAAGGAGTTTTGTGGCCATGGTATTTTGTGCACCAAAAGGTTGTAGGTTTAAGTGCATGGTGAGCATGCGTGTTGAGCACATGGAAGCTGGAAAAGTGGGAAAAATCCATTTATTGTGGCAGTACAGTGGTAGGTGGTAGTGCAATTAATGTGGGTAAAAATTGAAAACCTATAAATAAAGGGTCATGGTAATTCATTTTTACCTTGCGATAATTTTTGAAAGAGCTCTTGCAAACTAGGGCATCCTTGCGAGAAATTATGAAGAATCATGTGTGAAGTTAAAGATTTGTGAACCAAATTGGAAAGAAGGACATGTCTGAGCACAAAACAAGTTGGTAAAGGAGGTTCTATGGTTTGAGAGGTAGAGTGTGAAGTTCACAAGAAGAAAAGGGTTCTCTGGTTAGGGTTTCGTAAAACTAGGGCACAAAGTATAGGGTTCACATAAGAAGAGTGTGACAGATAACTCGAGAGGGGTAAAAAGACTAAGGCACAAGGTAGAATCTTGAATCTACACAAGATAAATGGCACCAAGAAGGGAAGCAACCACACCAACTAAGAAAAATGGAAAGGGTAGAGAAAAGAAAAATGCGGAGGCAAATTTCAAAGTGAGAAGTGGTATTTGGAGATGAAATACCTAGATGAGGTATTTCTAAGAAAAGATTCGACATCCCACAGAAGGAGAATGGTTATAATATATTATAACCATTGAACTGATCAGGATGAAAAGGACATGACCTTGGAATTGGTTTGGCCTATAGAGGAGAGAATAGATGACGACAAGCTAGTGTTTGATGATTCAATAAAGAAGGATGGATGATTACAGCCTATACAAGCTTCCATTCTTTGGGAAGCTCTGAGTACCTATACTAGTGGCTGATGTCACACCTCCACAAGGACTACTTCTATTTTGTGGGAAGGAGAATGCACATAACCCCATAGTTGATCAATAAGTACACTGGACTCATCTGCACCGGTAACTCATTTGATGATGATCTGAGTGACAACGAAGTTGTGAAGGAGACAACCAAGGAGTATGAATACAAGAAGGGAGGGCATGCCTTTGATATTTCAAAGATCAATAATCTGGTGATGAAGATGGATGCGCACCTTCTTACAAAGCTAAGTGGTTAGGAGAGGTGGACCCAAGTGAACAAAATATGGTTAAATGTATGCAGAAGGATAGTTGAAGGAACCATCTATAACATCTCGAATTTTATAGCAAAAGAAATTATTGATGTTGCATGGGATGGGGATAAAATCATGTATGGAAATATCCTTCTTTTGATTGTATTTTTGGAGATAGGGGTTCCCAATGGCCCCAAGGATAGAATATGGGAGTACCCTGAAGAAGACCCATCCCCAGCTAAAAGGTTTGTTGCCTATACTTGTGAAACTATGACAGCAACATATAAGGTGCACATTGATAAGTGGTATAAACATATGCACGATGCCTTCAGAGTGGAATGGAGGATTCCAAAACAACTACCAAATTTAGTGAAGGATGAGGCTGAGTTTGTAGTATACCAACATTTCTATATTGGCAGGTTCACTTTGGTTGATGGCATGAAAGGCCCGTGGTGCAAGCTACCATTTACATTCACCACACAGTACTTCAAAAGTGCGGACAATAGATTTAATGAGGTGAAGAAGTTGAGATTTTTGCCAGAGTGAGGTAGAAAATGAGTATCGTGAGATGCACTGTACCTTGGTCTACCCAAATAAGCTTGCTTATGTGGAAAGATATGTCTCACATGACATACATATGCTCAAGCTTGTTTCAATACCGATTACTAAGCCATTCAACATTTTTATTTCATCTGTGGCCTAATTTTTTTGAAGTCACATATGTAGAATATGATGCGAGTATCCCAATAGAGCCTTTAATAAGGAGGAAGGTGGAGACAAAGAAGATAAGTAGGGAAGAGACTCCTATAGCAAGCGGAGCGTGCAAGCGTGCATGAAATCTAGTCCGCATGGAAAAAGGATACATATATAGGTACGAGTAATTATACTCAAAGGAAGAAGTCTTCGGTGGTGAAGAAACCAAGGGTGGTCTAGAGTTCCAACTCTAAGAAGATGGAGAGTTTAAAGTGTGAGGAGACCGAGGACGAGGGAGAGGAAGAAGTGCCAATGGGGACCCTCATGTATATACTGTGCATGAGATAGATGAAGAGAAGAGTGTGCCCTCTTATGAAGGGTGGAAATTGAATGAGGACAAAGAGGAGAAAGTTGGCATAAATGTGTAGGAGACTACACATGTTTCTGGCCCAGAATTAGAGACCTTGGCAGAACATAAAGTTATTGGTATCATATAACACTTGGTCGACCAGGAGGTCGAGAACAACATGGAAGAAGAAGAAGGAAAAGAGAAAGATGGGAGTATGGGAGGAGAAACAAGATTGGTGGTAGAATTCCCAGTGTAGGTGCACACATGTAGTAGATGTGTGTACACCCAACAAGGACCTATTATGGTTTATGATGTGAATCCCAATCAAGTATTGTGCACTCGTTACCAAAGTACAATACTGGTGGACCAACTTTTTTGTGGGTCATCTTTTGATAAGGGAGGCGCATTTCCATGCAAAAGAAAGATGTTGTCTTGGATGTTTGATTCCCACATTGATGAAACTGATTTGAAGTTAGTGCGGGGGCATTCTTTGGATACGTGCGTGCACTTCACCGAGATCCAAGGAGGTGAATCCATTAGTGCATTCTCAACAATTTAACTAATGAATAGGCATGTAATACACTGAATAAGGTTTCAGTGGAAGTGGAGGCCAGATTTTTGGGAGGAATAACAAAATAAAAGGATTGGAAAAGGAGTTAGAAGAGAATAATAAGGATATTATCAAGAGGGATAGGGAGCAAAAGGTGAAAAAAAATATTAGTGTGCAGTTGAATGCTTGAGTTACTAGGGGAAAAGGGAAGGTTACGTGAGGTATATGAGAAGGCAAAGTTGATAACATATTCTATCATACTAGCACACCTAGAGTTAACCCCCCCAACAAAGTCATATGAGATGACCCTCCATTGTTTGGAGAATTTAACATGCATAATCATGATGTAAAAGAAACCCTTGCACTAGAGTCTGTGGAATAAGTTATGGCGTGAACGAAGAAATAAGATAAGAATAAAATCAAGGAAACCATAACTCAGTACACTGAGATTCTCACATCATTTAAAACTATGGCTCATATGGTAGAGGTTGTTTATGATAACTGTGAAGACCGGGATCATGTGGCAAGTTTTCTAGTAGCCACACACGAGGTGGACTTGAAGGAGTTCTAGACCAAGAACAAGGGAAATCGGTGGAACGTGACAGGATCCTAGCAGAGGTGGAGAAGAAGACTGAGGAAATTGAAATATTGAGGGCCTATATTAATAATAAGTTGAAATAATTATATCCCTAGGTTATGCGTAAAATGGACGTCTTTGTGAGACACTAGGCAAGAAACTAGAAACTATGGTCAAAACTTTAAGGCCAAGGGAGAAGAGTTGACATTTGATGAAGTCAGTGCCATGATTGGGGATTTGTTTAAACAAGCACAGTGAAGTGGAGGGATGGAATGCCATGGAGGCATCATTAAATAAGGATTTCCCCATCCTCCTTACATAGTAGTAGAATTATTTCATTCTTTGGCGCAAGCCAGGTATAGGTTTTTTATTCTTTATTCTTTTATTCTTTCTTGGAGAAGCCAAATGTTTCGAGGAAAGACAACATCATTAGTGTGGGGTAATGTTGAGCATAGAAAAATGACTAAGTACCTAGGAAGAGGTTAGTGAGCACAGAGGAATTGGATAAGAAACACGTGGCTTTGGGAGGACATGGTTTGTGCATAGAAGATATAAAAGGATTGTGTGTAAGGGATCAACGCTTAGCTAGTTTTGGGATGTGGATCTAAATATACAATTGGAGTGGAAGTCAAGAAATGTATAAAGATAGTATTGAAATGAGAAGACTTGCAGTTCAAGCAAAGTATATTTTGAGAGAAGCTCTCATGCGAAGGAATATAAAGTGACATGTTTAGTGTAGAGCTAACAATAGGATGTGAACTAGATTTATCTATAGAAGGTATATTATAAGGAGTACTTTCATGATTTTATAATTATCTTGTAGCGACACATGTCTATTCTTACCATGTAGCCTATTTTGGAAGGTGTGTGTGTTTCACTTGATTCTAGAGCATTTCTTTGAATATTGACGAAACAGATAAGGGTAAATGGGCTAGGAGGAATACCTGTTAAAGCTGGTTGAAGGTTGTTGCGCACATATGACTTCTTGATCCACAGTTGACCGTGAGAGCTTTCTTTTGGCTAGGAGGAACTACCTAAAATAGAAAACAAGACCACCAAATAGAAGTTAAACAGTATATGCAGTGAACTACCTAGCGTATGCTAGATCCGGTAAGTGTGATACTCCGTAGACATCTATCAATCCATTGTTTAAAATAACTCAATGTTAACAATAAATTAAATCCTACTGTAGTTAAAATGATTTAGGTATCTCATTCGACTACAATAAGCAAATTCGTTTACAATAGGCTACGCTATGACCTGAATCGAAGGTCAAGGTCTTTGTCGAGTAATTGAGTCTTGGTTAGAGTCTGGTTCTGGGCTGTTTTGGGTATTTGGTGGAGATTTTAAGCTATGTTCTTGGTATAAGAGTAAAAACATAGAGACCAACGTCGATGCAGTATTACCGATGTTGGTTTAATTAAACTAGAGATGGTTGTGGGTAACTAGCATCGGTATGGTTGGGGTGGAGGAAACTTAATAAAATCTTGGTGTGGTGACAGATCTAAGGCTAAATGGAAATGGAGAGGGAAATGGCAAGGTCTGTGTATGTCTTAGGTATACTCAGGGATCTTTGAAAACGAGTATGGGCAGTTCAATGGTGTGGGTGAAGGAATGGTCAAGTTTTCATGGAGGTAAATGGTGGGAGAATGAGAATGGGAGTAGAAACTGATAATAGATATAACAGAACCTACTAAAATGAAAATGGATGAATGTTGGTTAATAAAACACTTACTCGTTGTATGAACTTGATGGCTGGAGAGAAATGGTAGTTGATTCAGATGGATGGAGCTTGATGTGGTGATGGTGCTTCCCCGGATGCTTTCGTGAATGTAAATGGCTCTGTGATTGCTTCTAGTGTTGGATGTGGATGCTTTGATGCGTGTACAAATGTTGGTTCTACTTGTATGTAGCTTTGGTTTCATCTCTTGCTCTCAAAAAATGTGCCAACCTTGAAATAAGGTTTTTTTGGGGATTAAATGGTAATCGATGATGGTTTCGGGTTAACCGGTGGTTTAGGGTAACCGGCATCGGTTAGGGCAGGATTTCCTAGGTTTTCTAAAATTGGCAGATCCTCTTGATTTTATTGGATCTCATTCATTTTCTTACGTGGATTAGAATGGAATCTTCCTTTCTAATGTACGGGAATGTGGTTAGAGGGAATGTAGGCTTTGATTTTTACGGTTTAGGTAGGTCTTAGTTAGTTATGGCAACATACTAAGAATAGGTCTTAGGATGAAGTGGCTAGATGAGGTGTAAGGTGAGGTGGGTATGTGGGAATTATCTCAATTAGGATATTTAAATAATAGATATTATGAGATCATGAATTAATTTAATTAAATTAATATTAGAGTGGGGTAAAAGAGGCCATGGTTAGGTGAGTGTGTTCAATTTGGTTATTTGTGTCGAGGGACAAATGGGAGTGTGACCCAATTTTGATGTCTATAGTGTGAGTAGTGAAGGGAAAGTCCCCATTACCCATAAATATGTATTGATCTTCATGGTTTAGGGATCCATGTTTAGTAGGGTTATGCTACTAGTTTATGAGCATGCATGAACTATGGTGACATTGCTATATATGTATGCAACTTTTGTGTTTTATAGAATTAATACAATCGATATTTATGGTTGGATATTGGTTGTTAACATATTTGTAACTGGTTCTCGCGTGCTAAAGTTAATCTTAATTCTTGTATGAGTTATTCGTGCATATGGTAATGAACTATATCTACTTATGGGTTGTTACGGCATTACAATTATGGATCTAGAATATATCTATTTGTATGATCATGCTAACTCCTTGAATAAGCTGCCATAAAAGAGGGACCTAGTACCCTTGTGAGCTTCAGGTGAGTGCTTAGTTATGGTTGAGTGATGTGCTAACACGACTTGGGATGTTGGGTAAAATAAAAGATTACAAGGACCATCTCAAGTTCGTAAGTCCCACATCTTGAGAGATGATCCAATGTTAGCAAATTACACCGATTGCCCCACACATATCATGAGCTATCGAGGGGTGTTGTAACTTTGCACTGACATGTTATTCCTCTTGATTTTTAACATCATCATTTTCTTTCTCATGTATATGAGGACACTTAGTAGAAAAATGTCCTACTTCTTCACAATTAAATTATTTGAAAGGGAGTTTACCTCTATACTTACCAAAACCTTGTTTCATTATTTTAGCCAACATAGCAAAGAGCTTTTCATATTAAATATCTAGAGTGGTATCATGTTTACGTACCACGTATTTTGTCTTCATTTCAGATTTGAAAGCAATCTCCTTCTTGGCTGATTTTGAATCACCTATCCTCATTTCATAAGCAATCAAAGTACCATGCAACTCATCTAATGTCAAAGTGGTTAGATCTTTTGCTTCTTCTATAATAGACACCTTAGAATCAAATTTTGAAGACAAGGACCTTAGAAAATTTTGTACTACAACTTCTTCTTTCACTTCATCACCTACACCCTTTATGCTATTCACAATTTTGTCAACTCTAAGTAGATATGTAGCAATTGACTCATTATAATTCATTTTTAGGCTTTTAAACTGATTTCTAAAAGTTTGAAGTTTTGCAATTTTACCTTTGATTCACCTTCATAGAGAACTTGAAGTTTTTCCCATGCCTCCTTTGAATTCTTACAATGCATCACTTTACCCATTTCAGATTCTCCAAGTCCACTTAGGATAGCACAAAAATCCTTTGACTTGTTAGTATAATCAGCCTTTTCTTTTCTAGTGCTTAGAGTATTAATAGGAGGGACATAAACTTTTTCAACTACCACCAAAATATAAAACCCTTGTGCCATGATGAAATTCCTCATTCTCATTCTCTAGTTCAGCTATAATTCACACCATCAAAAATTGGAGGCTTTCCACTCACAATTTTTCTTGTCATTTTTTGCTTCAAGGATCTCCTTTCAAGCCATCAAGCTTCTACAAAAGGACCAAATTTGATATTAATTGTTCAAAGAAAAATGGACTAAAAGGGGGTGAATCAGTCCTTACAAATATTTCAAAAATAAACCTAATATCTAATCTCCAATTACCATATGCATAAAACCACAATAACCATTTATTCAACTTTCCATGTGTGCATACCATAAATCATCAACAACGCATATAGCCATAAAATACAAGAAATGCCATGAGAAGACAAGATGTAAGTGGGAAACCCTCAAGGGGAAGAAAACCCAGTGGAACAATAACTTATATTGATATGTTTTTGAATTTAGTGAGGTGCTAACCCCACAAGGTGCACCAACCCTACAAGGAGCACCAACCCCTAATTTTGTGAAGTACCAACTCCAAAACAAGGCTACAACCCCTTACGATGAACAAAAACCCACTCAAGCACCTTATGATGTGTAGATATCTTTTTTTTTTTTTTTTTGCCACAAATGATGGAGACCTCTTATTCAGCTCGCACTTCTTCACTCAAACCCTTAGTGATCAATCTTCACAAAATAAGCTCATCAAACCCTCCAAAAAAATAAAACTCTTTGTTTCAAATTATCATATTTTTCTTCACCCGCAACACACTTGGATCACCCTCAAATCATGCTCAAACACCTGTAATCACACTTCACCTAGGTCGCTTCACATGCGCGCCACACACACACACACACACACACACACACACACACACACACACACACACACACACACACACACACACACACACACACACACACACACATTAACTAGTTTGGAAAAGCACCCAAAAACATGCTTTTATATGCTTCTCCACCTTTAATACTTAGGCCCAACGTTTTTCCTAATTTTTTTGACCTATACATTGAGGAAACATTCAAAAATTTAAATATAATAGTAATAAGTGACCATATTAGGTCTTCTAGCTAAAACCCACATTACAAGTGCCAAAAATGGCTCAAAACCCCATGGGCACATTCTTAAAAAGGCCTTACATAAAATGTATACTTTTTCATGACCCAAAACCATTTTCATATGAGTAATACATCATAAAAAATTCATACATTATTAGAATTAATATCAAACAATCAAATTATTTCATTTACATGGCCCGAGTTCCTTTTAAATATCAAAAGTTGTTTCCTTCACCATTCAACACCATGGAAACTTAATAATGCCACAAGATCACTTTAACATGATCAAATAATGTTATGTAACCACTAAAAATAAATGTAAGAACCTATATAACACTTCTAATCAATTTATAAGCCATGAAACATCCTGCAATTCAAACCACAACAACTTTTGCTTTCACCAAAACAACCTACCAAAAATATTGTTTCCAAATGTTATCTCATTAAATCATTTATACATACATTAAAGACCCCCAAATGGAATCATTAGATGCAAACTTCATCCCTCTTAACATTCCTAGTCATAGTAAGTATTACCTAATCCATATCATGCTTTAAGTATTATCAAACTTGCACCAAAATAGATGTTGTATTGATCTGCCAAAGATCTTCTTGCTCAAAGAATGCCTTAGAAATCCTATAAAATGATCTCATTATGAAGAAATAATTATATCAATGGAAATATATATGAATAATTTTTCCAACAAAAATTTAATCATTTAAGGAACAAACACATTGCTCAATATATAGCCATTTTTCTAAACCTTGTTATTTGAGATCACAAAATGCCCTTTGACCATCAACTGTTTGGACCTCAAAACATCATATAATTGCATGAACAAGTCCTGAAACCTCCATGGAAATCAATAAAAACTCTCATACATAACACACCATCAATTTCGCATGTTACTCCTTTAAACCATCTTGTCCTACAACCTTATTCTTTAGAAACTAATATTTTTAGGTGAGGCCCACATATCACCATGAACTAAACCATACATTTATGGAGATTTTGAGGAGTCATATAACACATACAATCATCACTTTTGATGAATCAATTGAAACCGGTCACACCACTTCAGGTTTCTACCGACTTATCCTAGCTAGGGGGGTTTAACTAGGGTTTTTAACCTCTTTACCTTCTTGACATTCGTTCATAAAATCAACTAACCTTGTTATTTTTGTGAAACCTTATAAACTCATGTTAGAATCATCCATGAAAACCATAAGGTCCTATTCAAATCACATTTTTCACAACAAGCATCGAAGTTCAAATTCGAGCTTGATTTTCACATGTTCTTGACTTTGTCTCACATAGACTATCATATCTAGAAAAATTATCATCAGGGAAACCTGAATTTTTTCTGAGAGCACTATGATAGATCCCTCTAACATCTCCAATCATCAAAATTCCATTAAAATATCTCAATCTCTCTAGCCTATCTCATTTGCATAGCCTTACCTTAGGGATTCTCACCACAGAAGCTAGTATAAAATGAAATAGTGCAATAACTAAACATGAAACCACAAAAAATGATCTAAACATACCTCATATGACATGATATACCTAGTTTTATGCTTACATGATATTAAATGGCTCCAATACACTTTGTCACTACGAGCTACTATACTTGCTCCCAATGAGCACCTGTAACATGGAGAACCACACAGTACTACACTACGACATTACACTGTTGTGAGTGCTTAAGAACCATCAAAACATTATATACATCATGTCAACATGCTTTCAAAGTATCCAAAAATCTCACACTATTAAATTGCACCTCCTAGGCACCTCGTATAGACTTGTTAGAGAAAACACACATCAATGAATCCTAATATAACAGATGATAAAAATCTAAACCAGTATTTTAGCACCATAAAAGACATCATGACATCATTCTACAATATTCACTTTTTCATTAATGTGTTTTTACATTAATGACAACACCTACTAGGATATTATGCCAACATTTGAAACCCCCAAGATGATCAAACACCCACTCAAGCACCTTATGAAGAATATATCTGATTTATTTCTCCTACCAAAACTGATAGAGATCACAATTTCAGCTCACAACACATCCAAACCCTTGTTCAAGCCATATGGTCTTCAAACTTGCATAGTTCTTCACTTTCTTCACTCTTCAAAGATTAAAATTTTTGCATACATGCCTATTGACATTCCTCAACCTATCATACACTTGATCAAATATTAATTCATGGTCACACACTTGCAAAAATCTCACACCTAATGGTTTCAAGGCCAATGGATCTTCCCTTTTACTCCATTACTATGCTACAAAATACAAAAGGAAATGCTAATAGCTCAATGGAAGAAAGTGAAATACAATCTAAAGCCTAAAAATTGCTATAATCTAAAGCCTTGTGAGTTTGATCTAAGTGTCTTTTCATCATGAAACTAAACTATGTCCCACTTTTGCTTAGTTTTATTCTTGTCTTCGGATGAGGTGAAACTCTACCCAAGTGGCACTTGGTTTTTTTTCATCTTTTGATCTATACCCTTGCATTCTCACCGCCCACCTTTTTGGGGTGAGAAAGGAGCATACCTCGCATGTTTTTATTAGAGATAGTGCTTGCCACTTTTTTGTCCATTTACACCCATCCATGTTTGTGGTTGGGTTGTTAAATGTCTAAAGTGTGCAGGTACACTTTTCATATCTTTGATAAAAGTCCTTCCATCTTGATTTCAAGATCATCTTCACCGCTGTGAGTACGGTTCATCTTTTGTCTCTTCTTGAGTTGATAGTTTTGTTCACATCTTAGACACACAATCTTGGTACTTACATCGTATTCTCATTTTGTGAGAAAATGGTATAAGTCCCTTTATTGTGTGGTTACGCTGCTCACATGATTTGAAACTCCTTGCTATACTTATCACTTGGTTTCAGTTTCGATGTCATCTAAGTCTTCTTGAAAAGTGTCAATAATGCCTTATATATATCATAATAAAGTTTTCATGGTACTAACACCTTGCTTTCTCGGTTAATGTATCATAGTGACGTTGTTATGCTATATGTATTTGTGACTTCCATTTTTTAGAAGGTTTGGATTTCATCGGCATTCAAACTAAGTTTTACGTATACCTTATCGAGGATCATGACAAATCACATCAAGATACTTTGGCCTTGTTAGAGTTCTAACTAGACCTACATATTGATGCATCGTTGTCGCTATCTGTTTTTAGGGCATAGGCTTGGAAACAACAAACTGAGTGATCATAACATTTAGGTGTGCATATAAGTGTTCCTTGATAAAACAACTACATAACACTACATCTAGGATACACTGTGGTATAGTTCAAACATCACCTTGAGCGGCTTGCAAAAACCATACACTTAGGGGTCACACTAGCTATATACCAAATGTCTGCTAGTAATGCCTAAAATCATAAAAAAGGCAGCCAAATCGAATGAGGATGATATAGGAGAAAACCCTTTCGACACCTTCCCATTTAGTGGCCACAATTTAGCACCGCTATTTTCTCAAGTCAAAGATACGGAGGCGTTAATTGATCATAGTGGAGAAGATTCAGACTCTTCCAGAGAACAATAAAGGTTGGATTCAAATAGATTTGATGAACTCCTATATTATAATAAAGATCAAGTACTCACAAGAGTCTTAGCATTAGGAGATAAACTTCCACATGAGCACAAAGAAGAAACAAAGGTCATTAACCCTAACCTAAGAGAGTGAAGATTAATCTTAGACACAGATAACCCTTTTGATGTGGGATATGCTTCCACTTCTGGGAAACATAAGGCCACTATCGAAGGTGAACCATCACGAAAACCTCACTATAAAGCTTCACGTAAAGTGAAAATTGAGCGTAAAGCTTCCCCTTCTCCGAAATTTGATGAAGAAGAGGACCCTTGGTTGAGGAGGAAATCCTCCAAAAATAGATCTTGAAGTTAAGTCGAAACTAGCAAACCTAGGCTCCTCAAGAAGACACATATACAAAGACAAAGATAAAAAAAAAGTTAACAAGTTTCAATTTGATCCACATACAAAATATACCTTTCCAATAACTCGGGTCAAAGGCCAATGTCACCTACTAAACAGCAACTCATTCAGGAGGAATTGAAATTTATGAAATATACGCTTACTACATTACAACAGGGAAATACAGGCCAAAATAAAAATATTCGTATGAAGAATTATGTCCTTACCCCTTTGATAAGGACATGTTACAATAACGTTTCCCAAAACACTTTACCATTCCCATGTTTGATAAATATAAGTGCAAAAGTGATCCTCGTGATCATATAAAATACTTTTACATGGCTTTCCAAGAGGTCGCTTATAGCAATAATTTCTTAATATGACTTTTTCCTCTTAGCCTAAGAGCCATGGGATTGGAATGGTTCTAGAGAATACCCAAGGGCTCCATTACAACGTGACCCGCATTATCAGAGAAATTTGTAAGGCATTACTCCTAGAATATGGAAAGCAACATCACAATGAACGATCTATGTAACACAAAACAAAAACCCAATGAGACATTTGCAGGATTTTTACAATGATGGCGTGGGTTAGCTACTCACTTTCCTTGTGCCTTACTAGAAAAATAGTTAGTGAGAATATTTGTTCCTAACTTAAACCCAAAAGAATCCTTTCATTTACAAATGCATTGTGGCTCAAACTTTGAAGAAGTCATAGAGAAAGGAAGTCAAATTGAGAAAGCCCTCATTGCCAAGGGAACGCTTAAACCTGTCACTAAAAACAAACATGAAGCCAAATCCACAAACAAACCTAAATTCATCAATTAGAATAAACATGTTGTTGGTGATGGCATTACAGACTCTAAGATATTCCAAGTCGTATGCAGAAAGCCCACTTTTAAAGCTTTCGCAAGGACCTCGTCCCAAAGCACCTACCAAACGTATGTTTACATCCTTAAAAATCCTTATCTACCATCCTAAAACAATTAGATGACGTGAAAATGGTAGAATATCCAACTACAATAGTACCATATCCGAGAAGATGCTCCAAAACTAGTTTGGTTCAAAGATCATGAATATTGCGACTTCCACCGTGTTAAAGGACACAAAATGGATAGATGTTTGAGATTGCGCCATTATATCCAAGACCTCATCGAGGAAGGGAAGATTGTTATGGATTCTCCCCTTGAGTCCGGTAAAAGTTCAAATGAAAAAATGGGTATTTACAAGGAACCTTTTCCTAACCATGCAAATAAAAAGAAAAGAAAACCAGATCAAGGGAAAACCTCCAATGACTATAGGATCACTTTGCCTATGTGTACCCTAAAAATGATAGTCCTTATGATTCCCTCATTGGATGTATTAGCTCATCTAATGAACAGATCAACACCATTTGGATTTTAGAAAAGAGTTGCGCAGTCGGGACAAGACGTGCCCGCTTAGTCATACCAGATCCTATGCCTATCCCTCAGGAAGGTCAGTATAATTTAATAGAGCAGTTAGAGAAAACACTTGCTAGGATATCTATTCTCGATCTCCTCAAGATCTCTAATGCCCATAAGAACATACTTGTATAAAACTTTGCAAAATTTAGGGGTTTCCACAGAGGTAGACCCCATGAACCTTCAAGCCATGATTACACGCCTAGACACCAATGATCATATTACTTTTGATCATACTGCAATCCCACATAACAACCCAGAGCATAACTTACCCTTGTATCTTGAAGTGGTGGTTACCCATCGTAAAATCAAAAGAGTACTTGTAGATGGGGGATCTGGTCTAAATATTTACACTTTGAAGTTGGTTAAGTAGCTAGGCCATTCAGAAATAGAGCTGGGAGCTAAGACTATCATGATCACGGCTTATGACAATGAAGAAAGAGAGTCATCAGGGACTATAGTGGTTCCCATTGAGGTAGGACCAATGTGTCATGACACAATGTTCCATGTCCTTGACTTAGACCTTCCATACAACATGCTCTTGGGATGCCCATGGATCCATGCCATGCAAGCTATTCCATCAAATTTTCATCAGTGCATCGAGTTATGTCATGAAGGGCAGGTGGTTACCATTTTGGGTGACCCGGAACCATTCACACATTGTAGGGCATTGCAGTTTTTCTCGTGTAGCTTATGAATGTCCTTCTGCAGATGTTGTTGTCCCTCTACAAATAGAGGCTATAAAAAATGAATAGATTCAAAGTCCCTCATGCCTTTCAATCAAGATTTTCCCTCATTGGTCAACCCATTTGCTTCATGGGAGGAAACATCAGCAAAATATGGCCCAGATAAGCCATTCACTCTTGAGCAGGCTCTGTATTGATATCAGACTTATCAGTATCCCCCAAGACAAGGGGTAAGCCTTATTTTTAGTTCAAGAGAACTTGCGAGCAATGTCCTAAACCATTGGAAAAATTTGTCCATAGTGGTCTCCTATCTGAGGAGAAAATGTTAGAAGACCCTACTAACAGAGTGCCAGAAGGCACCATGGCTTCATGCAATCAAGCACCTCAGTACATCAAAGGTCCCCGCATGATGTTTGTCATGGGCTATAGTGGGTTTGGATGTGGCGTTAATGCACAAGGCTGGTTGGAGCCTATCCCTATCCCTCATTTTAAAGATGATAAACATGGCCTTGGAATAAGGCCCCATGATGCTCTACCTTCTGAGAATGACGCCACCTCTTTTGAATGTGAGGATGTTTCATCTCATTCTAATAGTGACATAGATTCCCAATGTAGCCTTTATGAGGATCTTTCCTCCACAAAATTTTCCCATTAATCGGGTCCTTACCTTATCCGAATCCATCCCCTAGACAAATATCCAGTAGCCCTTGTATATCCTGAACTTATAGATTGGGATCAACAACTTCACGTGCCCCTAGATTTCTTTGAAAATGATGAGGCATTTACAGAGTTCATGGGACTCATGTTCTTTATTCAGCTAGAGACCACAAGAAAGGATTTAAGATTCAACTAGATACCTGTGCCTACTTCGGGAAGAAGCAGAGATGTGTGGATGGTTGAATAAGAAGGCTATAAATAAAGGTACACCCACTTCTAAGAAACCAAGCAAGAATGCTCAACAGAGATCCCATAGTGACAAACTCTTTGATAAACTCATAGACAAACAGAACAAAGAGTCTAAAGATGAAGTGATTTATCCATTTAAAGATGATCATGAGCTACCATAGGAGGTCGATCTTACTCTTCCCCTAATCCTACATGGATGGAAGATGCTTCTAAAATGCTTATTGAGGAAACAATCAACATCAACATTGGCTCAGAAGAGCAGCCTAGAATAATAAAGTTGGGAGTTTCACTCTTAGCTCAAGAACAAAAACTTTTGTAGAGATTTTAAAAGAATACGTGGAAATATTTGCATGGACATATGCAGATATGCCTAGTTTTGACCTAGAGCTAGTTGTGCACCCAGATGCCAAACCAATCAAACAAAAGTTGAGAAAGATGCATCCTAAGGTGGCTCTCTTAGTCAAAGAAGAATTAGAAAATTTATTGGCTATTGATTTCATTAAACCTATTGACTATTCAGAATGGATCTCTAACATAGTCCCAGTATAAAAAAACTTGTTGGTATAAAAATATGCACTGATTTCATGACATTAACAAAGCATGTCCAAATCACTTTCATAGAAATATCGCCATTAGCTTTCCTCACTATTTGATTAACTCGTTGGAGAAATCAATAAGGGAAGTTCGAGCCACTCTAGGGCTGTCCCTTTGCATCGTGGACTTATCCTCCCGATCCATCGCCATTGTTCTAGCTGCCCCCTTGAATCCTACCCCACCTTCCTCCTCCATTCCTCCTCCCGATCGCACCGCTTACACTCCCCCTGCTGAAAAGGAAGCTTGAACCTGCTGCTTCCAAGCAAAAAAAGCAAGAACATAAAAGATAAAATCCCTCATTCCCAACGGGTCCTAAGAAGCCATAAAGACTGGAACTTCTTTGAGAACCTCCCGCATATTAGTATTCCAATGGAGGAGCCCAAGGAGGAGGGCTTGATGGATAGAGTGGACAGGTTAGAGAAGGAGATACAAGAGCTAAAAGGGACTATAAAAAATATGGAAAGAGCTAAGGGTAAAGGTATTTTTCAAGTGATGATGATGAGGGGGTTATTGCTGAGGTCTTCAATAAGTTCAGATCCCTGGATGGCAGAATGGGCAATGCTTAAAAGCCGATAATGATCGCATATTATCTGCCCTTAAAAGCATATATAATTTCATTGAGCGGCATGTGCATAGTGTCTGCAGTTTAAGTGGGGTTAGTGAGGACATCTGGGGACCTAAAGAGAAAAGAGATATGGAAATTTCCCGTGCTGATGTGACTCTGACTCCTCTTAGGCCATTGCCATTGCCTTCTTCATCATGTCATTATGCAGCCATTAAGACCAAGATTGATGAGGCAATAAAGTAACGAGTTCTTTGTGTGGCTGCTTTTTGGGCCGTGATGTTGTTGTTATCTAGCGTTCAGCATTTTTTTTGTAGAGTTTTTATGTTGCTTCTCTTTTTGTTGCTTTTTTTTCTCTTTGACTTCTTTTGGGATCATCATTCGTTTGGATCCTTTCTTCACTTGTATTGTCTTACTTGGATGTTGAGCCCTCTTTGGTTGGCCATTTTGCCCTTCTCTAAGATGTATCTCTCATTTTGGTATCGGCTTTTGAGCCCTTTTGTATACGGTAGGTATAGTCCCTTCAAAACTATTTTCCCTTAATAAAAAAAAAAAAAACAAAGCATGTCTAAAAGATGATTTCCCCCTACCTAACATTAACATGATAGTTGATTCCATGACCACCAGTTATGAAATGTTGTCCTTAATGGATGGCTTTTCAGGTTATAACCAAATACAAATTGTAGAAGAAGATCAACATAAGACATCATTCATCACCCCTTGGGGAATGTTTTGCTACAAATTCATGCCCTTCGGGCTCAAGAACGTTGGGGCTACTTATCAATGGGCCATGATAGTTATATTCCATGATATGATAAGTGACATCATGGAGGATTATGTTGATGACATTCTAGCAAAATCCAAAAGTAGAAAAGAACACCCTGGAGTATTGAGGTGTATTTTTCAGCGTCTACGAGACTATAAGGTTCGATTGAACCCTAAGAAATGTGTCTTCGGTGTTTTATCAGGAAAGCTCCTAGGGTTCATTGTTTCACAAAGAGGGATTGAAGTGGACCCTACAAAGGTTACGGCTATCACATAAATGCCACCACCTACCACTCTCAAGCAACTAAGGAGTCTACAATGGAAAATTCAGGCAATTCGTCGCTTTATTTCACAACTGGCGGATAAGTGCCATCCTTTTACCCATCTACTCAAGAAATATGTCACCTTCAATTGGGGACTTGACTGTCAGAAGGCCTTTGCACTACTCAAATAGTACTTGGCCAACCCACTTGTACTCATGCTGCCTACCCCAGGTGAACCTCTCCTCTTATACATTTCGGCTACCCAGTTTGCTAGTGGAGAATTGCTTGCCCAATATGACTTAGCCCATAAAGAGAGAGTTTTTTATTAGCTCAGTCACACCCTGATCACATACGAGTTGAATTATCCCCAAATAGAAAAGGCCTACTTAGCAGTTGTCTTCACATTTGAAAAGCTTCGCTATTATCTCCTGAATAATAAAACTAAGCTCATATCCAAGGTTGACCCTCTCAAGTACCTTTTATCCAAACCCGCCCTCATAGGCCAAATGGATAATTGGATCATTCTCCTGAGTGAATTTGATATCGAGTTTGTGAATCAGGAGTCTTTTAAAGGACAGGCACTGGCTGATTAGTTGGTAGAAGTTCCTCTCCTAGGAATGGAACCTTTATGCTTAGATTTACCAGATGCATCTATGATGTATATTGAGGAATTTGTAGAATGGTAGGTTCATTTTGATGGATCTTTTACCTTCCATGGATCTAGAGAAGGAGTGGTTCTCATCACTCCAACATTCGATGTCATCCCATGAGCATTCCGGCTAGGATTCCCATGCACAAATAACATCACAGAGTACGAAGCACTCATTTCTGGCCTCAAGCTAGCTATTACATGCAACATCAGACAACTGTGAGTCATTGGGGACTCTCAATTTATCATAAAATAGGTTAATGATGAGTACAAGGTTAAAGATGAGAAGCTTAGTCCGTATAAAAAAAAGGTTGAAACTTTAAAGGAATATTTCACACAAGTCATATTTGAACAAAAACCAAGGTCGCATAATAGATCTGCGCAGATGCTATGGCTACTATTGGGTCTCTCTTACGCATAGCACCTGAAGAAAGAAAGATTCCTTTCTTCATGGAACATCTACAGTACCTACATATGATATGTCGAGTCATGTTTGGCATGTGAAGTTGTTGGTCCTTTATCCCCTTGGTATGACCCTATCTTCCAATACCTACAAGATGACACTCTTCCACCTGACATCACCCATTCTGAAAAGAAAGCCCTTATTCACCACATAGCCTATTATACCCTCCTAGGAGGAACCCTTTATCGTCATGGGGGAATCTCTTCATTTGTTTGGATGTTGCTAATTCTATCCACTTAATTAAAGAAGTACATGGTGGTATTTGTGGAGCACATACTAGTGGCATGGTATTAGCTATAAATCTATTGAGGCTAGGCTATTATTGGCCTACAATGGAATCTGATTGTTGCAACTTTGTAAAGAAGTGTGAACTATGCCAAAAATATGGAAATTTAATACATGCGCTAGCACAAGCCTTACAACCTATTGCAACACCTTGGCCATTCTCTAAATGGGGCCTGGATCTCATAGGGAAGCTCCATCCTTCTTCATCAAACGGTCATACTCACATCATCACTACCATCGAATACTTTACCAAATGGGTAGAGGGTGTCCTTCTTACCTATGTCACTAGTGTGTGGATTTCAAAATTCATCATGAACCATCTCATATGTCGTTACTGAGAATCCCTTGGCCATTGTCACTGATAATGGTAAATCCTTCAAAAACAAAACGGTTAAAACATTATGTGAACGCTTCCATATCTAACTTAAGTGATCTACCTCTTATTACCGTCAAGGTAATGGACATGTAAAGCCACCAATAAGACCTTTGTGTGGATTATGGAGAAAATGGTCAATAAAAATGGCGGTAATTGGCATCTACAGATACATCCCGCCCTCTGGGCCTATCATACCTCCATCCACACTCCTACTGGTGTGACCCCATATTCACTTGTCTATGGCACTAAAGCCATCATACCTTTAGAAGTGGAGCTTCCTTCCTGAGAATATCTCTCAGAGACTATCTTGATAAAGACGAGGACTAGATAGTTGCTTGCCGAGCAGAGATAGAACTATTAGATGAAAAGCGTATTAGAGTGCTTAATCACCTAAAAGTATATCAGAACAGAGTGTCTAGAGGGTTTAACAAATGCATCATTCATCGGTAATTTGATGAAGGAGATCTAGTTATTAAATAAAATCAAAGAACGTCGTCAAAGACAAAAAAAGGAAAGGAAATTTTGAGGCTAATTGGTTAGGTCCTTATGTTGTAATTGCAAAATATGGATCGGGGCCTACAAACTTGCATATTCGATGATGAAGAGATTCTAGAACCTATGAATGCCATGCACTTGAAGTGGTTCTACACTTACGCATGACGAAAATATCAAATAAGAACTAAAACTTAGAAAAAAAAAGAAAAAACAAGCAAAAAAATGAAAAATTTGAGAAAATAGTAAAGAAAGAAACAGGTCATCCTCATGTGAAAACCACACAATTGTGGCACAGTGGACAAGTCTTTAAGTGAAAACAAATTTTTGGTGCTCAAGGAAGATCCGTTGAAACAAGTTACCCTTACGGAAGGATGGGTAATCATTACCACTTTTAGATATGACTTCTTCTGCTAGGTCTAGGGACCCTGCTAGAGCCACCTTTGTTGTACCATGATCTGGTTTATTTGCTCTTATATCTGCATGGAGGACATTACATTTGTATACTCCCATCTAATGCTAAGCATGAAAACACTATCGTCACTTTCTCATACATACACGTGTGGCATTCTTCCTTTTGTATATTCCCACATCACGCTGGGGGCATCCACACTTCTTTGTTCTTGTACATTGCTTTCAAAACATGACCTTGGAAAATACAAAAACATTTGGAAAAGATACACAAAAATCTAAACATCTGGAAAATTTCCCTTTTCAGGGATAAAGCTACATTCATTTCACAATGTTATCCTAGGGAAACCTAGACAACAATGAAAACCATAGCTGCAAAAACTTATATTTTTAGATAAACCCAAAAACATTAGAAAATATATGTCAATGTTGTCCCACAAAAACAAGGTAATGTTTTAATTGCTTTTAGTTGTTGGTTTGTATAGTTTTGATGTACTTAGTCTGTTGGTTTGTTTTTTCTTTGAATAGGTTCATTTGCTTACATTATATTGGATCTTATATGATTTATTTGTGTATGGCATTGCATTCATTTAGGAACTCTCATACTTGTGAAAAATTGTTGTAGGCATTCTTTATTTGTTATGTGCATCTATTAAAGTTCATTTTTACTTTCTTAGATTAGATCCCATTTTAATCTCTTGTTAACTTTTGCATGTGTTTGTTTAGTTGTATTTTGTTGTGTTGTTTGTATGTGTATATTTGTTTAGTTTTGTTAAATTATGCTTTTGTGTTTCGCATAGTTTTTTGTTATCACATTCTATCATATATCACTTCATCAAACTTCTAACATCATTCATTACATCATATATATACGAAAAATGCTAAGTATTACATCATGCATGTATGCTAAGCTAATCATCACATATCATATCATCAATGGGGGCAAGAGGGGTTGCGCATAATCACAAATATATCCCCCACACCCATATCATCTAGTATCATCCCAAGTTCTAGAATAAAAACTTAGAAACTACTCATAAATCCAAAACATGTGGTGTTATCTACAGATACATCATCAATATGAAAGCATGAAATATACACATTTCTAAATCTAAGGCATGTCACATACATAAAGGAAAGGGCAATCATACATCATAAATCCATCATAGTATGATACATCAAAATGTCCATATATACATGTATAACTATCCAGGTCAATACTCAAAATAATACATCATCGATACAATATGCCATCTAAAAGGGGCATGCATCAAAAGAATCAAGCCTTCATCATGAGGCATCATCAAAATAATGGTATACATAGCTATACATCAAAATCAGCCTTCATAAGAGGCATGTATACAAGATATCTGTACAAAAAGAAAGAATACAGAGCTCAACCACAGCTCTCGCCTCGCCGAGGCTCCCAGGTCCATGACACAGTGGTCGCCGAAAGAGTGGCATTTGCTGTGAAGGACTTGTACTGTGGGTGTCACCTGTTGTCTATTTGGCTTCTGTCCGGCCTCGCTTCCCTGGTATGGGTTTCCTAACTGATCTCATTGAATGGCCTGATCTCTATGACTGGAACACGTCACACTCGCATCGATCGCTGGAATGATAACACTCCCGATCTGCCGGAATTGCCTCAAAGTAGGTAGTCCTATAATACAGAGCCTCACCACCAGATCTCATGGCATCCCGTATCAAATCCACATCTCCAGAAGTGAGAGCTTCCTGTAGGGTGGCATCTCACTGACCTATCACCCTGCCAATATTAGCATGAACTCCGTCTCAAGGCCGCGGCCTCTCAATCTTTGTCTACTACAATAGCCCGCACCTAGGCCCATGCCTAATCCCTCTATGTCAAGTACCCCGTGCCTTGTGTCTAGATCTAATCCCTCTGGGCCACAACCATCTATACCTAAGTCTAAGATTGGTGTAAGAGGCTCAATATCTGAGCCCCCTGTACAACCATCTCTCAAATTTGACTCTACCATAGAACACTGCCGCCTTGCTGGGCTGTGCCTAGCCTGATCCCTCTCCATTGTCAAAACCTACACATGGGCATGTTCCTGATCTCGCTTTGCTCTGAGGGCCTATACATGTGCCCTAGCTATGTTTCTCACCCCAAACACTTATAATCGTATGGAAATAGTTTCCTGTAATCGCTGTTGAAGAACAACTTGTTGCCCACCAGCGCTGCTACTCTCTGGAATGTCAAATGGTGGACCCTGTTATGGAGGTACCTACTAGAGAGGGGTGTATATCCCCACTGAAATGCCTACTGGGGGAAACTCTATGTCAATTTTCCTGTATACATGTCTCGACCCTAGGCCTCGGGCCCTATCCTTATGGCTGTGGTGCAAGACACTTTGTCCCTTTCTTTGACATACTGGTGTGCATCGGGCCCACCCTCGTCATCATCATCATCATCATCACTCACTAAGCACCACCAATGGCTCCACCCTCATCACCACTAGGAGGCCCTACTAGAGGAGGTCTCACACCAACATTATACGCCGCTCTAGATATAGTCAAATGGTGCGGAAGCACACCATGATACCAGGGCCCGTACTCAGGAGTAGTGCCGGGATCTCTGATCTGTCTCAATGGCACTCACACAATGGGTGCCACATATCAAAAACTAGATAGTGCTCTGTCGCGGGTGATCTATGGTCCCATATCAAAATTCTCTTGAGCTCTGCGAGCATACCATCTATCTGGCCCAAGAACATATTGGGTAATGCCGAACTACCTCTGGCACTGATCCACCCTGTACATAACTCGCATATAGCTGCAGCTACCTAGAATGAAATGTTCTATAGTGGTAGTACTGAGATCTAAGCCATCTTTGGGCCACTGGAAATGTCTATAAGGCCTCCAAACCATGGAAGCGTGCCTCAACTCATCCAGCTCACGCCGATAACGATATACAACCCCCATGTTGGGTCACAAATCATCTCCTGCCAGGACCTAACCCATCGTCGACGGCTCATCAGAGCTTGAACTCTCAAACACCTAAGGGGTGACCAATGGTGGTATGGTCACACGCCCAAATCTGTAGCAGACAATCAGGTCCTACCATCTTCTGACGGTAGTAAGTAATCAAATGAAGGTCCTAGTATAGATGTGCTAATATACACTGACCCCAGCAGTAGGTCTCTCCCTCCACCAAACCAAGAATCACTCCCAGGAGTCCAAGTGGAAATGAAGCACCAGTCTTGTTAGGGAGTAAAAATCCACTGACAAAGGCCATCATGTAGACCACTACCCAGTCTAACTCTGGATCATCTATACATCGGGATAATCTGATGGACATCCCATGTCGTGGTATAGTAGGGATGCCGAATAAATGTACAATATGTCATTGAATATCGGTCCAACGGCTCATAGTCTGGATGAGCTGGCCCTGAATGGGGACCTGCATGATGCACCACACATCCTCCAGTGTAATGGTAATCTCCCCAATCGGGATCCGGAAAACACTAACTCTCGCTATGTCATATCTTTGTTATGGCTGTCAAAAGGCCATGGTCCAATGTAATCTGTGGCATCTCCGCCACATGAGACAATCCTATCACATATAAAAGGCTCTCCAGAGTCACTCTATCATCATCATCAAACTGTGCCTCTATAATAGCTAGCCGACCATAGTGCTCGCGAGTCTGCAGAATGGGTAGTATATCTGCCGTAAAATCAACACAAGTGTTAGGCACTTACTTATCTATTTTTCTAAGGAAAAATGCTTCTTCAAAAAATCACCTAACTTACTAATTATTCTTTTCTTCTGAACTAATCTAGTCTATATTCTTCTATACTTGGCTATTTTTTTAGCAAAGTTGTCTTTTCCCCTTCATTCTAGCACCTACATGCCTCCTTTAGCACCTGCGCGCCCTTACCAACGCATACGCGCCCTCACCGATGTATATGCACCCTAACTCTTTTTTGTCTCTTTGGCCAATGGCCACACAAAATGCCTATGCACCTAATGTGACACCTATGCACCTGCCTTGATGTGCACGGGTGCACGTGATGATTCCAGCCTAGCCACGCATACGCGCCCCACCGCCACTAATGTTCTTCCTAACGGTACGCATGTGTGTATCCGCCTCTTTTAATGGGTACACGTGCGCATACTCACTTCTTCCAAATAGGTGCATGTGTGCACCCCTACCCCTCATGACTGGATGTGCGTACATGTCCATGTCCATTTTGACACATACGCATGCATGTACCCGTCAAGCTCGATGCATACGCCCACGCACATGCGTCAAAAAGGTCCTACCTACCCTAGAAAAGCCCTAAAAATGCAAATAAATGTGTAATTAATAAGAGGGATAGGCCACTCACGTAAGGTCCATCCGCTAGATCCCGCATGAACTCTCGATGTGATCCACATGTCTCATCCTCCTCGGTATTCTTGCCATCTCACTCTAGGGCTATCGCTCTCGCTCACGGTAAAAATTTGCAAGAGCTCTGGTAAAAATAAATTGGTGTGATTATTTTACCAACCTTGGGTGGGTATATTAACCCATCGCGATGCCCCTGGGGCATGTTTTCTCTGTCGTGATCATTCTAACCCTCTTCTATCTGTTGTGATAATTATTTTTGTATTAAAATAATTATTTTTACTAATTTTCTTGGGGCACTTTGTGCCACCCTACGGTTGTTTCTCTGTCACACTGAAATAATTTACGAATCTTTCAGGCACCTTTTCTCGCCTCTTCCTCTATTTTTCATCTATTTTCCCCGTCATGGTAATTATTTATTCATTTATTTTCAATAAATTCTTCCCGACCCGTCTTTCTTCTTGTGGGCATATATCCTGGCTCTCTGGCAGCCTCACCTTCCCATTACCACCTTCACGCATACTTTTAGAAGATATTTGATCTTTTGAAATTCTTCTGACCGATCAAAAATCTAAAAAAGAAAAATTTAGAAAAATATTTAAAACAACAAAAACATTGAAATACTTCAAAAATGGCCCAAAAATTGGTTAAAACCGATCATCTACGGCTGAAATATGTGTCTATTGCATAGCACTCATACCAGATCTTGCTAACGTTTTCAAATATTTTGAAATAATGACTCGCACATCAACAAAATATTCCATCACCTACACAAGCTATTTTGCTTACTTCATCTATACTCTAGGGCACTATCAGTTGCCTGATATTGTTTTCATCATGCACATTACTTTTTCATGGGACCCAAGTGTCCTCCGTCTTTCCCCTTGCATAATACACCTTGCTTAGGGCATCATTCTTCACCCTTGTCATTTATCAGAACATTTGGGACTTCATCTCGATAACAAAATATTTGTGCAACTATCTTAAACGTTGTTGGTTTAAGTGTGTGTGATTGTACTTATTTCCCTATTAGGTGATTTTGTTTATTTCTCGTATTGCATTTCATTCATGTATGTTGCATTGAGTTGGTCGTTTTTAGCACAAGATGGTCATTTGTATCTTGGATTTTTATGTCATTTTACGCTTTCGTCAAATTCTCACATTTTAATAAGGACCCATGAGGAGGATTCTAAGCATTATGATGATTAAGTATTGTTAGCAATTGATTTGCGAATAGCTCAATATCCCTTTTTATAAGTTTCTCATCTTCTCTATCACCTTTTCTTTCTTTTTTTCTCCTTTTCAATTGTTGATCAAGTTTCTTCGTCACCCCATCGACACTCGAGGGGGCATTCGTCATCCATCATCTTAATAATTTTTCTTCTACCCCTCAAAAAAATTTCTACTCATTTGCTTTTGTCTACTTTATTTGAAGTGACGTAGCTTATGTCACCTCAAAGAGGGGCAAATGTAGACACCTATAGTTTGATCAATACACTATTATTTCTAATAGTGCACTAACTATTCTTCCCTTTGCAAATTGATGGCACACCGCCAGTTAAACCTATCTAACTCCCTTCTCACGACATCTTTTTGGTCATTTTTCCTCTTATAAACCACTTAAACAGTTGTTATAGCCTCATTCTAACTACATTAGCTTTTTATTCCCTTCTAGTTTTCTTCTATTAGCTCTTTGGAAGACCAATCCACTTCATTGGATTGATTAGCCCTTTCAAACCCTTCCATAACCCTAATTACTCTCTAAGAGAGATTAATTAGTCTAACCTAGGTTAAATACCCTAAACATAGTCAAATCACACTTTGACTTGTTAAAAGTGCTTTTTGGACTTTAGCATTTGTCCCACATGCACCCAAATCTCCCATTTTCCCAAACCAAAAACTATAAATAGGGCTATACCCCCTCCCTCATTTCCTAAGAATTCTCTCTTCTTCCTAGCATAGATTATAGCATTTTGTTTAGGCTTTAGATTGTATTTCACTTTCTTCCATTGAGCTATTAGCATTTCCTTTTGTATTTTGTAGTATAGTAATGGAGTAAAAGGGAAGATCCATTGGCCTTGAAGCCATTAATGGGGAGATCTCTTTCTCTTAAGCACATAACCGAATGCTTGATCCTCTTAGGTTCATTATTTCAAGCTTTAAAAGAATAGAGGTTAGTTTCATTTTCTTAGTTTGCTTGTTTACTTCAAATTAATGTAAGCAAAGAAAAAAACCTTCCTCATTTCTTATCACATGGTCCATTGATTAGATTGTTAAAAGCCTTCTGGGTTTCTTTAGAGATTTTACCCCAAATCCATGGCTTTTGCAACTTTTCTTTGAACACAACACCCTTTTCATACTAATCATGATACTGCTGATTATATTATGGAATTGATTATGGACCTTATTATAGTATGACGATAGATGTTAGATCATGGATTATTGTTCACTTGATTCAGTTATGATGCATGATGACTATTAGAGGCATTTTGGATATTGATGATGATATACTTGTTTGACATGGTTATATTATGTATGTTGTTCGGACATGTAATATTTGGATATTGTGAGTAGACCTAGAAATAGAAATTATTATATGATGATATAGATGTATTATCCACATTTTTCTCGTGCCAAATATCGGATTAACCACGATCTCACATGAGAAGAAACAGAGTCAAAAGGCGGACATAAAAGCCTTCAAAATTGGCTAAGTATAAAGGTGTCGGTATGGTGTTATTTCAAGGGGTGAATAGAGAAAAGGTTTCTAAACAAGCGCCAGACTACCACGTGTCCCAAGGAAAAAGTCAGCATCTGGGCCTGAGTCAAAGCCAAAGCGGGAATCATAAGAAAGGGACAAAAGATAAATTGCAGATCCGTAGGCCCGATTTTTGTTCCAATCGCTACCACGTGTCCCATATCAAAAAGGGTACCCATTTTTTAGGTTGTTTTGTCACCCTCCCGTACAGTGCCCGACACACACTTCGAAGGGGGCATATCTTTCAACTCAAGGCTCGAAATATTACGATCCGATGTCGTTAGAAAGCTCTCGGCCTCACCCATGCCATGGGGTGTGAAACTCTAATTTTGAGGAGGTTAGGTGAAGAAAAATGGAGGAAATGTCTTCGAGATTTCAATATGGGATCTTCTTGCCTCAACAACCAGATTAGATTTGATCTATTTTGTCGTTTTCTCTTCCTTCAAGGCACCAAACCAAGGATTAATGCTATAAATATGGATTTGGGAGAGAGATTTCATCAGAGGCATTAGCAGCGGTGGTTGAACTTCAACCTACTTTTCCCACTTCTCTCTCTTTCCTTATTTCAAGCTGAATCTATTAATACGGGGGCAGGATTCATTGTAAAGGGTTGGACATTATTTGTTTTGCAGGCTCCCTCTTCCTTCTAGCAAAGGGATCTGTGGGGTTCAGCCTTCTATCAAAATTTCATTACGTTTCTACCTCTTGGCTACTTTGTAATGGACTGTATCAATCTATAGAGCAATAAAACATGTCTGTGATCGATTTTAGATCCTCTCTTGTCTCTTTTACTTTCATCTGGTCTTCCATTACATATCTGGTTATATGTGCTTGTTTATTGTATGCATTTTGTTGGCTTGTGTCTATTAGCAAAATAAGTGTTCATCATTCCTTTGGTGCATCACCTCGTAGTTTACCTTTTTTAAATTTCGTATTCCTTCTATCCTGTCTCCTTAGTAAAGTTTAGATTAGGATTTAGATAAGATCCTCTACAAGTTTCTATGTATGCACCTAAACAAAGGAATAAGTAACCAACCTTCAACTCTGGAGAGCTTTCCCATTTTACAAGGTCCCACACCTTGGGAAAGTTCAATGTTACACAATCACACCAAGTGATTGTGCCTTAGAAAAGTAGACCTGTAGAACTCATTTAGGGGTGCTATGATTTCACGTTAACAAGTTGTTGATAAAACTATAAATGATATTATTAGATTGTTTTGTTGTTGTTTTGATTTATATATCCAAAAGATTTTGAAAATCATATTTATATTAATTTAGATATTCGATATGGCCATGAAGCCAAAGGAGGTATTTGTGTTTTGCAGGTTAAAATATCACAACAAACATCGGGGATTGGAGACCAACCACATTGGAATTCTAGATGAATTCAACAAGGTCACCATAGCAACTAGTATTTGTTTGTGCGTGTTTGTGTGTGTTAGGGATTCCCATGGGGGGATCACCTTTAAATGTGACCAAGGGGTTATGTGTATTTATTTATTTGACCCTTTTGTTTAATTTTGCATGTGTTTATCTTGTGGTGCTTTTACCCTTTCATTATTCATTAAATGGTGTGTAATTTTGTGAGTAATCATGTTGTTAAGTTAACTAATTAAAATATGTCATAAGAAAGTAATTAATAGAGTTGTTGGCCTTGAATTAAAGTGTTGTAAGAGATGTGTAAGTTAACTTTTGAGTGTGAAACACTCCACCTTCTTGGAAATTCGAAATTGTCCTTGGAGGCTGATTTTGGAGGCTTGTGGGACAAGTTAAACTTGTCCCATACCTCTTAAATTTAATTACCAACCATACCTACAGTTGGAGAGTTGAGATTAGAATTTTATAATGCTTTTTGAGAAGGAAAATTGTAGGTTTTAATTGCACTTTTCTTACATGATTTAATTTCAGTCCTTTGGGGTGTGGGTTAGATTTGAGTGTGTAAGTAAACTATCATATTATTCACCCACCTATTTATTGTGCATTGGAGAATGAAGTTGACTTTGGGGTTGGGGTTGAGGATGTGTGATGTGGCATCCTACATGGATCCACCTCATCCTCTTCTCTTCCCTCTTCTATAAAATTCAAACTCCTTGCCTTGTTTTGGGTTGCTTCACTTTGGAGACTTCATTCTTGGGTGAATTCTTTTGCTATTTTGGGAGCTCTTGCTTTGAAGAAGTTTTGGAAGGTTGTTGCATGCTTGTGCTTGGCTGATTTGGATTGTTGGCATTGGGATAAAACTTGCTATTTTGGAACTTGGAACAACTCCATCATGGAGAGGTAGGAGCTTGGCTCTTGAAATGCTTATTTTTGTTTGTTTATGAAAATGTTAATGTGTGAATGTTTTGGCATGTTTGTGGGCTGTTGGGTATATGGCCTAGGAATGGTGTAGGAGAAGACTATGGGGTTTATTTTGTGGGAGGCACAAGTGTGTTTTAGGGAGGTATAAGCGAGGAGGGAGTTGGAATTTGGGTTCCACCTTACAAAGAAATAGGTTTCATTTATTTACTCATTATGGGGTTCCATAAGAGGTTGGGAGGCATAAGGAAATGTGAGGAATAAGGGGTAATTGGGAGGCATAATGAATTTCGGGTTTTGATGTACTATATTTTGGCAATTTGTAATTCAAGTGGTGATACCCATTTCCCATTTTGGGAGGCATAAGAAGCATCCCCATAGTTTCTTGCTCCTTTGGCTTGCTTGAGAAAGCCTTAGTATTGTTTGTCATGCTCTAATGTAGTTGTAAACTACATTTTGTTATGGACTGTGTTTTTATTGTGAAAAGTGTTGTTTGTGTGTTTGTGGAAGCCTCTTGTTGTCATGAGTTAGATCACATCTTTTATTGCTTTTTGGTTGGGTTTTAGGGGCCAATGAAGATGGATGGCTTCTCATTTTCATTGGATGTCTTGGTTGGGTGGAGAACGTTGCCTTTCCCCTACTCTTGTTGTGATCACAATTGGAAGAATGAGAAATCTGCATGTTACAGTTTTAGAGCTGAGAAAAAGACAGTTTGACAGTCCCTTATTGAGATAAATTTTATTGTAACCTTTCCCACTTGAAGTGGATGAACTTGTAAATGTTTTGTAATGGAAAGATGTTGTGTTGATTTTGAAAGTTGCAAAGTGAAATATAAAAGAGATAAACTTTGTTTTGTTTTGAAAGAATGTGAAAGAAATTGCATTCAAAGAATAAAAGAAGGATGTTATAAAGTTGTCTTTTGAAATCAATAAATGATGTATTACCTTTCTCAAATTGCACTATGGTATTGAATTTGATCTTTTAAATGTAGTTGTAATCTTTGTTTGAAAGGAAGAAATGCGTATAAAGGAAGTGTAATACTCTGTCCTTTGAAATATGTGAAAATTGGAAATCAGAGATGTATTTTAGCTTTTGAATAGTTGAATTGAATCAACTAAATGTATTAGATTATAATTGGAACGTATTATAATACTTGGAAGAAGAAAATGGCAAATAAACCCTTTAAAATTTAATCTTTGTTTTGTATTATCAAACTGGCAATTATTTAACCCAAAATAAATGATCAAACTTACAACAATGAAATTGTTATGTTCTGTAGTGCATGTTTTCATGTTAGATTTTGGTACACCTTCTATGTGTTACACTCGGGTATTTTTACGGTGGTCCCGCTCGTCGGTGAGCGGGTCAAGGGGGTTCGGGGTGAAGCCCCCACCGATGGGTGGTTTATTAACCCTCGAAGTAAATTTTCATGGGTGGTTTATTAACCCATGGGTAATGGGTAACCGTTATGGGATGTTTTTGGGCCCATGGTTTTTCAGTACCCATTGTTTTGTAAAACTGCCTCTTCAACTACCCATAGGTTTATGGGACGGTTTTGTTTTTTGCCCATTGTTTTGATACCCACGGTTTTGTAAAACTGCTTAAGCAGTTGTCTATTTATATGGTTTTATGCATATGATAGAGATATGAAAAACATTGTAGATGTGCTTTGAATTCGGCTATGAATTCTATAGAGTTTGTTGAGCATAGCTCAAAATGGATCTGGGTATTGTATTGAGAGAGTGGTGGCTTGCAATAAAATCTGAGCAAGTGATTCTTGGTGGACTTATCCTAAATTGGGTGAACCACGATAAATATTGTCTCTTTGTGTTGTGTTATTTTATTTTGCAACTTTATTTGAGATCTGTAATAATTTCGAATATTAGTTTCTACTGTTGCGATTCTGTGAGGGATTATTCCGCATATTTTATCCCTTATTACCTAACAATTGGTATCAGAGCCTGGTTTGGTTTGCTAAAGCGTTGAATCGCAAGGAAATTTTTTAGCTTGAGTGGGAGCTATAGTAGATGATGGAAGATCTAGGGTTGATAAATTCAACGGGAAAAATTTCATTCTTTGGAAGATGCAGATGGAAGATTACCTTTATCAGAAGGATCTTTATACTCTACTGTCTGAGAAGGTGAACAAACCCTCGAGTATGACAGATGCGGAATGGGATTTGTTGGATCGGAAGGCACTTGGAACGATCCGGATGTGTCTTGCATCTTTGGTATTATTTAATGTTTCAAAGGAAAAGACTACAAAAGAACTGATGGATGCATTAGGGAAGTTGTATGAAAAACCCTCTGCCTCTAATAAGATATTTTTAATGAAAAAGTTGTTTAATATGAAGATGTCTGAGAATGGTTCAGTAGTAGATCATTTAAATGATTTCAATATGGTTGTGAATATGCTAGCTTTGGTTACAATAGAATTTGATGAAGAAGTTAGGGCTTTATTAATTTTGTGCTCTTTACCTGAAAGTTGGAATAGCTTGGTAATGGCGGTAAGCAACTTAGTTCCAGATTAACTCGAAGTTGAAGTTTGAGGATGTTGTAGGGGTGATTCTAAGTGAGGAAATGCGAAGAAAAATCTTTGGTGAATCTTCTACTTCAGGGAATGCTTTGACAATGGAAACTAGAGAGAGACAGAAGAATAGAGGAAACCATCGAAAATCAAAGGATCGAGCAAGGTCAAAATCCAAAAGCAAGATAGTATGCTGGCACTGTGGAAAGTATGTCCATGCAAAGAAGGATTGTTGGGAGATTCGGGATAAGAAGAAACAACATGAAGAAAACAAGGAGGCAAATGTGGCATCGGGTAATGTATGCCAGGATGCTTTGATTCTTTATTTACATAATATTAATGAATCTTGGGTTTTAGATTCAGGGCTTCTTTTCATTCTACTCCACATAGGCATTATTTTTTTGATTATGTTCAGGGATTTTAGGCATGTTTTTCTTGGTGATGATGAGCCTTGCAGATAGTTGGAAAAGGTTATGTTCGAGTTAAGATGTGGAATGGGAATACATGGCTATTGAAGGATGTCATATATGTACCTACATTAAGGAGAAATTTGATATTGGTGGGGCAATTGGGAAGTGATGGTTGTACTGTGATATTTACAAACTCTTGGAAGGTCACCAAGGGTGCTCTTGTGGTGGCAAGAGGTAAGAAGGTTGGAACCTTGTATTTAACTACTGATAGTAATAATGATTGTAATCTTGTGGCTTCAGATGCAGATACAACATTATGGCACTATAGGCTCGGTCATATGAGCCATAAGGGCATGGACATTATAAAGAAGAATTTACCTAGATATACAGAAACAAGTTTGGATTTCTATGAGAACTGCATATATGGGAAACAAAAGCAAGTAAGGTTTCTCAAGGTTGGACCTACGAAGAAAGAGAGTAAGTTAGAGTTGGTACATTCGATGTGTGAGGGTCGGATCGTGTATCATCTCTTGGGGTTCAAGTTATTATGTTACTTTTATTGATGATGCAACAAGGAAAGTTTCCATTTATTGTATTAGAAACAAATCTGATATATTTGATACTTTTGTTAAATGGAAAGCCTTGGTAGAGAATGAAATAGGCCTTAAGTTTAAATGTCTCAGTCGATAATGGAGGGGAGTATTACAATGAATGAATTTGATGATTATTGTTCTAAGAATGGAATCCACAGAAAAAGATGGTTCCAGGAACTCCACAACAGAATGGGGTGTTAGAAAGGATGAACAAAACAATAATGGAATGTGCTAGGAGCATGAGGATACATGCAAGACTGCCTCTTTATTTTTGGGTAGAAGCGGTGAGCACAACTGTGTACTTGATAAACAGAGGACCCTCAAGTGCCTTGGATGGAGGCATACCTGAGGAGGCTTAGTACGGTAAGAAATTTGATTACTCATTTCTTAGAGTCTTTGGATGTGAGGTGTTTGTTCATATTGACAAGGATGATAGGACCAAGCTAGAGGCTAAATCAGAAAAATACACTTTTATTGGTTATGGTGGTGATGAATTTGGATTTAAATGTTGGAGTATTAAAGACAAGAAAATCATTCGGTCTAGGGATGTGGTCTTTAATGAGAAAGTCATGTATAAGCAATAGTTACAGGAAAATAGGGAAGAATCCAAGAAAGAATATGCGCAAAGGTAGAGGATCTTCTCGGATGGGAAAGTGACCCATGAATCAGGTTCAGAACCTACTCAACAGAACCCCAAATTCCTACAAAGGAGGAGGTCTTCTAGGGTAAGAAAAGAACTCGAATGTTTTTATCCTTCTCTTTATTATTTATTACTCACCGATAGTGGAGAGCCGTAGATATTTGATGAAGCAATGCGGTAGATGCCGGTAAGAAGTGGGAGCAAGCCATGGATGAGGAGCATTAGTCTCTCATGGAGAACCAGACTTGGGATTTGGTGAAGCTACCGGAAGGAAAAAGAGCATTGCATAACAAGTGGTCAGTGTACAGAGTTAAATATGAAGAGGGAGGAAAGAAAATACATAAGGCCCGGTTGGTGGTCAAGGGTTTACACAAAACAAGATATAGATTTTGATGAGATTTTTCTCCTGTAGTAAAAATGACTTCTATCGAATCGTTCTTGGAATAGTGGCAGTGAAGACTTGCACTTAGAACAGCTTAGATGTAAAGATTGTATTTCTCCATGGTGATTTGGAGGAGGAGCTATATATGTAGCAGCTAGAAGGATATGAAGTCAAAGGTAAAGAGGAGATGGTGTGCAAAATCGAAGAAGAGCTTGCATGGCCTCGAAACAAGATCCACGTCAATGGTATAAGATGTTTGATAGCTTCATGATGGAGTAAGGTTATATTAGATGTCATTCGACCATTGCATGTATACACAATAAATATGAGGATGGAAGTTATATTATCTTGTGTTTGTATGTTGATGACGTGTTGGTTGCGAGTAAAAATATACGGGAAATAAAAGTCCTCAAGAAACAAATGACTAAGTGAGTCCTTTGATATGAAGGATTTGGGGAAGCCAGACAAATCCTTGGTATGAGGATAACTCGGGATAGGAAGGAACGGAAGCTGACTTTATCTCAAGAAGAGTATATTAAGAAGGTATTGGATAGGTTTAACATGCAGGATGCTAAACCAGTTGGGACTCCCTTGGCGGGCCATTTTAAGTTATCAAAGGAGTAGTGTCCCAAGATAGAACAGAAAGAAACTAGATGTCCAAGGTACCTTACTCATCAGTGGTTGGCAGTTTGATGTATGCTATGGTGTGCACTAGGCCTGATATTGCCCATGCAGTGGGAGATGTGAGTAGATTTATGAGTGATCCAGGTAAAGAGCATTGGCAAGTAGTAAAGTGGATCCTTTGGTATTTGAGAGGGACCATGGGGACAGTTTTATGCTACAGTGGATCAGACACCACTTTACGTGGTTATGTAGATTCAAACATGGCTGGAGATGTTGACAACAGGAGGAGCACGACATGTTATATTTACACTATAGGTGGGACAACAGTGAGCTGGATTTCACGACTATAGAAGTTGGTGGCTTTATCAACCACAGAGGCTAAGTATGTTGCTACCACAGAGGCAAGCAAAGAGATGATTTGGTTACAACAATTGCTTGAGGATTTGGGGTATAAGCAGGAGGAATGTAAGTTGTATAGTGATAGTCAAAGTGCTATACACCTAGCTAAGAACTCTACTTTCCACTCCAGGACGAAGCATATACAGTTGAGATATCACTTCATCATGACAACTTTGGAGGAAGATAAGTTGAAGTTGGAGAAGATTCATACTAGTCAGAATCCTACAGACATGATGACCAAGGTGGTCACAAGGGATAAACTAAAGCTATGTTCAGCTTTGGTTGGCCTTCATGGATGAAAGTGAAGGGTTGAGAAGCTTTCTCAGTGGAAATCAGTCTCTAAGTGGGAGATTGTTATGTTTGTGGAGCCTGTTTTCATGTTAGATTTTGGTACACCTTCTATGTGTTACACTCGAGTATTTTTATAGTGGTCCCGCTTACCGGTGAGCGGGTCAAGGGGGTTTGGGGTGAAGCCCCAAGGAAATTTTCATGGGTGGTTTATTAACCCATGGGTAATGGGTAACTGTTATGGGCTGTTTTTGGGCCCATGGTTTTTGGTACCTATGGTTTTGTAAAAGCTGCTTTCTTCGACTACCCATAGGTTTATGGGACGGTTTTTGTTTTTTTCCATTATTTGATACCCATAGTTTTGTAAAACTGCTTAAGATTTGTCTATTTATATGGTTTTATGCATATGATAGAGATATGAAAAACATTACTTATGTGCTTTGAATTTGGCTGTGAATTCTATAGAGTTTGTTGAGCATAGCTCTAAACGGATTTGGGTATTGTATTGAGAGAGCGGTGGCTTGTAATAAAATCTGAGCAAGTGATTCTTGGTGGACATAGCCCAAATTGGGTGAACCACGTTAAATACTATCTCTTTGTGTTGTGTTATTTTATTCTGCAACTTTATTTGAGATATGTAATAATTTCGCATATTAGTTTCTCTTTACTGCGATTTTGTGAGGGATTATTCTCGCATATTTTATCCCTTATTCCCTAACGAAATAACAAACTAAACATTTAAATTTAAGTAGTTTTCCTAAACGAATCCAATTAGACAAAAATATTTAAAGGAAATCTTTCAAAACTTGGCAAAACCGAGTTCAAAGCTTTCACAATCGTTTTTTATCAAAATTGTAAAATTTCAAATTAGAATTCAATCAAATAGATCTACCTCAAAAACTTATCTTAAAACCATCTAAGAATAACTCTCCATGTCTATTTGACATGTTGAGAGAGGAACAAGAACACATTGAGCAAATTTAATATGTTCATTTTTACCAGCTTTGCAATCTTTGTAAAGCCTCAAGATCATTTTCTTGAAATTGACCTCTTAAAATTTATCAAAATTAAAATTTAATGATTCTTGAGTAAAGAGGATGTCGATAGATTTCTAGAAAGTCCTTGTTTTCCCAAAATCAAGCTCTCTATCAAAAGTTATGGCCTTCTGAAGTTTTTCTTCACTTGGCATCAAAAAAAAAATTGGGAAAAATTTCCTTGGTGGGCCCACGGGCCCGAATTTTCCCTTAAAGCTTCGAAAATTTTGGGAAAATTTTCCAACTTTTCCCCGCCACCCCGCCGTCCCATAGCCAATCAGAGGCTAGCGCGTGGCATCACGAGGTGTCAGTGGAGGGGCGGATCCATTTTTAACTTAGCGCTTCCGAAAATTTTGGGAAAATTTTCTACATTTTCTCTGCCACCTTGTCGGCCCGCAGCCAATCAAGAGCTGCCATGTGTCATCACAAGGCATCAGATGGATGAGTGGATTCCTTTTTTCCTTTTGCACTTTTAGAAAAATTTGAGAAAATTTTCTAAAGTTTCCCCGCCGCCCGTAGCCAACCAAGAGATGCCACATGGCATCGCGAGGTGTCGACGGAGGTGCGGGTGAACTTTACCCCTTTTTCCTTTAGGGCGTTAAAACCTCTTTTATCACCACTACCCCGCTTTTCCCGTGTGGCTTAGGAGGTGCCATGTGTCCCTCGCGGACTCGTGGGAGCGTGGGGGCAAAGTTGGCTTTTTGCCCTGCACGGGAAATTGTAAAATTTTCTCCCTTCGGCCCCACTTTCCCCATACTAGCTTAGGAGATGCCACATGTCCCTCGCAGAATCATGGGAACATGGGTGCAAAGGTGGCTTTCTACCCCTTGGGAAATTTTTCTCCCTGTGGCCTGTAGACCCGCCCATCGGGAAATTTTTCTCCCTACAGCCCGTAGACCCGCCCATGGGGAGATTTTCCTCCCTGCGCGCCCGCCGACACGTCCATGGGGAAATTTTTCTCCCCACAGCTCACCAACCTGCTTCTTGGGGATAAATTTCTCCCATGGGCCCGCATGCCCGCTCTTGGGGAAAAATTTCACCCGAAGGCCTGCCGGCCCATAACTTGAAAAAAATATGAGGAGTTAGGAGGACTTCTTTATACCATTGAAAAGGCGAGAAAATTTTCTATCCAATGGGAATGATTTAGGAAATTTTTGAATGTGTTAATTTTGAGAAAAATCAGGTTGAATCTTTAAATCTTGTTAGAGATTGGGTATGGTGAGGAATTACCCTCTAAACCTAATTGAATCTTCTAACCCTAGATTTTGGACTTTGTAACTTCTAATAAATGTTAACAAAAGAAAAGTATTTTCTAATAGATTAGAATTGATCTAGAACATTATTCGTGACAAATGATGTCTTGTAACATGGTTGAAGACTCTTTAAAATATATATATATATATATATATTCCATAATTTTCCTAACTATTCCTAGGTTGTTCTTAGGTCTCAAGTGGGTTCTTTTTAGCGGGCGTTACATCGTTGGGTGTTATAGTTGAGTCAAATGAGAAATGAGCCCACCGACCTTCTTGGGTGGAAAATGATTTTGAAACCAAAGGCCGAGTTTGCAATAGGTGAATGAGAGGTTTAGCATTTGAAGTAAAGCGATGGAGGGTCAAAAATGAAGGAAACTCACCCATCTTGCCAATTATCTCAATGAGCCACTTGACGAGATGGCACATCAATGCATTACCCAAACCCCCTAAAACACTAAAAACCCCTCACTTTCAAATGATGATAACTTGAGCTCCACAGTCCGATTCGTAAAATCATAGTCAATGGAGAGGGGATAAGGAAAGCTATAAATCGAAGACATCATATATCAATTTTTGAGATTTTCTAAACCTTTAAATTGTGAAGACTCCAAACTTTGAAATTGCATAATCCTAATTTACGAGACTTGTACATGGAGATAAATTTGTAACCCTAATATCTCCTCATTTTACTATATATAAATATATCATTTTGGATATATATACGTATCTCGAAGTGGGTTCAACTTCATGGTAGTGTTTTTTTGTATGTAGAAGAAGAAGAAGAAGATTAAGGATTAGGAGGCATTTCATTCATGGATGCTATCTAGCTGTATTGATTTTTCTTCTTCTATTTCTCAACACCTATGCTATGTGCACTGTAACCTTTGTAGAACCATTCCCACGGTAGGTGCATAATATATGAATATAAAATAAATATTAAAAAACAGATGAATAAATTATTTATATGTCGATCATGCATGGAAGTGAAACTACGAATCTACACTTTCCACATAATTTGCAGATTTTAGAGAGGGGGGTTGAGCCCAACTTGTGCATGCCTTTGGTGTAATAAGTACCAACTTTTTATGATATTTAATCTTTTCCCCATTCCAAAATGAATGGATTTGCGCTAAAAAGTACTTTCAATATTGTTGTTTTCTATTTGTTCGATCCATTCCATTAAAAAATCCATAGGAATATGTTCAACTATGAGAATCACTTGTAGCCAAGATTTTTTTGAAATTTTGGTATGTTTTAATAATTTACAAGGTTTAATCCTATAATAACAAGGGTATAATTTCATATATTTTTATTTATGATCTTAAGGTATACATGTGTAACTCGTAAGTCAACCTTGTAGGCATGCCATCCTTGATTCATTATCATAAAGACTACTCATTTTATAAGTGTGAATCAAATCCTTACTGTATGTTTAGGCATTGCATTTGGATGTTTTCCATTATTTTCAATAAGTCATTGCTATCAATGTCTACAGCTTTAACCTTATAGGTGTTGCCATCTTTAGTACAAGTTTCACCCCTACCTCCTGGTGTATCATGGAAACATACTACCATAGTATTATGGTGATCCCATGCCCGCAAATATATGTTATCTTAAGTTCCTATTACATGTTGATTTAATATGGTTGTTGATTTGGTTCGTCATATTTCAAATAGACAAAAATGTTTTTTTCGAAATTGTCACTTATTTTATGTTATTACTACCACTTAAACCTTCTAATACTTAAAATAACATAACAAAACATTATTGATTCATGTTTTAAATACAAGAGGAATTGTAGATATATTTACCTAGTTTTCTATTCAAATTAGTGTAAGTAATGGAAGGGCTGAAAAAACATAAATACACATTGAATGTAGATAATGGTATGGAGGAAAAATTGAACCATTAGTTTAGTGGTATAAAAATGCACATGGAATGTAGGTGGTAGTGACACTTAATGGTAGATGTGAGGGACTATCATAGAAAATTTATATAGAAGAAAACATGAATATTATCATTCAAACATATCCTAATTTGACACAACCGATAGATCATATTATTTTTAGATATTTATCAAAAAGAATTTTTTAATTATAATTCAAAAGATCATTCAAACATATTCTAATTTTAAAGAAGTGATAGATTATATACCATTTTTGATATTTTAAAAATATTTTTTTATTTTAAGTCAAAGAAAACATTACTAGTCTCAAGTTTGGTTCTTGGTTTATCTACAATATCTAAAGTAATTTTGAGTTCCATGTGTAACGCCCAAAAATTCTACTCTCAAATCAAAATTAAACCTAATAATTTAATAGTCAAAATTATGGTAAATTTTTTTGTTTAAAAGGGTTATCAAGGGTAAACATTATTGATAAGTTAATTAATTTCTTGGTTAAAACTTCTACACAACCTGGAGGAAGCTAAAATTAAATTAATAATTAAATATTATTAAAGTACTTCCTAAAAAATATTTACTTTTTAAAAAAATACGTTTACTAGGTTCCATAAGTTTAATTAATTATCATGCACCAATACTTTATTTTGTAACACAAAATTTCATCTACTTTGTCTAGCCACTAAGTGGCCTCATTCACCCCATTACCCATGCTCTCTTATTTAAATTACATTCCCACAAAAATACCTCCCACTTAAGTGATGTAGGGTTTAATTTGGGCCATTAGATTAAATCTATCCTAGCCCTTAGATTTGAGTTTCCCTAAATATCTTTATGACTTACTTTTATCTCCATTTACCCTAATTTCTTATTCATTTGCACATTCTTATTTTGCAGGTTTGGAGGAGAAAAATAAAATCCATGGACACCATTAGAGAGGGTTGCAAGCTCCATTTTTATTGAAGTTTGTGTGCTAAAAACATAGATCTACACATTTCCTTTGTGGGTATTATTTTCCCTTCCTTAATTGTGTTTATTTTGTTTTTTACAAGTTTGTTGATATACATGGTGTATATATACCCATTTGGGTAATGATTAAGAAACACACACACACACACACACACACATTTTACAAACATAAAATCATTTTAACAAATATATATATACACACAGGACACACACACACACACACACACACACACATACTTTTATTAAAAATAAAATTTTAACGAAATATTGAATGTTTAGCGAAAATATTATATAACAAAACCCCCTCTCCATCGGTCGTATATATATGTATTGAATGTTTACCCGCCTTTTTTTTTTGTTAATTAAATAGAATATATATATATATATATATATATATATATATATATATATATATATATATATATATATATATATATATATATATATATATATATATAATTCTAAAAATTGTAATTAATTAATTTATATAAAAACTTATAATGTGTATATAATATTTGTATAGTAAAATTATACAATTATTTATCATTATAAATGTATTTTTTTTTGTTTTGTGTTATTTAAAATTTATTAGAATATATAAATATATAAAAAGGAATAATTATTTGGTAAGATTTAGTTTATTTGTATGATATAAGGTGAAGTAATTGTCAATTTATCTATTCATTTAGGAGGAAATATTAAAACTAATAGTCCCCTAATTTTATTATTTTAACGATGCAATTAACTATTAATTCAACATATTGAAATAACTTATTTATCCAATTTTTCCACTTAGGAAAAATTGGACAAATGGACTCCGCACAAACAAAATGAAGGATCGATTTAGCCATGGGAGCTCACACTTTGGGATTGGCCAAATAGTTTGAAGAGGGCTAAGAACATTGCAGAGGAGTTTGGGAAATGAAGAAGCTTTGAAGTCCTAAATTCAGACTTTATAGGTGAGGTTGTTCAAAGGCACGCTTAAGCAAAAATTGTGAAACCTAGAGACAAGGAGCACAAAGCTCAAATTTGGAGGTCAACGCATAAAAGAAAGGTCAATTTTGAAGTTTTAGAATCTTGGGAGATCACGGTGAATAGTGCCACACAGGGGAGGGGGTGAGAAATTTCTGAAACCCGACGTCTGAAATTCAAATTTCAGGCTTTCGAGACTTTGGAGTTGGCAGCAGGGTCAAGTGGATGGACAGTTCTCAAAACTCTAAAACTCGAACCCTTGAAAACCTGAAGTCTCAAATCCTCAAACCCAAAGTCCTAAATCCCCAAAACCTGAAGTCCTAAAACCCCGAACACAAGTCCCGAATCCCAAAAACCCAAAGTCCCGAAACCCCAAAACCCGAAGTCTTGAAATTTTTAAAACCTAAAAAAGCAAAGGTTCGAAACCCAAAGTCCAAATTTTAGACCTTGGATTTCAATATTTTGGAACTCTTGGCTCAAACAATGAACAACGTCATGAAAATGATTTCGTAGTCCGAACTCAATTTTGGACTTCGGAGGTTCGAATTTCGGAACTCTCAAGCCAACTTGAGCGGTGAACAATGTCGTATAATATGATTTTGGAGTCCAAAATCTGAAGTTTGAATTTTAGATTTTGGGGTCTCAGCATTTTGGAGGTTTCATGAGCTCAGAGCGATGAATAGTAACGTCGATCTCCAAAGCACAAACACCTGAAGTTACGAATCTCAAAATTCTAAAATTTCAAATTTTGGAGGGTACGATGCAAGTTCGAAGTCAAAAAAGGCAGATTAACCACTGCCATTTATTGTAGTATGGCATCCTCATCTTTAGATGGCCATAACGTTTGACTGGGAGCTCAAATTTGCACAAAATCAATCTTTTGGAAAGCTCTCAGTGTCCTCTACACAACAATGATTGGTTTTCTTAATTTTAGTAAGGCTAAGTATTTAAAAATGAAGAAATACATTCCACCATTTTAGATGAATGTTTCAAATTTATCACCTACGTAAATGATGAGGTATGGGCTTCCTTTCTTCCCCAACAAGGCAAAGAACATGGAGGCATGGGTTTTACAGTGGCATCCATAATTGTTGTAGGTGGTTTTAATGCATTTTAGGTGGTTGAAGTAAGATTTCGAATTCCTCTCTCCCTTCTCTCATTCTTCCTATATATTGTAAGGAGGGGCTCATTTCAAAAGGTTGGACACCTTGTATATGCCTCTTCCTTCTTCTTCTTTTCAGCAAGATATTTTGTGGAGATTCCAAACCTCCCTACTACACATTGGAATGCAAAATGTGTGCTTTTGGCCATAAATGTGATGTATTGTATCAACTTTGAGAGAAATAAAATCAGATTTGTGGATGTTTCAAACCCTCTTTTATGTTCTATTACATCTTCATAATCTTTCATTACATGCAAGGTTATTGTGTATTGTTGTGTTTTCATTGCAAGACTCTAGTTGTGTTTTGTTTATTGTGTAGGTTGTTCAACACTCGTTCTTGGTGTATCACCTTCCTTAGAGTATGATTTAATTTTCATGCATTTTAGCTAACTTTATCTCCTTGGGAAATCATTATATTAGTGTTATATATAAAACTCTCTACATTTTGGAGTACTTGGCACTAGGATAGGGTTGGAATCGACCTTATCCGAAGGGTTATCCCAATTGCAAAGTCCCACACTTTGGGATAACTCTGTATTTAAGAATCAAATTGACTACCTCAACCATTCACTTGTGAGCAATCAGGGGTGATGTGATCTCGCCTCAATAGCTACTACATAGGTGTATGGAGTTGTGAAAAATTGAATTTTATTTAATTAAGTGAAGGTAGTTTGAACTAATAATTTTTTTTTCTCTAAATAAATTTACCAAAGAATTTTAAGAAATTTATGCACAAGTAAATACAATTAACCATTAAATATTTGTATATTCAATCACACAACCTACAACAAGGTAAAATGTAAGTCTCTTTTAACTAATATACTTTGAAATTTCTTTATTTAAAAAAAAACTAAACAATAAAAATATAATAATGAAAGTTGCAAGAACATCTTTTACAATGTAAGGAGCAACAAATGTTTGGAACACACACATAGACCATTTCTATGACCCTGCATCACTGATGCACCATCAACACCAACACAAATAAACTTTGTGGCTATAGAATAATTATCCATTCCTGTTATGTCCTTCAAATTAGATATCACCAATTTGGAAATATTTTTTGCATTTTAGTTTTCTTGCATTTCATGAACCGATAATAGATAAGTGTCCTAGTGTGGTTCTAGAATGTATATACATGTATGAAAACCCAAGAAGTGTTGTTAAAAAATGTAACCTCATCAATTGAAAGGGAGATGAAACTTGCATTCTTAATATTTTCTATCAAATCTTCTTATTCAATCATTGCAAGACATCTCACCATTTCCTAAGCACTGCTCTCTAATCGATGTGAATTCGGAAGGTTTGGAAACCCATTGAACTTGAACATTTTTTTATATTCTAAAAAATCTAAAATTGGTTTGCCCATTTTAAAAATAAAGAATATGGTTGAAAACTGTGAGGTTTTTACCTTCATATTTTCATTTTCAGCTTTTCCAAAAAAATGCTTTTATGGTTCCTCTCTCTTGAATTTTTTGAGTGTGTTTCATCTTATTGTCATAATCCTTCTTATATCTTACATGCATGCACTCTTTTTCAGTTTTCCATCTATGAGTCTTCGTTATTTTTCCATCATTGTCAGTGACTATGTAATATACTTTTCCATAATGTTTCTCTATAGTCTCTAATTTAAGATGCATTTTATGTTCTTTACCCAATTTCCAAGTACAAATAGTACATCTACATTCATTGGGCGTATCACTACAATTATCTAGTTGTACAGACTCAATAAATGGTTTTTTTACTCCTTAATCTACTTAAAATGACCTTCTAATTTTCCAGGATGTTTACTTCTTTCTCCTAGACTTATTTTTATGAAGATTTCTATCAGTATCATCTTTTATTGGAATATTTTTATTTGAACATTCATCTATTAAACGAATTTAGAATTCGGGACAATCTTCAATCTCTAGCATTTTTGGGTCAATAAAATATTCATCTACTGAAATAATTATTTCCTTAGGGTTTATGTTTTGGTTTACTATTTCATTCTGAATAAAATTAATAGAAAAGGTTTCTATTTTTAAAAGCGTTTTTTTTACTATTTTAAAGATAATAAAAAAATTAAATTGTATTGATGAAAAAGAGGAAAATGCCAAATGGTTATGATAATTTGTTACAACTTACCAAGACATGTCTTAATGTTTCTAATGGAAGCAACTTGGTCTTCATTTTTTGTGGGGCTGAAAAAATTTCTATCCTACCTTTTCTTTTTTGTTTTCCTACCTTTTGTTGATTATTCATAGAAACCATGGTACCTATCCATGAAAATATTTACACTAGATAAATGTGATCAACATTTAAACAATTCTTAAATTTAAAATGTAATAAAAACACACTGAATGTATCGGTGATAATGTATAATGCATGTTTTTGAATGGCAACATGCAAAGACGCTCCCAATTGGTATCGTAATACTACTAGCATGTAGCATACCGCATGATGTCGGTTGGTAGAATTTAGTATGTTACTAGTCAAGAGTATGTCTGCATACTACCGACCGACATCATACAATATGCTTCCGACCGGTAGCGTGCAACATGATATTGGCCTATAGCATACTTTATGATGTCGGTTGGTAACATGTAGTATGTTATCAACCGGTAGCATGTCGCATACTACCGACTGGTATTATATTGCATGCTATCATCTGGTATCATCCTTCATGTTGTTATTAAGAATCATGCAGATGCCAGACAATATGCTAACTACATGCTACAAAAAAAATTAAAGTACATTGAAAGTAGAAAGAAAATATCTGCCTCTAGTGACCAATCCTCCAATTTCAAAACAAGAAAAAGCCTAAATTAAATCTTTGGTAATCATGGATTTATGGAAGAGGAGGTTCCAAAGTTCAATGTTTAGAACTATGAATAATGAATTATAAATAATTAAATAGAATATAGATGAGGCAAAATTCACATATTTTAATTTCTCTATAAGGTAGATTTTAATGATAAAAATCAACCGTAGGTGGAAAATCCATGGCGAACCAACCCCTAGCATTAACTTGTACCTAGAAAATTATGACGACCAGTCCCTATTAATATACCTGAAAAAATCATCAATTTCAAAATTTGAAAACCGAAATATTCATGAATTAACGAATATTCACCACTAAAATTTTCCCTGCATCACAAATGGACCCTATCAAAGACAAATTCAACCATCCAATCTTTCTCCTCATGTGACATTACTAGGTTAGTGATACATTTCATACGCTACATCATCACTTCCACTTACATCATTTAGTTATATACTCTTTAGTTCACCACTCCTTTTACTCATCTTGTTGTGATATTTTTCATAGGCTACATCATCACTTGCCTTGATCATCATTTAGTGATATACGCCATAGGATAAATGATCACTTCATCTAGCATCATAATGATATATGCATAATCACTTTTCCTACTCATCTTGTAGTGATATGTGATTTAGTCTATATCATCACACATCTTCGACCTCATCTCTAGCCATTGTACATATCCATGAAAATATTTACACTAGATAAATGTAATCAACATTTAAACAGTTCTAAAATTTGTAATTGAAATAAAAAACACACTGAATGCTACCTTCTAGTTGCATAATGCATGTTGTTGAAAGGAATCGTGCAATATGCTTCCAACTAGTATCAGAATGCTACTGACCAAAGAGCATACTACATGATGTTGACCGGTAGAATGTAGTATGCTACTAGCCGATATCATGTCTATATACTACTGGCTGACATCATAGAGTATGCTTCCAGTGAGTAGCATGCAACATGGTACTGGCATGTAGCATATTGTATGATGTCGGCTGGTAACATGCAATATGTTACTTGACCAAGAGATGCCGTATGCTACCAATCGGTAGCATCTTTCATGTTATCAGTCGCAATCATGTAGATGCCAGACAATATGCTACCTACATGCTACCAAAAACTAAATTACCTTGAAAGTAGAAAGGAAATATCTACCTTTGGTGACCAGTCCTCCAATTTTGAAAGAAGAAAACCTAAATGAAATTTTTGTAATTGTAAATTTATGGAAGGGGAGGTTCCAAAGTTCAATGTTTAGAATTATGAATAATGAATTATAAATAATTAAATAGAATATGTATATATATATGTGTGTATATGTGTGTGTGTGTGTGTGTGTGTGTGAGGTGAATTTCACATATTTTAATTTCTCTATAAGGTAAATTTTAATGATAATACGATCGATTGTCGATGGAAACTCCATTGCGAATAACCCCAGCATTAACTCATACCCATAAAATTTTGGCGATCCACCCTATTAATACCCAAAAAAATTTACCAATTTCAAATTTTGAAAACTGAAATATTCATGAATTAACGAATATTCACCACTAAACTTTTCTCCATATCACAAATGGACCCTATCACCGACACATTCAACCATCCAATATTTCTCCTCATGGGACATTACTAGGTTAGTGATACATGTCATAGGATACATCATCACTCCCACTTACATCATTTAGTTGTATACTCTTTAGGCTAATTTACCACTCCTTTTGCTCATCTTGCGGTGATATTTTTGTAGGCTACATCATCACTTACTTGAGCCAATCATCACTTATCCTAATCATCCTTTAGTGATATACGACATAGGATAAATCATCACTTCATCTAGCATCCCATAATACTATATGCTATAGGCTACATATTCACTTTTCTACTCTTCTTGTAGTGATATGTGATTTAGGCTAGATCATCACACATCTTCGACCTCATCTCTAGCCATTGTACCTATCCATGAAAATATTTACACTAGATAAATGTAATCAACATTTAAACAGTTCTAATATTTTTAAATCTAATCAAAAGCATACCGAATGCTACCGGCTAGTAGCATAATGCATTTTGTTGAAAGGAAGCATGCAATACACTCCCAACCAGTATCAGAATGCTACCGACTGGTAGCATACTACATGATGTCGGCCAATAAATGTAGTATGCTACCGGCCGACATCATATAGTATGCTTCTAGCTGGTAGCATGCAGCATGCTACTGTCCTGTAGCATACTGTATGATTTCAGATGGTAACATGCAGTATGTTATCGACTGGTAGCATGCCCCATGCTACTGAATGATAGAATATTACATGCTACTAGCTAGTAGCATCCTTAATGTTTTCAGTCGTAATCATGCAGATGTCGAAAGTATGCTACCTACATGCTACAGAAAAAACAAAATTACCTTGAAAGTAGAAAGGAAATATCTGTCCTTTATTGACTAGTCCTCCAATTTTGAAAGAAGAAAGCCCAAATGAAATTTTTTGTAATCAAAATTTATGGAAGGGGTTCCAAAATTCAATGTTTATAATTATGAATAATGAATTATAAATAATTAAATAGAATATATATTATAGGTGAATTTCACATATTTTAATTTCTCTATAAAGTAGATTTTAATGATAATAGTCGATTGTCGATGGAAACTCCATGGCGAACTAACCCCTCGCATTAAATTGTAGCTTTAAAATTTTGGCGACCTAGTCCCTATTGATACCCAAAAAATTTGCCAATTTTGAATTTTGAAAACCAAAATATTTATGAATTAACAAATATTCACCACTAAAATTTTCCATGCATCAAAATGGACCCTATCACACACACATTCAACTATCCAATCTTTCTCCTCATGCGACATTCCTAGATTAGTGATACATGCCATAGGCTACATCATCACTTCCATTTACATCATTTAGTTGTACACTCTTTATGCTAATTCACCACTCCTCATCTTGTAGTGATATTTTTGTAGGCTACATCATCACTTACTTTAGCTCAATCATCACTTATCCTAATCATTCTTTAGTGATATACACCATAGGATAAATCATCACTTCATCTAGCATCCTATAATGATATATGTTATAGGCTACATAATCACTTTTCCTAGTCATCTTGTAGTGATATGTGATTTAGGCTAGATCATCACACATCTTCACACCTCATCTTTATGTCACAGATAATCACTACACATTCATCACACCACACTACATATAACACATTATTCGACCATTTACTGATGATGCACTCTCATTTACGGTTCATTCTTGACTACTAAAGGGGCATAAAAAAATTAACCTCATTGCATATAATTCAATTCAGTCGTACAAACTCAGTTTCTACCAATTTCTTTACATTCCATTCCATCCATCAATACCATACTGCATATCTTTGCCGCACTTACTCTTTCTTGCATTTACTTTTACATGACCACTTTAATACACATGCTAGATAGATATCTTCTATGTCATTATTTTTATCATACACACATGTGTGTTCACTTGCTTTCTAGTTATGATCACCTACTCTATAGATCCTTACACACAACATGAATGTTTGGCGTAGTACCTACTCCCACAATGACTCTTGGGGAATTGACTTTCATATACTATAGGTGATATTGTTTTATTTTGTTCCATACCACACTACTTTGTCGATTATGCATGCATTTGAAATACATTTTATTCTTCTAACATGTTAATGTGTGCTTCATGTGCAACATTTATTTCATAGGGTTACTTGCCACCATGGTTTTCTGTTACATTGTTTAAACTTTCTTATCATTGTATTCCTTTGTTTTTGGGATTTTCCCTTTGTATTGTGTGCACACTTGTATTCTTTTATCTTCATCGTCCTTGATTTTTTTGTGATACCATGAGTGGTGTCCCATTTTCGTAATCCTCTTTTCGTGGTCTACATTGTCTTTTTGTGTGTCTTAGCTTACACATTGTTTGTCTAGTCTACACTTCATCTTATAGATGCATGTTTGTCTTTTCTTATACTAAATGTTTTCTCCCAACCACTTGTTTGCATGTTCCTTGGTTTTTACTAGGCACATCCCCACTATAGGGCACAATTTCAATAGTTGGTCCTATTTTGGGCCACATCCTCTAACAACAACATCACATGCACCCCCAAAAAGGGGGAAATCATTTGGGTGAACTAGTCACCCCATAAAGTGTATACAAAGCACATCACAAGATTCTAGTACAATAAAATGTTCATATTTCAAGGCTTAGAATCAAACTTGGGTCCATGACACATCGGCCTTACCTAGATTATTTAAGACTAGGGGTATATCACATGGTGGCAGGAATCAACACAATCTACAAAACTCTATACATTGAATTTTACATGGAAGGTATTCCTTAGCACATGCATTGCTACGCATCATCGGTAGTGGTGTTTTATTATATGGAGAAGTTATAGGTTAGAGGATGACACCATACTTTCCTCTCTACACTACTTTTTCTATCAAGGCCTCGATCGCATGAGGCAAACTAGATAGTACAAAGATCTCTATAGTTTCGGGAAGTGGTTATAACTTGGAGGATAAATCATACTTTCCTCCCTACACATCTTCGGCCAGTGGCATGAGATCACCCAAAAACTCACACTTCATTAACAAGATCCTCTCTATACCCTCTTTTCCTCATCACAGATCAGGTGCACGTGTTCGTTTTTCACATTTTAGCATTTACTTTTACATACTTCCTTACATGTTTTTTTATACATATACATGTGGATTTCACTACTTAATCGTCTTCTATTTTACAAGTCTTTCCTTATGGGAAGAAAGAAATTAATGAACAACAACAATACACACATCGGTACTAACAAGATGTACATCACACATCAAAATCTACACATGCACTTTCTCCCTAGGTTCATTTTCATCATTCTTTACACTTTTGCATCTTTAGTCACCATGCTTCATCTTTTTATCACTCCATGATTTTACAGTCCCTAGACATCTTTATACATCAATCGGATATTATTAGAAACATATTTCTATCTACTTTATGTTACCGAATGTTCTTCTCACCAAAATAAAGTGAGGGAAAATACAAAAACAAAATCATGCACTTTGGGTCATTATGTAGTCTCGATCACATACTACTATTCATATAGTTCATAAGAAATAAAATTACTGATTAAACCATGTCTTTGGCCATATTTTGTTTATTTATATTGATACTTTCAGCCTTGCACCTTTATTGGCCCAATCTATCTTTTCATACTTCAGTTTTACCTCTTCTAGAATTGAGCACCTAGTTTGAATGCCACCTCCAGGCGCCTTCGTCACTTTTAGGCACCCATGTCCTCTTTAAACTTTACTCTCACTTTTTGGGTCCTTTCTAGCCATTTGAGCATCTTATCTTTTTGGTAGTAGGCCTTTTCGGGGTTAATTATGAAATTCAAGTGAAGGAATCATATAAATATAAAGTTATACAATGATAATAAGAGACCAAGCTCTAAGCATTAATTATCACCACCTAAGGTTACATCTATCAAAGGATTGATTCTATTGATCAATATACATCCATCTAGTTCCATCATAAGGGACAAAGGATGAATATTCTACACCACACTTCTTAGGAAGGGAATTTATTATATTCGATGGATGCATTATTTAGATTCTACATCTAGCTACTTGCTTGCTACTTTAAGTGAGACATGTGCAAGAGAAACCTAGGGCACAATTTTGCACACACACGTAACTACATTGAGTTTGAGATGAAGTCTAACGCTCGCTATAACAAAACCATTGTGGCATCTAAGGACATTCCAACCCCTTCATATGTGTCTTTATTTTTTAGGGTTTTGATTCCTTGTTTATGGTTTTGCAAGTGATTCTCTCATTCTAGATTTATAGTGACATCCAAAAAATTTCAATGACATACACCTGACAAGAAGTGAACAAGTGCAAAGCTCTACCAACCTTATCAGAACCATGTTCTGGCCATTGACACAGACTAGGGTGCCTAGATTGTAGACCAGGGCACCCCAAGTGCCCCAACCCCTTTTCCAGGTGCCATAGTCTAGCCAAATCACTTAGATCAATATTTTCTCAGGGTCTTGTGCGATGATCCCCCATTCTGTTCATCTGATCTCTACTGTGAGACAATCCTACAACATATTTGAATCATCTAAGGCTCTTTTACAATCTTTACACATTAGGGTTTCTACATTTCATTGCTTAGATTGTTTGGGTTGTTTCCTTTATTTATTTATTTGTTAGTTATTGCAAAATTGCATTAGATTAGGCTAGGATATTAAATTTTAGCATAATTATTTTCTATGAGGGCCTTGAATTACTTAAAAGTCTCAAAAACATCTATTTGAATTAGTTAAAAGTCTCAAAAAAATCTCAGCTACCTAATTAAGTCATTTAAAAAATTTCTATAAAAAGGACCCGGAGAATATTTCCAATTGATTCTAAAATCTTATCTCCTACCCATGTACATTTAATGTCTTTTACTCTTCCTATCTTTCTCAAGAAGCTATCTCTTTTGAATGTCCTCTCTATATTTGAGGCATTTGTATGCGTTTTGTAAGGAAAATTTGAGCAAGTGAGCTTTGGCAAACTTTTAATATAAGCATTTTATTTTTTCATTAAAAAATGACTTTCGTGCTAATATGTTGTTGGTCGGTAGCATTTTTTATGTTACTGGTCACAACATATATCATGTTGTCGGTTGATAGCATACGATGTTGGCCAAAAATATATGTAAATTTGTAAAAATATATTTTTTGACAATAATAGCTAAAATGATTGGCTCGATGAGAAATTTGTCCTTGCAAAATATGGTGCAAAAAAATTGATTTTTTGTGAAAAAAATACCAATTTTGCTAATTTTGTAGAGGAATTTTTTTTAAAATTTTTTTGATGTTAGCAGTTAAAATAATCTTATTAATGAGAAATCCATCCTCCCAAAATGTGGTGGAAGGAAAAAAAAATACCATACCTTTTTTCCTTTTCTGTCTATTGCTACTTAATGGTAGTTATTTTGTATGCTACCGATCGACAGTATAAATTATGTTGTTGGTTGGTGGCATAAAATATGCTACCATTTGGTAGCATATTTTATGCCTACAACATATGTTTATGTTGTCATTTTAGATAAAATATGCTCTTTGGGCGGCAATATTAAGGTGAATATTGTGAATTTCTTTTCCATGGGGATGACGAATAATCCATAAAATTAACTTGTACCCAAAAAAATTTGGCGAACCAGCCTACTCCCTTCCCAAAAAATTCACCAATTTAAAATTTTAAAAACTAGAATATTTGTGAATTAACGAAAATTTGCCACTAAAATTTCCCTTGATGATGTAAGGTTAGATATCTTTCCCCTCTTCCAAAATAAAACTTGATTGATCTCCATTGGAAGAGAGGCTTTTATGTTCTTGTTTTCTCTACATAGTTAATTTGTGCATCTCTTTAAAAGCAGTGTTTTATAAAAGAACAACAATTGATCTTTGGTTCGTGTATTCCTAGAGATTCATCAACTTTTTCATATAAATACCATGTTCATTATATAACTTAGAAATTCAATGCATTGCAAGTGCTATAAGTGTGATTGAAATCCGTTTGTGTGGATTTCATCTTGAAAAAAATAAATGGAGTTTCGTAGTTTTTTTATAGAAGTTTATAGTAATTCAACATGTAGAGAACCCATCTCTATTTTAGTTTTATTTTAATATTATTATTTGTTTATAATTTTTCAAACTAGTTTCCTATCCTCACCTTTAGTTTTGTTGATTATTTTGAGACCAATTTAATCCTTATGGTTTTGAAGAAAATCGTAGACTGAGCGGACAATTTTTCAATTATAGTGAGAGAAAATGGTGATGATTTTCAATGGATTTTAATATGCAGTTTAGTCGCCTCCTCGCGGCCTACTCTCGAGGATCACTTTACACTAGAAATATCCCAACACTAAATTTGTTACTAAATGGCATGCAGTTGGAAATAACGAGCTAAAGTAATGATAAGGGATAACTATAGTTAGCGCACTGTCACATTATAATTAAGGACACTAAAGTGGAATTGGAATTTTTACAGCTTGACTATACCTTGATTTTAAGTCTATGAGTATAGCTTGATGTTATTTCTAGGCCCTATAGCTTGACTACATGACATTAATATGTTTTTATCAACGAGACTTTAATATTAATTGTGACGTTGTGTGCATGACTATAACACAACTATAAAATGGTTATATGTTGATTGTATGACCAAACCATAAGTTTAACTAAGAATCTAACTATAGAATGACTATATAATGTCATGACTACACACCTAACTATTGTTTTGGATTATAATTTGACTTTTAGTATTTAAAATAGAATCTATAATTGATCAATATAAGTTCAATAATTTGAGATCATCGACTATAATTGATCAATATAAATAGTCAATAATTTGGCTATAATTGATTAATTGGATGTAGCAGTGGATTCTACACCATCTCAATAGGTGCTCACACCTATAAAATTTACAAACTCATCTCCTTGTATCACATTCAGGGAACAAGTGATCAAGTTAGAGAATTATCTGATGAGTGATGGCTTAATCTACCATTAGAATTTTTTTGGCTAGGACTTCCATTTATACACTCATGGATTTCATCGAATTTGAGGCCTCTAACGGAGCTTGTGGCTTAGCTGATGATCAAATTACATGTCCCCCCCATGATGCCCCACATACAATACATGCCACACATGTGCGGGGTGGGACCCGCCACTACTAATCTCTCAAATTCTTCATGGTATACACATTATATGTGCATGAAAAGGATGTGTGGCATGCCTCAGCCGTAGGTGGATTGGTAGGCATGTGGGCTTGTAACCAAGAGGTCAATTGTTGGAATCCCATGTATTTTTGTGGTTTGTGGTATACACACAATGTGTGTGTATACCACAAACCCAAAAAAATTCTAAGGCATGGGATTTTTGGGTCCCACCCACGCATGTATGGCATCATGGGGGGCATTCATTTTTATTGATAGAACAATCGGCTCCCTCTAACGGATGGTAAAGTGGACCTTCATCCGTTCTCTTATAGGTTATTATTGTCTCACATTTTGTTCAGAGATATTATTTTTTCCAAGATGTGGGAACTCCAAAAACACTACTTGGGCATAAATCCTTTATTTCTACATTCCAAAAAAAAAACCAAAACACTCTATTAAGATGATATGGGTCAGAATGCCTCATATTTTGCTTCAATTTAGGAGTGAGGATTGTTTGAGTTCTATTAGAAATGCACTGGGTAGAACACTATGTATTAAATCTAATGCAAAAATTTATACTAACACTATGATTTCCCATATTTTGGTGCATCCCTATACCTAAATTGATCTACCATAAACTATTGAGCTCAGGGTGCTAGACAAAATATGGATGCACCACCTTGTCCATGAAGGGATGCCTCTTAGGTGCAAGAATTACTTTTCATTTGGACACTTGGCTTCATAGTACTTGAGTATGAAACAAAATATATCTAGAAAAATTTCATGGTGGAAATATGCCATTCCTAATCATTTTTTTGAAGGTATTGAATGTAGCTTTTCAAATCGAATCGGAAATGGAAGATTCAATGGGGGATGGTTTAGAGGGGGTAAATATTGGTCTTCTAGAGATGTCTACGTATCTTGTTAAGAAGTTGATGGGCATGGAGGATCTCTTACCTTTAATGGAAGATAAAAATGCAATCTTGAGAACCAATAGAGGGTGGATCCCAAGATTGTTGGTAAGAAAGGAAATGATGTGAAATCTACAATGATTGTTGTGGCAAAACCCTTATTCTTTATAGGAGACTCTTCTAGCGGGATATGGAAATTGTTACTCTTATATCATCGACAGAGGAGGATAGTATGGCGGCAGGTAAGAAAGGGAAAGGGAAACACAAGAGGAAAATGATAACACTATAATGATGTTGCGATCTCAAAAAAGACACTAACAAGTTTCCAACTTATGGCGGTTTTTTCGTTGCTTCTTTGACAATCAAATGCTTTAGTGTTGTTCCGAAGTTGTAGGTCCTTGTCAAAACTCTATTTGACAGCTTGTTTTCCTTTGCATTTGACAGATCAATCTTGTTTGATTCTTTCTATTGTTTTGTTGTAAGTGGGTTTACATTGTGATATCTTTTATTGGAATATGCATGTTTTAAGAGTGCCTTTCAAAACCTTCTTTTAACCTAATAAATAAACTAGTATAGATATATTAAATGCATATATACCTAGAATATGTTGGAAGATATCAATCTCAAATCCCTTCTATCAAATTTTAAAAATTGATATACCACAATGAGTAATAACATTAACAACTTCTTCACACAATTCTTATTAAAGGGTGATTTTTTTACAATTTAGTTATTCGAATGTGTACAAAAAAAGGCTTTATAGACTATTATATGTCAAGGATATTATGATTTTTGATTAACTTCACCAAGAATAAGAAAAAAACATCTTAATAACAATAAAATGAACATCAAATTTAAGATCTAGTCTAAAAACATATATTTATTGACATTATAGCACTAATTGTCCATCTAATTACTATTGAAAAATACCTCTTAATGTAATCAATTTTTAAAATTAACACATAATATATTACAAAATTTATAATTAATTATTATTGTAAGGTTTTAAAACCAACTATTAAAAAGTAACATTAAAATGATGCAATCCTACATTACAAGTTTACAATTTTTAATTAAACTTTAGATAGTTGTTATGTGCCTAAATATCAAGGGTAAAAAAATAACACATTTGAAGTCTCATATATATATATATATAGGTTAATTATTTGGAACTTCAAGAAAATACTTAAATAAATATGGTGGTAGTGAATATTCATAGGTCATATCATTATGCCAAAATTTTGTTCTAGGATTTTAGAGGTGGACCGGTGGCACCCAAGAGGTCTATGTCATGGTGGTTTGATGGAAGATCAATACCACCAAGATCTCTAAAAATCATGGTTGATCAAATGATATAATTATCTAAATTAATTAATATAGATAATGGTCTAAAATGATGAAAATGATGAGATGATAAAATTATTGAACCAATGACGTGTCCTCAAATAGTACTCAACTACACAACTATAACACATACACATAAAACACTTATACAAAACTGTTATCTATTAGAATGTATGTGGATCCTAGAAATTTAGGCCACTTAGCATATGGTGAAACATTGGGTTATCCAACTAGTCGTTTCTCTGATAATCGATTAATCATTCACTTTATTGTTTTACAGCTGAATCTCTTTATCAACCATTTGTGAATTCATTCCTACAACACAATGCAATTTTTCGCAGTATTGTAAACTTTGCAGTTGCTGGAGCTACAGCCCTAGAACCATCTTTCTTTTGGGCAAGAAGAATTGGACCACATTCAGACCTGAATGTTAGGAGAAGAATAGGCTCTCCATTACAATGGAAAAAAACATAGAAAAATAAAAATAAAATAAAATAATATGTGGAGAAATAAGAAAAAACATCCATGGGATGGAACTCTACAACTTGTTAGTATATGCGGGATGGGCTGCTGCGGGGTCAGGATCCAAAAATGTGGTGATTTAATATATAGGTGTAAATAGAAACAAATTGAATGTCTGAATTGTATTAAATAAAAAGTAAGCACCATCAAAACTTGTTCACATGCATTGTGTAAGCGATTGTAACTCGTAACCGTACATGTCAATGGTGTGAGTGATGCCAATAACAAATCATAATGGTAAGGACACACATAATTATCCACTGTACGCGTAAGGGCACACATAAATGTATAATCTATCAAATTAAGTTAATATCCACTCTACGAGTTTAGTAAATCAATACAAATAATTATCACTTTTGAAGTGCCATTGGAACATTATCGTGGATCAAATATATCAATGTAATTATAGAGTTAATTTTAAAACCATTTGATATGTTTGGAGTTTTATTGTGACTGAGGTTGTAATGTTTTCACTAGCACAATAGCAACTGTTATTCTACTTATTATAATTATGAAACACATGCCAATAATGTTTTCACTTGCAGAGTAGCATTTTGTATTCTACTTATCACAATAAGACACATGCCAAGCACGTTTATGTTGTGAAGTTTAGTATATAGTTTACGGTATTTTATTTTATTTTATTTTAAATGTAATTTCCTAGCAATAAGACCTTGTTTGCATTAAGAAAAAAATTGGTTTTTGTGTTTTAGAAATTAAATTGTATTATAAAAATATATTGTTTACAAATTTAGGACAGATTATATTTTCAATACTTTTTGGGTCGTCTTTCATTATGAGTATTTTTGAATCTTAAAGTAAAATGATAAAATTTTATTAACTAGCTAATCACATATGAACGGTGTAATGGATATGCTGAAGAGGATGTGTCAAGATGTTAAACTTGATGTCCTCGAGTGAAACATTACAAGAGGAAGAGGGATTTATGAAGAAGAGGTTTGAGGGAGGAAAAGTCCATGAGTAAAGAAAATGTTGGGAGGAACTATATGAAATTTTTTTCCCCTTGTGACTATGCGCCACACATATGAATCATGTGTCATTTGTGTTAATCGTATCAAAGATAGGAGTTTTGGTGCACAAATCGTTAAGGCAACATACTTTGGATGTATCTTAGGAAATGAGTCATGGTTGTTTAATACAATCAATGCACATAATCGCTATTTGCAATGTCATCCCTTATGATTTTTGGGTGGTTAGAGAAAACACCAATTTAAGGGAAATTAACTAGCGCATGTCCCATGAAACTTTAAAGATAGGGACATGTGGATTGAACTCTACATCCCATGAGTTGATGTAGTTTTCAAATTTGATGCCCATAAAACATGGCCAACCGCTAGATGGTTTAACACCATCTTTATAGATCATTATATATGGCCACTTACTATGCTTTAAAAATATGAAAAAATATCAATCACAAGAATTATGCTTCTGTATTTGTAGTTGACACCATCTCCCATAAAATATTCTCTATTATCAATTATCTTTGATGATCCATAAATAGGTTTTACCCCATGGGTATTGTTTTAAAATTTTACTAGATACTTAAAAATTTTGAATTTAAAATTTATCAAGAGTTTGATGGGTTCAATTTTAGATGTTTTTAAACCCACTATTTTCCAATTTTTCTTAATGATCAATTCCCCTTTTAATCTCAAATTTTGTGATTCTAGTGGATTTATCACAAAACCATTAAAAATTGATCACAAGTTGATTAAAGATGCATTTAGTCGGATTGGTTATCCAAAATTAAGTTGTGCAACATATGCGTTCTCCATGAAAATAAAATAAAAAAACCCTATTGTTCGAAATATTCCTACTCTTCAACTTTAATTAACAAAGCATGAAAATAGAAATATACCAACCTCAAAAGACGTGGGGTTTAGCGATACCCATAGATGATGGATGACGATGCTTAATGTTGATTGAAATTGTGCTCCATGAAATATGTGTACAAGCTCCTTTCCTGCAAAGAAACCTATACTCAAAAACACTAAGAAAAATATGAGATTAGATAGATATAAGGTGGATTTCTTGAAAAGGCCAGTCCCTCGGAAGTCAATGGACTTCCTTGCAAGGATGTCAATCCACATTTAAGAAATTAATCTGATAATAATAAAATAAAATGTTAACAGATGATATAACCAATAATGCAAAAACAAAGGGACATGATGCGGTTCGAGGCTATATGTTGGTCTGATGGTTGTTCCTAATCCAAAGGGAGTCAAGGAATCATAGTATGGATCAAAGGAGCAATGATGTAGATGGATATGCACTCACAAAGGATATGCAAAACGAAAGATAATGTGTTTGATCTAGATAAATGATAAAACACTGCATAAGGCTCAGAGGAGCTTGATGGGACTTGATGGACACTTGTAAAGGTAGAGTAATTGTCAAGATTGAGCTCTAGATATTAGAAATATTGCAAGTAGTTTTGATAAATGACCTGACAGAGATAGGGATCGCTTGATATTGGGGGAATCGTTGACAATTAAGGCCAATTGTCGGTGATTGGGGGAATCATCGGCGATTACTACATAATATGTATTATTTGATAAAGGGCCAAGACATGATTAATGATTTTTTTAAATGATAAGTGATTAAGAAAATAATGTAAATGAAAGGTACTTACCTAATTCCAATTGACGTGAATAAGACTAAAGGATGATGTTACTAGATAGGAGAAGGATGTGGATTCGTGAAGGTTGTGCTTGATTTTTGGATGTTTAGATACATTGAGAAGGGAAGATTGTTGGTGTTGAATCAACTCCTAGATGTGTGATCAATCTCCAAAGACTAAGGAAATGATTCTTGATGTTTAGGGTGCTAATAGATGAGGCTACAAAGGTGATGATAGCCAAGAGGATAAAGCTATAGGTGATGCACCGAGTTGAGCTCCAGATGTGTTAATGGCCTCCAAGAGATAGAGAAGTAATATGGTGATGAAGAGAGAAATAAAATAATGAGATTTCCTTAAGGATGCTTTAAAGAACGTCCTATTAACTAACTTCAATCAATGCTTAGAATTCAAATTTATAGAGTTTTTGTCAACATGGGAAAATAGTCAACAATTTGAGAAATATAGGAAAGTTGTTGAAACAACCTCCCGATCGAGTAATTTTTTTATGGGTGTGTTGGAAAATGATTATGTGGATCAAGGATATTGTTGGATGGTTAGGGAATTAATGATTTTTTTTTGGATTTATCTAATTAGGTTTGCAAGTGGTTATACGGGTTGGGAATGTTGTTAAATGGTTGAGAGGTTATAGATTTCATTTTTGGCCTTATCTAATTTAGTTTGCAGGTGGTTTGTGGTGGAGAATGGTTGAAACTGCTTCCAAATAAGGCTAGATATGATTTGATTTGAATAGGTTTAGATATGATTTATTTTAGATATGATTTTATTTAGATTTAGTTAGATATGATTTGATTTTGATTATTTTTGTTTTAAGAAGATTCTAGGTGGTTAAGGATGGTTTAGGAGAGGATAAAATAGGATTTAGCAGCTGTAGAAGAATATTTACAGGGAATAAATATGATGAGGGGAATAATACTTAGGATTAGGATTTAATGTAAAATATGATAGTAATGGATTAATGTATAAGAGGAGGGTAAGTGCACAAAGTTGGGTGTCAAAAAGTGGAGAAAAACCTGAAAAGCAGGACAAAACGCGCTTGTGTTTTAATTTTTTTGGCTTGGTTATTACCGAACCTATAACACGTACACGTTATAAGGAAGGAAAAATGCGTACGCATTTTAAAGAAGGAAAAACATGTATGCGTTTTATAGAAGTTAGGGTCACTCTACACCCGATAGAATATTTCTTTTATTATTTCTTATACTTTTATTATTTATTATACTTTAAATTTATTTTAGTAAATATAAGAAATTAGGGTCACTCTGCACCTGATGGAAGTGGTCCTATAGCTCAAACAATTATAATCTAGAAGATAGTTTTCCAAAATCTAATCTAGTCAGTACTTACTCATTTTCAAGATTTTAGTAAACGACATAAAACTTTCAGGGCATATATATTGTAGTCGGTCTTTGTTTTGGGAAAGCATATAGTCACTTTTTAGGTTTTTTGACCTTATAAAATGGATTTTGGTCCTACCACTATCTGAATTGGTACTAATTTTTAAATTTGGTCCATCATTCACTTTAGTGACCATTCAACTCTATAAAGCTTTTCTACTTCTTACTAAAAAGAGATCCTCACTTTGTAGATAGAGGATTGTTCCTAGAATGGGATTCCTTCCTATGGAAAAAATGAGGTGATTGTAATGTGCCTCCTCATTAAGGTGTGATAACACTACTAGGTGTTGAATGAATTGTTACGAATAGTACTAAGTGAATTGCATCAAGTGAACTCAGATGATTTCTCATTCTTAGAAACATGGTGCTCCATATAAAGATCGTCCCCTCACCTTTCCTAGCTCTAAAATCTTCCTTTCATGGAATCAAATTCATGATTATAATACATGTTTTTTCTCATATGTCTCTTATGGAGATAAACAATGCCTTAATACTTCACAAATAATGGTCCTTGATAGCTCGGTGACATAAATAGCTCATTTTAGCTTGTTCTGAAGGGTGTTCAATTAACTACAAATGGCCAAAATGCCTTTTTAGGCCTTTAAAGGAAGTAGTCTCTCATCAAAACTAAATGAGTCAATCGATCACCTTAAACACTATTCCTACTACACCTTTGAAACACACTAAATGATCTTTTTAGGACTTTCCTTTGGGTGAGGGTTTATGATTTAGGGTTTAGGGTTTAGGGCTCAGGTTTAGGACTTAGGTTTAGGTTTAGGACTAAGGTTTAGTTTAGTTTAAGAACGCTCATAGTTCAAATTTTAGGGTTTAGGGTTTAGGGCTTAGGGATTAGGGTTCATAGTTTATGGTTTATGGTTTATGGTTTAGAGTTTAGGTTTAGGGTTTAGGGTCGAGGGTTTATGGTTTAGGGTTTAGGGATGAAGGTTCAGGTTTAGGGTTTAGGGGTCAGGTTGAGGGTTTAGGGTTTATGGCTCAAGATTTAGGGTTTAGGGATCAGGGTTTATGGTTTAGGGTTGAGAGTTGAGGGTTCGGGGTTTAGGGCTCGGGGTTTAGTTTTTAGGGTTTAGGTTTAGTTTATATTTCGGGGTTCAAGAGTTTAGGGTTTTGGATTAGGGCTTATAACTTAGGACCTAGGGTTCAAGTCTTAGGTTTTGGGGTTTATGGATCGGGGTTTAGGGTTTAATCGTTTAGGTTTAGGGCTTACAGTTTAGGGTTTAGGGCTTATGGTTTATGGTATAGGGTTTAGGGTTTAGGGCTCAGGGTTTAAGGTTTAGGGTTTTTAGGGTTTAGGAGTTAGGGTTTAAGGTTTAAAGGTCAGGGTTCAATGTTTAGGGAAAAGGTTTAGGGTTTAGGGTTTAAGGCTCAAGGTTTAAGGTTTAGGGGTTAGGGGTTAGGGTTTAGGGTTCAAGATTTAAGGCTCATGGATTAGGCTCACCCATTCAGTCATAATAATGTTCTATGTCTTACCCATTTTTATAAGTATTGACAAAGAGTATTCAACTAAAAAGGGTTCATCTACTTGGTAAGCAGAACATTCAAAGGGAGTCATCACAATTTGATGCCTTTCATCTACTGATATTTTAAAGGAGGGAAATGCCCATTGCATGCAAACTATTTCACTCACTGTAATGTTTTGTGTCTTACCCATTCTTATTAGTATTGATAGAGAGTATTCAATTGAAAAAGGGTTCATCGACTTCGTAGGAACAAAAATCAAAGAGATTCATCAAAATTTGATGTCTTTCATCAGTTGATATTTTAAAGGAGGGAAATTTCCACCTCTCATAAACAAGGTAGTTGTAAAAGTAGACTTAATCATACTTCTAGAAAGACTAAGAAATATGGTCCTAAGATATTCAAAAAATGAACTCACTCATGAGACCTACTGGAAATATATGAGGTTTAGGGGTTAGAGCTTAGGGTTATGGATTTAGTGTTTAGGGTTTACGACTTAGGGCTTAGGGCTCAAGGTTCAAGGTTTAGGGTTTAGGGTTTTTAGGGTTTAGGTTTTAGTGTTCAGAGTTTAAGGTTTATTATTTTTGTTTTAGGGTTTAGGGTTTATAATTTAGGTTTAGGTCTCAGGGTTAAGGGTTTAGGTCGCAGAGTTCAGGGTTTAGGTTTTAGTGTTTAGGGCTTAGGGTTTAGGGCTTAGGGTTTAGGGTTTAGGATTCAGTGCTTAGGGTTTAGAGTTTAGGGTTTAGGGTTTATGATTTAGTTTTTAGGGTTTAGGGTTTATGGTTTAGGGACCTTTAAGATTTAACATTTGGGGCTTAATGTTTAAGGTTTACAGTTTAGGGCTTAGGGCTCAGGGTTTAGGGTTTAGTGTTTAGGGGTTAGGGTGCATGGTTTAGGGTTTATGACTCATGGTTCAGGGTTCAAAGTTACAGGTTTAAGGTCTAGGGGTTGGTTACAAGTTTAAGTTTTAGGGGTTAGAGATCAGGGCTCTAGATTTAGGGTTTAGGGCTAGAGGTTTAAGGTTTAGGGTTTAGGGCTCAAGGATTAGGGTGTAAGGTTTAAGGCTTAAGGTTTAGGGTTTATGGTTTAGGGATTAGGGTTTAGGGTTCATGGTTCATGGTTTATAGCTTAAGGTTTTGGGTTCAGAGTTATTAGTTTAAGGTTTGGGGGTTAGAGCTCGGGCTCTAGATTTAGTATTTAGGGTTTAGGGCTTAGGGTTTAGGGTTTAGGGTCTAGGGTCAAGGGTTCAGGGTTTACGGTTAGGGGTTTAGGTTTTAGGTTTTAGATTTTAGGGTTTAGGATTTATTACTTTCGTTTTAGGGTTTAGTGTTTATAGTTTAGGGTTTAGGTCTCATGGTTGAGGGTTAAGGGTTTAGGTCACAAAGTTTAGGGTTTAGGGTTAAATGTTTAGGGCTTATGGTTTAGGGTTTAGGGATCAGGGTTTAGGGTTTATGGTTTATGGGTTAGGGTTTAGGGTTTATGATTTAGTTTTCAAGGTTTAGGGTTTATGGTTTAACATTTAAGGCTCATGGTTTAAGGTTTAGGGCTTAAGGTTTAGGGTTTAGCACTTAATACTTAAGGTTTAGGGCTTAGGGCTCATGGGTAAGGGTTGAATATTTAAGTATTAGGGCTTAGGGCTTAAGATTTAGGGTTTAAACTTTATGGTTTAGGTTTTAGGGTTTAAGGATCATGGTTTAGGGTTTAAGGTTTAGGTTTAGGGCCTCGAGTTTAGGGTTTATGGTTTTGATTGTAGAATTTAAATGCTAAAAGATTTAGGTTGAATGTTGAAAGCCTAAAAATTACCTATGTACTAACCAAATTATACTATAAAAAACTATCTCCTAAATTGTGACTAATGGAGCTGTGAGACTAGTTCCATAAGGTGCAGAGTGACCCTAATTTCTTATATTTACATAAATAAATTTAAAGTTGTAAATAGAAGCATGTCAAAAGCATATACAATTTCCATACTATACATAACATGTACGTGTTATAATGCATACGTGTTTTTTGTTTTATCTTTTTCCAAGCCATGCCTTAAGGCTTGGAATCTGTTTGGATCCCTAACCTTGAGGCATGAACTGCGCATAAACACAACAAAGAACGTGTTTTACGGGAAAATGTAAAATGCCACTTCCTCTGTGATAAATCAAAATGAAACAATCGATCCATTTAAAAAAAATTAGACCATGATGTAGAGGAGAGTTTCTTCTTTCTAAAAACATAATTTTTCAAATTTTCTAACTAATATAAGGTTTCCATATTATTTATTTTCTAGACTATGCATTTTTATAGCTATTTTTTGAAGTTTAAATATGTCTATCTTTCATCATGTATATTTTTTTGGGTCATCGAAATTGAAAAAAAATTATACTAGCACAAACTAGGCATAATTCTATACATATTCAAAAAATAAAAATCTAATTTTCGATATTTTTTGAGGTAGTTAGGGGGGGCATGGTCGAGCTCCGTTATTTTTCAAAACATAAAATTTTTGTACTAGAAAAATCATAAATAAAAAAATAATTGTTAAAAAAATCTAAAAAAATTCTAACACAAACTAGATGCTCCTAGCTATCTTGTTACCAAAGGGTTTTCAAAAATACTCAATGGTGCTCAAACAATTATGGGGGCATGAAATTCACTCTATTATGTTTTAAAAAAAAAAACAGGAGCACCTATTGGTATTTTAGTTGTTTGACCCACTTAAACTTATCCGTTTTCAATAAAATTTAGTAGCTTAGAAACTAGACTCAAAATTCTACGATTCATATTTCTACAACATCTTTCAATTTTGAGTGTAACTATTTTGAAAAACTTGTACAAGTTGAAGTTTCTTATTTTTCAAAAAAATTCATCCACTTAAGACCCCTTTTGGCCCCCCAACTTGGTGCACTTACCCAAGATAGTGATGTGATAATGAAAGGGGTGCTAGTGGATGCGGACATGGGAATTAGTGGTGCTAATTTTAGGTGTCTACATTTTCCCCTTTTTATTGAGTGGTTTTGAGACAAGCCACGAGACAAAAACAAGATGTGATAGATGAATGATGTAAAATTATATGATGAGGTGCTCCCCCTCAAACTAGGGATTGATGACCTAAAAGGGAATCAATCACAAGTTTGAAAGAGATATATGGATGAAATATTAAAAGATGAAAGATAAGAGATGAGAAAATGATGCCCTAGGATGAGGTATAGAGATAAGACAACTTAGGAATGATGAGATCATTTTCATGAATGAACCACATAATAAATAAATCTACACCCTCCAATCCACAACGTAATCGTACATGCGGTAGTGGGGGTCAATCTTATAGGGCAATGAATTTTGGAGTAATAATCTAATTGTGATGATTTTTTTGTTTCTTTTTATGATTTTTGGTTATATTGGATCCCCCTTTCTTATTGTAGTGGGAAGAGGATCACATGATCTCACTCAAAGAATATCCCCACCCTAGAAATTATCCTTCTTCATGACTTTTATTCCTCTTGAAATATTTCACCTTCATTCCTTCAACTATAAATTATTAAGTTCCTCCATATCGGTGTTCCAATTGCACCGCTTGAGTGAAAATTATTTTTTGTTCCATTTAGCATCACCGCATTAGTCAACATGTGCATAATTATGCATGGTGCATAAATGTGGCATTTAGTTTAGTACTTTTGAATATTCGTTGTTGGCAATTCTCATGAAGGAGAATACAACATATTGTGTGAGCGTGGTCATGGTAAAGCTAGGTAATGGCTTAAGTTTTCCCACTAATGTGCAGAGTGAGGATTGTACTATGGAGGAAAAATGTACTAGGTCATCACAAATTAGGGGGTAGGTAATTGATGATGTTGATCAAGAGGGGATAACACATCAATGTGATGGGTTCTGACATATGTAAGCTTCCTACATATAAGTGGTAATAAGGGAGTGATTTTGCAAGTGGATATAGAACCAGAAGGGGTTAGTGTTTATCCTATATGATGTGTGGATTGAGGATAGTCTGGAGGCATATGTGAACAAAGATGTCACGGGGTGAAAATTTCGTGAGGAAAGTGGAAACTATGATAAAGGTGAACATTGATGGTTCATTTTCATAAATATTTTTCTCTTCTACAAATGTGCTCCTCTCCCGGGATAAATCACCATTAGTCCTTCAACTTTAACTTCTTTTTTCCTCCTCATCATTGAACAAATTAAGTGTGATTTTTAGTTCATAATTTAATAATGATGTACAAAGAAAGGTGTTCCATAAAAAAATAATATATGTTGAAGGTCATATAAAATAGAGAAATAAAAAAATTTCCAAGTTTTTATGAATATAATAGCTTATTGTACACTTAGAAATGTGATGGTTATTTCTATACGAGGGACCGAAGGAAAAAATGTATGTTGAAGCACGGTAAGGAAGAAGCGGGTCAAGGAATAAATATTACAAGGAAAGGAATGTCGGAGGGAAAGTAGGAAATCCTTTTCATTATTTTGATAAGTCACATATGGAGCAAAAATTTCATTTATCCACACAATCGTATAGGAAAAATAGGGTATGATGTATGAATCCTTGAGGTAGTGTAATGTGGAGATAACTCTTAAGTTAATCCCTTTCCATTAAATACACCTAAAGTGTAACCAGGGAAAATTTTAAGGGTCCCTCTAAAAAAATCCTTTGAAAATATTTGGCAAATATTAGTAAAACAACTTTTGCATGTATGGAAAATTGCAGGAATAGTTGTTTCGTGTGGCAGGAAATTTTTTAACATGATTGTGAGAATGGTTGGGCATTATCCATTAGCCTTATAATGAAAAAGAAATAATATATGAAACCGAATGGGAGCACTATAAATGTTACTGTCCAATAGTATTTTCTATGCTACCGGTCAAGAGAATTCTCCATGCCACTTGGTTGGTAGGATTTTTGCATGCTTTCGACTGGTAGCTTTCTACATGCTACCAGTCGGTACCATTCTGAACACTACTAATTGGTAGCATGGAGAATGTTTTATTCGGTACCATAGAGAAGGTTACTAATTGCTAGCATTCTGCATGCTACCAACCTGTAGCATGTGTAGCGTGCAGAATGCTACCGACTGGTAGCGTGTAGAATGTTGTCAGTGGGTAGCATTCTCTATGCTACCAACCGATAACATTAAATATGTTGTCGGTTGGTATCACATTTAATTCTACCAAATGATGGCATAAAGCTTACTATCGGCTACCTTATTAAACTTGCTATAAATACATGAAAGAAGTCACTTTCACTCCATGCATTCAAGAGAAGCCAGAGCATACAAGGAAAAATCCTAAAGATGAAACTTAAATTCCAAAATAAATACAAAAGGAATAATCCGAATGCCAAAGGAAAGTGACAATCACAAATTTTATAATAGTTTGAAAACATGCTAAGAAGAAAGAACACTTCAAGAGAGCCCAACAAACCGATTGTGTCAACAAAAACTATGAAGAATTTTTTGTTCAAGAGCTTGGCATTTCCTCAATTGTACGCATTTCTAGAGGATCCTAATGTGTTTTCCTAATGGATCGAAGCAGCCAGTTTCACAGGGATAGTGTATATGCCCCAATTTTGGATAGACCACAAAACACTTAACAATCTTCTACTCAACTATGACACTTCCACTTTCACATTTCATTATACAATCCCATCTCATGTAGAGTCATTTGGAATGTCACTTGATGACATTGAGCATCTCACAGGACTACCAAACAAAAATGTGGATCCTATCACGATAAAGGTTATTTTATCATATGAAGAATGCAAATATTTGGAGTCTAGTTTTCAATTATCTATTGATGCAATTACATTTGTTACTCATAATTTTATTTTCTATTTTACAACATTACATTCTCATTATTTTTAATTTAATAGAGTTTTTTTCTTTTTAAAATTCACTACTAACAAATTTTTTCTCCTTGTTGTATTAATAATTACTGACTTCCCAAAACCCTTCAAAAGAGGGATTTAACTCAAGGTTTTCAATCACCAATTTCTCGCAGGGTTGTCGTGCAGTTCTTCCAGCAGGAATTATTTTACAATATCAATATGTGGATATTCCATGGCAGGCTTTATATTATATTGTTTACACCTTATGTGGGTAGAAATTTGATCAGTGCGCTTCTTATCCTCCAGGTTAGGAACTGATTTGGCAAATATTCATTTGAATAATAATGTTACCATCAGCTTAACAAATTTTAATCTTGGTTTGTATTATGAGTCTCTCTATAATTTACATGGCACATCTCCTCTAACAACAATGCATTCAAAATTAATAGCTTTTTCGTTAACACTAACAAATTGAAGAGCAAGAGCGAGTCCCATTAATGATTAGATGGTTTTAATTATAATTTTTCATATTGTAATATTTATATTTTAAAATTAATATTTGAAATTAATTAAAATTTTACTTTGTTAATTATCACAAAGATGCCAACTTCGGCCACATGACGAAGGGATGCTTCTATTAGAGGTCATTTACCACTAAGTTCACAAGATTCTATTACTATTTATGATAATCACTAAACAAAGGAGGAAACCCCTCCACATTTTGCTAAAAAGATGAGGAGTTCCATAAACCCTCAAACTCAATCATCCAAAATACCATTGGCATTAATCGCAGGTATTTTAATTTATGATGTATATATGTTTCAAAATGTTTGAAAATAAATGTAATTAATTATTTAAAACTTGTATGTATTTAAAAAAATGCAATTTATATTGCTTTGTTGTAGAATCTACCAATAGAACAAGATCATATCATCGAGCTCAAACACATGAGATAGAAATATATTCAATACCTCAATCTGTTGCCCCAAGTTTGAATCTCTTGTTTTTTTGATATTTTTATTGATATAAAATTCAACGATCTAATAGATCTTTAATTCTTAATTATATTTTAAATCACACCTACCAGTATTTTCATTCTACTCCACCACAACCACCACATCAATAGAAATAGGCTTCAATTGCACCTCAGCAACAATCCTCTCAACAAAGAAATTTTTTTAATCTTATATGAAGTTATTTATTTTTCATTGCTATTATGTTTAAATTTTGAATTTCATCATATTATTTACAAAATTACAATTCAATGTCTCGAGCCTCCAGTTCTGTGTCCACTACAAATGAATATGCCCACCTCTTCCATCACCACCACAAAATATGAGGACCAATTTCTTTGGTAAGAATATTTCTTTCGTTCCTCTAGCTTCAAACAGGGACACCCTTAATTTTTCTTCTAATTTTCCAATGTTTTCACCGGGTGATGTTCTAGTGGATGGGGTGTTTTAGTGTTGAACGATATTGATTTGGATGAATAGCATATTAGGATTGAAAGTGGAATTTGGGAGCATTGAAATTTTAATCCCCAAGATATGATTCATGTGGTAAGGAAACCTTCTCCAATAAGAGAGATCAAGAACACCATCTCCAAAGACATACCGACATTGCTTTAATCGATGACCGACTAAAACTACGTTTTTAGTTAGTGATCTTTTGGATGATAATACTGAAGCAAATATTAATATTATTTCAAAGGAGGTTGAAGAATTAAAATTGCGGGAGTTTAGGGATAAATTTATTATTAATGAAATAAATTCATAATATCTAAATCACAACAAATGACATATATTGTATTCTTCACATCAGAACGAGCCATGAAAGATTGATATTTTGTTGAATCGGACTGTGTCTGGTTCTATATCATTTGAAAATAATTATGATGATGAAGTGTTGAATATTATGTTGAACAGAGTTGAGAATTTAAATGCAGAAGGAAAAGCCTACCACAATATGTAGTCGAGAGACAAGGGCCTTGTAGGTATTGCAAATGTGGAATGAGATAAGGCCTTGGTAATACTTACTAAATTTTCAAGTATTATTTTCATTTTTTAAACTTTTACTAATATTTTTTCTCTTTTAAAATGTTGAAAAGTACGAAAAATTTGAAAAATGAGGCTAGTGTGCTTGATTTGCATTTACAAAGTTCTAGGAAAAGTTTAAAGGCAACAATTGAATTGAAAGAGAAGTTTGTTATCTTAAACAAGCGAATAATACCTTGAGAAGAATAATAAAGGCAAATGGAATGGATCTAGAGATACTATCAAAGAAGTAAATAGAATAGGATCAAACATTGTTGTCTGTTGGTGATGTGGCAAATCCAGAAAAAGAGATTCTTTCGAATATTGTTGCTACACTCACGCAAATGATCTTGTCTAGTCGGGTGTTGTAAAATAAAGTTCTTTAGTATAGGAGAAAGAATCACATAAAGAAAAATCTTCTTAAGGATGAAGCTATAGAAAACATTGTGAAATTATAACTATTGTTGTATAATCTTTTTATAAAATTGTTTCATATTGTATCACAATATTGAAAGTTTTAAACTTTAATCAATGTGGATTGTGGCATTTTACTTTTACTTTTGTTATATTGTGCAAAAGCTATTCAAACTGATTCTGAATGTGACTATTATTCTCAATTGTATTTGTTATATTTATTACATGGTAAATTACTGATTATTATCATTTTCAAATACTTCATTGATAGAGAAATGAGTTATAAATAACATTTATATTTCAAAGAACAAACACTAAAATTATCTTAAAATATTGGCAACTAAAAAATTTATATGGTGTTTTATATGTACTATATTCATGCGTAAGACTGAAAAACATTGAAAATTCTCCAATAATGGAATTATAATTTTTTCATTTTAAAGACAATAGAACAATAAGTATGACACATTTAAAAAATCTAAACAATAAACACATTGCAACATTGAAAATAGTATTCGAAATTGAATAGGTGTATAAGAAAAACAACAATATATACAATTATATTCGAATATTGATATGAAAGTTTCTTTCGAGAATAAAAATGTTCATCATTCTTCCTTATTGAATATCATCTAGATCAAATGCAAAATTATCTTATAAACTTTGTTTTCCAACACTTTTATCTAATCTTTTGTTGTGATTTTCAGTCATAGTTACATTGTTATATACAAGTCCCTATATTAGTATTACTAATCCCTCTCCTCTCTGCAAGAGAATTCCATCACCTATTACCCTTTCATAAGGAAAGGTATTCACATCATATTTTGAAATCTATAATCTCAAGTAGGTCTCTAGATTTTTATAAGCATGTTCTTATATTTTGATTTTATAATGTTAATGCACTTTAAGCTCTTTTGTCTTCAACTGATCTCAATATCATTGTTTGACATAGTTCATACAATCATAAATACTCACTTATGCTTTCACAAAGGATGGAACTAGGATATAAATTTTTCCATAGAAGTGTAATTTCTCCCTTCTCTATTGGCTCTTCCAGTAATTCAAATTGTTCCTTCATTACTTGTCTGAAATCAGTTGATTGCAATGCAAGAGTTTCCTTTTGAAGAATACCATTAATCTGAAATCCATTACATTCAACTGATTGTCCAAAATGTTTAATTATAGTACCCATGTGTCTTTTAAATTAGCATTTTACATAAATCCAACTCCTTTTACATAATTCCAAAAATTAGGATTGAAAACTCCCATGGCCTCAAGAAGCTCTCCTTTTTTAACGATCTCTGATCTCACTAGATAAACATTGTGAGATTTTTTGAAATTTTTTCCTTGTTTCAGATATAATAACATCATATAAATTATGTGTAATAGTAACTTCTTCAAGCTCTTCTCCAGCAATATCCACTCATTTTTCAAATGTGTGCATTTTAATCTCCTTCCCGTTAACAAAGATACACAGATGACCACATATATTGAATTTGAAGTAGTTATTAGGATCCTTTAAATCTATCAAAACTTGCAGATTACTAAATACATGTCCTTTAAAGAATTCATCAGAGTTATATAACATATCTAGAGTTTGACACACCCTTTTCTTGAACCTAATGAAGTCTACTATATATATATATATATATATATATATATATATATATATATATATATATATATATGGATCATTCTTATGCAAGTTTTTTATTCAATTCATCTCATGTAACATTGGAAGAATCCCACAAAGTGTTAATAATGTAGATGAGGTGTCTGGTGTGGTTCGGAATGTATATACATGCATGTAAACTCAAGAAGCGTTGTCAAAAATTATAACCTCATGAATTGAAAGGGAGATGAAACTTTCATTCTTGACATATTCTTTCAAATCTTCTTGTTCAATCATCTTAGGACATCTCACCATTTCCCCAGAAATGCTCTCCAACCAATGTGAATTTGGAAGGTTTGAAACCCATTGAACTTGAACAATTTTTTATAATTTCAAAATTTTGAAATTGGTCTACCATTTTAAAAGTAAATAATATTTTGAAAATCGGGAGGTTTTTGTTTTAAGATTTTCATTTGCAGCTTTTCCAAAAATTACATTTATGGTTCCTTCTTTCTCCTAAAGTTTTTGAGTGTGTTTCATATTATTGTCATACTCTTCCTTATATCTTACATGCACACAATCTTTTATAGTTTTCCATCTATGATTCTCAATATTTTCCCATCGCCAAAGTGATCATGTTATCTCCGAATCACAACACCCTATGGTTTTCATAAGTATGTGTGCTTGAGTTCACGGTGTGATTACATAACATGGGTACTATCTCCAAGTTGTGGGACTTTCTACTTGAGATAGACCTCCAGAGAAAGTTGGTTCTTTCTCCTAAACTACTTGCCACAATCTACTCTAATGCAGGAAAACTATCTTGTCCTAATCTAACCTTTAAATGGACCAGGAGAGAGAGATCATAAAAACAAAGCCTAAACTAAAGTAGTGATACACTAAAAAGGAAATCGAGAATAGTCTTCCAATGTGTGAAAAGTAGAAGCAAAATGCATACTAGAAGGGGTGATAACAGTTCTCCACAGTCTAGCAAATGCATTCACAACAACATTTCATACACACACAATGATAATGAATCCCTGCAAGAGCATAAATAGACACAATATATTTGCATGAGATTGAAAGGGCAAGAAGAATGCAAAAAAACACAACAGGGGAAGAGATATCCACAAACTTGTATCTATTGCTTTCATTGATATGCACAGTTCAATCTATTACAAAATAAGGGCCTGGATCACCATGCAAGGAGTCCACTACAAGGCCTTGCAGTACATTGTCTTCAGAAAACATTTTTGACAGATTTTTTCTACACAAAACTATCCCCTTTACAATGAGCCCAACACTCCAATTTATAGATTTCTAAGAGGAGAGAAAGAGAGGGAAAATGAAAATCATGAAGTTTGTCCTTTAACCACTTGTAAAAGGTAGTAAATGAAGTGAAATGATGTTTTGTTGCTTGTAAAAGGCCCCCATACTATCCCATAATTTGCAGCAACGAGAAATGTTAGCCCATGCTTCATTAATGCATCCTAGTTGCCAAATGAAACATTGTTAAATTTAGGGCACTTTTGGTAAAACCAAGTTGGTGGACAATTAAGTGGACATAAAAACCCAAAATTTAGGTACCATGAGTGTGGTTTATAAACCACGAACCTAAAACCTACATAGGCTTGTGATTTCAAACCTAAAACGGTAATTGATAGTTTCAACCATGCCACCAAGACAAAGAGGTAAGCCCTCATTTTGATCAATTTGTTTGCATTTTAGGTTATTTTTGTGATTTTCATGGGTTTTTCAATTTTTGTTTATGTATACAATTTTTTTGTTTTTTAGCTTGCTCGGCAAGCTCGTAATCCTGCAAACCATCAAAATATTCCTCAAAACCCTCCAAACAATCCTCAAAACCCTCCAAACATTCTTCAAAACCCTCCTCCAAACATAGATCCACCTCTTGTGGCTCCTTCTATCCCCACGGAACCAACAGGAACACAAGATGATATCATTGGAAGAATCGACAAAATAAAATTGTCATTGAGAACCTTATTCATACTATAAGACAAAATCATGCCACAAATCCATGTCCACATGACTTTAGCCAACACATTACAAACATTGATTGGCGAAGTTGACTCCACAACCAACCAAATAGATAGATGGAATACCTTTAGAGGTGATTGTAGGTAGTGGTATGCAAATAAATTATCCCATGCAACATAAAAGACAAAAAATTTTTTTGGAAAAGACCACATTTGTGCATTATTTACTGACCCAAGAACCAATGCCCCCACAGCTTACTTGCAAATGGTTCCCAATCCATTGGTGCCATGATGACCGAATCAAGAACAATTTTTGGGACCGATGGTGGATGGTTTTTGATTATCCACCATGCAACAACAATGAGGTTCCCCTCTATTTTTTGAAGAAATTATATTGTGAGTTCGTGCTTAATGAGGTCCCAAATTATTTTGACTTTTTCTAATTTTTATGGGTGAGGTGGTGGCTCTACACAGAGTAGACCTGGTGCACACGTAGGTCAACCAAGGATCCCCATGCCCCAAAACCCCACTTCCTTCAGTTATCCCTCCTACAATGAAGGAGGTTGTGGAGATTGACACACTACATGCATTGAGGGAGCTCACTGACACTCTGACCCAACATAGTGAGCAGATTGCATCTGGTGATGTTGGTGGAGGCACTAGTTCTAGCGCACCACACCACTGTGGATCATGTGGTGCCGTATGCACTGCGGCGAGACATCATTTGCTGGATCACATGATTTCTTTTCTCTAGATGAGATGATGGCGGATGTTTTTGAACTGGTGCAAAGGATCTTGGTCTTTCATAGGTAAATGTCAAATAAATATTTAATATATATATACAATAGTTTAATTCATGTTTGAGATTTTAATATATATGTATTTCATTGTACGTTATGTACATACATGTAAAAACTAATTTTTTATTTTATTTTAAATAGCAAGAGCCGGTGAAGGAAACATCCAGCATCGACATGCTAGCTACTATAGTTGGGCATGTTACAAACGTAAGTTTCAAGTTGTACTTAAATTTCAAATTTCATTTGATTGTGCACTTTTATTATTATAATGTTTCACCTATACATGTACATATTAATATATGTTTGTCTTTTATACGCAGGAGCCTGGCGGGTCATCATCTACTCTCTGGGAACTGAGGCTACTGGCACACCTCACGTGACTTTTACGCAGGTTAGTTTCTCTTTACACTTTGTTTCTAATTGTGGAAGTTCACGTGGATTATGCTTTGGCTCATTATGTGGCAGTCATGTAGATTAATATTGATTTGTACATGTTTTTTGTATAGCTTATGACTACCAGAGAGACTCCTCCATATATGCAGACTATGGAGGCTATGCTGTAGATACTGCCATAGCATCTACAGATCCACTAACTGAGGTACAATTTTTCAAATTTGTTAAATTTATTTAGGAATTATTTCTTATTACTTAAATCTACAATATCAAATTTTGTACATGAAATATTTAATTTGAAATTTAATTATTTGTATGTAGCTTACCTCTCATGAGTCTATGTTGTCCCTACACGTCAACGACAAATTGATAGGGATCATGACATTGTGGTAAGATTTCACATGCATTTTAACTAAATTCTAAGTTTCTAAATTTTGAATGTATTTTAAAAATATGGGTGTTAAAAACTTGTTGTTTATGAATGTGCAGGTTAGGTTGCAGGCCTGCTTAGAGATGCCTAGGACCACACAGATGAAATCCATAGTGGCATCTCCCTCCACTACATCCCTAGGTCGTGGACATGCTACTTCTAGTAGGGTCGAAGAGAGGGAAGATGTTTCATGATTAGATTCATAGGACGTGGATGTACATATATATATATATATGGGCCAACTGGTCCTAGTTCATGATTCTTCATAGGACATTGTATATATAGCCTTATGCGACCGCATGTGGTCCTATATGTATGACACACTTGGTTCGAGATGTACACATGTTATGAACTTATATTTTCAGAGACGTGCATTCAACACACTTAGTTTGATACATTATATATCCATGTGTTGGTTTTCATAACGATATTACTTCTATGTTTGATTCAATTCATTGCACATGATATCCTTCTATGTATGTATATTCTATGTATATTAATTCTATATGTATGTTTGATTTAAAATTAAAAACTATGGTGCAACATATATGAATATAATGTTACTATGGTGCAACATTGCATGGTACAATTGTTAAGAAATTAAGGGAAGCATGTGTATTCCTCCATCAACATGGGCAACTTATCATTTTCCTCTTAAGTCATGAAAAATATTTCATACCTTGAATCTTGAAATAAGATGTCTTCCCTTGGGTCATTTGGTTTTTGAACTGTGTATTTAATTTTATTTATCAGAAGGATATTATTCATTTTACCATTGATGAGTATGGTGGTGTATGACCAATCCATCTTTATATCCCCACCAATATCGTGATAGAAACTTTGGCTCAACAATATACCATACGTAGCTAGCATGTCTTCCACAAGTATTTCCATCTTGATTTTCTTGTCAGGGAAGTCTGCAAATTCTACTTGAGAATCTTTCACCTGGCCAAAAAGAGGTAATTATTTTGTTTTCATGTAGTAACAATGGCCAATAGCAGGGCTGAGAGTAATACCAATAGAGTTAGAAAATTTTATAAGCATGACATTGTCAGAGGCACCGGAGTCAATAATGCAATTATTCAATTTATAGGTCCATTGACCAACAAGGAAAGATAGAAAGGTTCTTATTTCCTAGAAGAGGAGGATTTTAAGGAAAGAAGGTTCTAGGAATGAGTGGTTCTAGGAGTGGGAAGTGATTCTTTAGTGTTGGTAGGATTCTTGGAACATGTATTTTTACTACTTCCTTTGATAAACTAGACGAGTTTATCAAAATGCTTGGGGTGTTTTTTTATGTACTCATATTCAGATATTTGAATTTTATCTTTCTTAAAATGGTCACTGATGTAAAAATATGAGGAAGTGGTAGGCACATTAGGAACTGTGGAATCCTTGACATGAGTAGGATTTTCATTCTTAGGAATAATTGAAATAGAAATCAATTTGACAAGAGGAGGTGCAAGAGACTTACTCAAAGAGGTAGATGGAGTCTTGGCTAAAGTAGTATTAGGATTCTTCTTGGATGACCCCATAGAAGTAGGAAATGATGTTCCTCTTTTTTTTTTTTTTTTTATCGATTCACCATTTGAGGATTAAAGTGTTTTGCTTGGGAAGTAGAAGAAGAGGCTTATTTATTTTTTTATGAGTGGGTGAACACTAAACAAGAGTAACTATTCATATCATCTATGGATTATTCAGATCTTTGTTGGGTGAGTATTCACAATAACCAATAATTGCATAACCATCTTCTTCTTCTCTTTCAATTTTTGATTCAACAATTTCTTTTTGTAATTGTTGAAAAAGTTGTAATTGTTGAAAAAGTTGTAATTGTTGAAAAATTTTAATTGTTGAAAAGTTGTAATTGTTGAAAAAGTTGGTAATGCAAGAAAATGTCAATGTAATTTGTTAAAAGTTGTAATTGTTGAAAAAGTTGAAAATGTTGTTGAAAACAAAATGAGTCAAGACCTAAGGATGTCTCATCAATCCTACACCTTGGCAAGGGTACCCTCTGCAATAAAGAATCTACAATTTTTTTTTCTTTCGGTTCTTGTTTTTTTTATTCCTTTTAAGAGCCCCAAATGAGATTTTGCAAAATCATGGCACTTTTTCAGACAATTACAACTTTTCAACAATTACAACTTTTTCAACAATTACACTCATAGTCCCCTTAAGACACCTAAGGATGTCTCATTTGATCCTACACCTCATGTCTTGTGGACCCTCTCGTAATAGTCTTATCTCTCATTTTTTTCTTCTCCAATCGGTGCTCTCGCTGCCCTATTGTTTGCAAACATGCCAAATAGTGTAGTTTGAGACAATGTAAGGATGTCAAATGGTATATTTTGCAAACATGGTGGGTCATGGCACCAAACCAACTATGCCAACACATCTAGGTGGCTAGGTGAATGCTAGAGGAGGCATTTTTTTGGTGCGCGACAACAATGTCATTGCTTCCGGGCTACTTCACTTGGGCGGAGTCCCTTAAGAGCCCTGAGACCAAAAAAATTTCAACTTCGACGGGTGACTACGCACTCCATGGCACCTAAGGATGTCTCATTTAATCCTACACCTTGGTGTAGGGACCCTCTACAATAATGTCTCTCAGGTTTTTTCCTTCTCCAATCGGTGCTCTCGCTGCCCTATTGTTTGCAAACACACCAAATAGTGTAGTTTGAGACAGTGTAAGGATGTCAAATGGTATATTTTGTAAATGGTGGGTCATGGCACCAACCGACTACATGGACACATCTAGGTGGCTAGGTGAATGCTAGAGGAGGTGTTTTTGGTGTGTGACAACGTCATTTCTTCCAGCTACCTCATTCGGGCATAGTCCCTTAAGAGCCCTGAGACCAAAAAAATTGTTCAACTTCGACGGTGACTACGCAGACTCCATGGCACCTAAGGATGTCTCATTTGATCCTACACCTCGGCATAGGGACCCTCTACAATATCATGTCTGTTTTTTCCTTCTCTAATCGGTGCTCTCGCTGCCCTATTGTTTGCAAACGCGCCAAATAGTGTAGTTTGAGACAATGTAAGGATGTCAAATGGTATATTTTGTAAACGGTGGGTCATGGCACCAAAACCAATACTACACAATACATCTCGGGTGGCTAGGTGAATGCTAGAGGAGGTGTCATTTTGCAAGTGCGCGACAACGCCGTTTGCTTTCTGGCTACCTCATTCGGCGTAGTCCCTTAAGAGCCCTGAGACCAAAAAATCATTCAACTTCATGGGTGACTACGCACACTCCGGGCCTAAGGATGTCTCATTTGATCCTACACCTCGGTGTAGGGACCCTCTATAATAGCCTATATGTCTCAGTTTTTTCCTTCTCCAATCGGTGCTCTCTTTCCCTATTGTTTGCAAACGCCCAAATAGTGTAGTTTGAGACAATGTAAGGATGTCAAATGGTATATTTTGCAAATGGTGGGTCATGGCACCAAACCAACTATGCCAACACATCTAGGTGGCTAGGTGAATGCTAGAGGAGGTGTCATTTTTGTGTGCGACAACGTCGTTGCTTCCGGGATACCTCGTTCGGCATAGTCCCTTAAGAGCCCTGAGACCAAAAAAAATATTCAACTTCGACGGGTGACTACGCGCACTCCGTGGCACCTAAGGACATCTCATTTGATCCTACACCTTGGCATAGGGACCCTCTACAATAGCCTGTCTCAGTTTTTTCCTTCTCCAATCGGTGCTCTCGCTGCCCTATTGTTTGCAAACGCATGCCCAAATAGTGTAGTTTGAGACAATGTAAGGATGTCAAATGATATATTTTGTAAAACGGTGGGTCATGGCACCAAACCGACTACACAAAATGTCTAGGGTGGCTAGGTGAATGCTAGAGGAGGCATCATTTTGGTGCGTGACAACGTCATTGCTTCCGGCTACCTCGTTTGGCGTAGTCCCTTAAGAGCCCTGAGACCAAAAAATCATTCAACTTCGAGGTGACTACGCACTCCATGGCACCTAAGGATGTCTCATTTATCCTACACCTCGGCATAGGGACCCTCTATAATAGCCTATCTTATTTTTTTTCCTTCTCCAATCGGTGCTCTCGCTGCCCTATTGTTTGCAAACGCACCAAATAGTGTAGTTTGAGATAGTGTAAGGATGTCAAATGGTATATTTTGCAAACGGTGGGTCGTGGCACCAAACCGACTATGCTGACACATGTCCAAGTGGCTAGGTGAATGCTAGAGGAGGTGTCATTTTTGGTGCATGTGACAACGTCGCTTTTGCTTCCGCTACCTCGCTCGGCGTAGTCCCTTAAGAGCCCTGAGACCAAAAAAATGTTCAACTTTGACGGTGACTACGCACACTCCGTGGCACCTAAAGATGTCTCATCTTATCCTACACCTTAGCATAGGGACCCTCTACAATAGCATCCTGTCTCAGGTTTTTTCCTTCTCCAATCGGTGCTCTCGCTGCCCTATTGTTTGCAAACGTGCCAAATAGTGTAGTTTGAGACAATGTAAGGTTATCAAATGGTATATTTTGCAAAAATGGTGGGTCGTGGCACCAAACCAACTACACTAAACATCTAGTGGCTAGGTGAATGCTAGAGGAGGTGTCATTTTGGTGCACGACAACGTCGTTGCTTCCAGGCTACCTCGTTCGGGCATAGTCCCTTAAGAGCCCTGAGACCAAAAAATCGTTCAACTTCGATGGGACTACGCTGCACACTCCATGGCACCTAGAGATGTCTCATCGATCCTACACCTTGGTGTAGGGACCCTCTACAATATCCTGTCTTGGTTTTTTTCCTTCTCCAATCGGTGCTCTCACTGCCCTATTGTTTGCAAACGCACCAAATAGTGTAGTTTGAGACAGTGTAAGGTTGTCAAATGGTATATTTTACAAACGGTGGGTCATGGCACCAAACCAATACGAATTGAACATCATCCTAGGTGGCTAGGTGAATGCTAGAGGAGGCATCATTTTTGTGTGCGTGACAACCATTTCGCTGCTTCTTCGGCTACCTCATTCGGGCGTAGTCCCTTAAGAGCCCTGAGACCAAAAAATCATTCAACTTCGACGAGTGACTACGCACACTCCATGGCACCTAGAGATGTCTCATTTGATCCTACACCTTGGTGTAGGGACCCTCTACAATATCCTATCTTGGTTTTTTCCTTCTCCAATCGGTGCTCTCGCCCTATTGTTTGCAAACTGCAATAAAGTGTAGTTTGAGCCAGTGTAAGGCTGTCAAACGGTATATTTTTTAAAAACGGTGGGTCATGGCACCAAACCGACTATGCATGACACATCCTAGGTGGCTAGGTGAATGCTAGGAGGAGGCATCATTTTTGGTGCATGACAACGTCATTGCTTCCTTCCGGCTACTACCTCTTCGGCAGTAGTCCCTTAAGAGCCCTGAGACCAAAAAATTGTTCAACTTCGACGGTGACTGACTACACGCACTCACGTGGCACCTAAGACACCTAAGATGTCTCATTAATCCTACACCTCAGCGTAGGGACCCTATACAATAGCCTGTCTCAGTTTTTTCCTTCTCCAATCGGTGCTCTTACTGCCCTATTGTTTGTAAAACGTGCAAAAATAGTGTAGTTTGAGCCAGTGTAAGGCTATCAAACGGTATATTTTGCAAACGGTGGGTCATGGCACCAAACCAACTACACCAAACATCCAGGTGGCTAGGTGAATGCTAGAGGAGGCATCATTTTGGTGCGCAACAACGTCATTTTCCGGCTACCTCGTTTGGGCGTAGTCCCTTAAGAGCCCTGAGACCAAAAAATCATTCAACTTCGACGGGTGACTACGCACACTCTGGCACCTAGAGATGTCTCATTTGATCCTACACCTCAATGTAGGGACCCTCTACAATAATATCCTATCTCAATTTTTTTCCTTCTCCAATCGGTGCTCTCTCCTCTGTTCTATTGTTTATGCAAATGCACAAATAATAGTGTAGTTTGAGCTAGCGTAAGGTCATCAAATGATATATTTGTAAACGGTGGGTCGTGGCACCAAATCGAACTATGCCGACACATCTGGGTGGCCAGTGAATGCTAGAGGAGGTATCATTTTGGTGTGACAATGCAAATTGATTCTAGGCTACCTCATTTGGGTGTAGTCCCTTAAGAGCCCTGAGACCAAAAAATCGTTCAACTTTGACGGGTGACTACACACACTCCATGTGGCACCTAGAGACATCTCATCTAATCCTACACCTCGGCATAGGGACCCTCTACAATAGTCTCATCTCTTTTTTTTTCCTTCTCCAATCGGTGCTTCTCTTCCTATTGTTTGTAAACATGCGGAATAGTGTAGTTTGAGCCATGTAGGTCAAGCTAAATGGTATATTTTACAAACGGTGGGTCATGGCACCGAATCGACTATGCACACACATAGGGATGGTCTTGTAAACACTTGGGAGGCATCATTTTGGTTCTCTAAGCTCCAGTCCTTCTCGGGCTACCTCCTCCTCGAGCCAAGAACTCTCACAGTACATAAATCATTGTTAATTGCTTCTCTTTTCTTGTAAAACAATGAAAGCTTCTCTTAGCTTTGAGAATTTATAATTCTACTAACTAATGCTGCCAACCACGTGAAGGTGGAAGCTTTTATGGCACCACTAACCTACACATAAAAGTGTTAGTCAAAGAAATTTAAGTTTCAAATCAAAACCATACTAGATATATATAAAATACACAAATTTAATAAAATATATGAACTTAAATTTATCTAACTAACAAATTTATATATACCAAAGAAATTATATATACCAGACATGAGCATTGTAAATTCATTCCAATGAACCATCAGGATCGGATCTACTCTAAATAGTGGACATGATTGCTTCATGATCTGACTCTCGAACCTTCCAAAGAATCTTGTTATTAGGCCTTCCTCGATATCTATACAACTGAATATTTGTCGCTAGAACTAGATGTGAATATAAGAGTATTTTCCTGTGTGTCTCAAAGTCTTCAAACACCCAAATAGAGGAGTTTTTTAATGGATACCATCGAAGCCAAGTTCCAATAACTACCACTGACCCTGTAGGGTACTCAATATCTTCACCATCTATAATAGGAGAAGTCAACTTCTTTCTTTCCTCGATGCAACGACATAAGAAATAGTCTGTTCCTTCTTCATTGTCTTCTATCATAATAACTACAAACACATGTCCTACAAAAAAAAAAGTTTCAACTCAAATTTAAATTGTACATATTAAAATTTCAATGGACATAACTCAATACAAAAATTGTAAATAACCATAAATACCTTGTCACACCAAAATCAAAATTTCATCAAAGTCCTTGGATGTTGCAACTTCATCTGTAAAAACAAGTCATAATGCTTGTGGAGGTTGATAACTAGGAAGTGGAGTTAGAGGCCTACAAATCCATCCATCCACCCATTCTTGTGAATCACACTCAATAGTGACAAATTTGATACAAGATGCACAAAAACATGTCAACTTTCTTGTCCATGTGGCCCACAAAGTAGCATCTGAGCTACAAAATGAGTGCATATCACTGACCCAAAGTGAGTGTCATACAATCCTCATAGTTAGCAATTTTTTTCCTCTATCAACCAAAAATATCTCATGAACCGTGGAATTTTCTTGAGAACCTCCATGTTGTTGTCAATACACCATTCCACTATGCTCTTTTACATCTTTCAATTTAGCACCATCTTTGTACTTCAACTCTTCTCTTGCAAGAGCTCTTTTCACACATGCCCCCGCACCATCATGCTCTCCTTTTCCATGTCCAAATTTCAAAGTGAAACTCCAAATATGTTGCACACCCATCTTGACATGTGCATCCTTGCTCATCCAATAAAACATTCATGCATTCTTAAACTGAGACGTGTAATTATCTGACCATATATAATGTTGTTTGAAGTGGATGTCCCTATCAAACAAGTTTCCATAAAATAACTGGAAACACCCTTGCACAAATTCAGTAGAATGAGTACGATCATCACTGATATAAAAGTGGTACTCTCTTAAAAAAATTTTGATCATTCTCTGTATTGTCAGGAGAATGTATAAATGCTATATGCACAAAAATGACAACTTGTACTGAGTTGTAATATTGTGATTGAACCTCCATTTGTGGTTGTAATGTGTAATTCTCTGCAAAATCGACCACTAAAACAATAGTACCAATAGGAAATGTGTCTTTGCATATCTTGAACTGTTCATCCAACCATCGAGCTCTGTGTGTATGCCTAACATACTCATAAACAATTTCATCCTTAAATTTTCTCATAAATTGAAAAACATACATATGTTCTGTAACTAGCTCACACCGTTTAGACTCTTTTCCATCTTTCAACTAGTATGCAACTGATTTATATTTATCAAACTCAACTAAATTATTTCCTATTGCACCTTCAATTTTCTCATGGATGCAACTTTCCAATTTAGGTAATCCGCCACATGTACCACAACTTCCATCTAAACAATCCTAACTATAAAAATTGTCCAACTTATTTTTCACAAAATATCGTAGGAATGAAATCCTTGAAGATATTGGTGGAACTTGAACACCACATTCCGATAACATAGTTTTAGAATGAAAAATAGAATGAATACATAAAAATTTAGCATAATGCATAGCAAAATTCAACATGTTGCCTACAACAACAAGTGGTGCGAGCGTGGTTGATTTTCACATAGAATGGTTTTAACATTTCAAAAAAATGTTGACTAATTTTAATTTCCAGATGCTCTTGTTCAAACTTACGAAAAATTGAGTTTGAGTCATATCTAAGAAATGCTTTGGATGTGGTTCACGATTAATAGTAACCAACTCTCTCTTTTACAACATCTCTCAGTATTAGGTGAAACTCTAGTGTTATCATGCCAAAATTGAATAACAACTTCTCTTATAAAGATCAAAATATTATATTTTCCTTACGTGGTGCTCTAGCAAAAATGCCCAAAAATCGGTGTTATTGAGTGATCAAGGATATTACATCTTTCAATTGCTTTCATTAGAGTTTTTTTATTAACTTATAACATTCGACTTGTTTGTGTAATCAAACATTGTTTTTTTATTGATTCACTTACAACACTAGTAGCAAGTACAAGTACACGACGCACAATATTACTATCCCTAGTGCTTCTCTTGACACCAACAAAGTGATATGCATCATGAAGGTTTTCAACAATTATAGAGGTTTGACCACGTATATTAGATGTCATTCAATCCTAAGGTGTTTAATGTAGGTCTCATTTTATTCAATTTCATCAAACTAACCAACAATCGACATCTTTGGGAATCATTTAAAATTTCAAAATGATTATCCCAAATTTCAGTGGCTTTTCTTCTTAATTTTCATTCGTAAAAGTTTGTCACACATTGGTTTCAAAATGTTTTCATCAATTTCAATAAAATAATTAGGTTTCTTATGGAAAATCCTAGAGGTGTTTTTGTCAAATTTTCCTTGTCTACGCTTCAACTCTAATTTCTTTATTCACATTTTCATTGTTCTCCTTCAATTTCAACATTTGCTACATCACGAGTATTTAATTCTTCTTCAACATTGATAAGTAAAAACATCTTCATCACAAGTATTTAATTCAACTTCAACATTGATAGTAGAAACATTACCTAGTTCCTCATTGCTTACAATAGTAGGGGTTGAAGATGAACCTCTTCTTGATTCACAAAGATTCTGCATTCACTCAACGATTTTGAAATTTGTTTGCCTCTAATTCGTTTGGTGTTTTTTTACTTAATGACTTCCTTTTTTGACTTCATTTCTTGTCTCCCATGATGTTTTACTTCGTGATAAGAAAAACGTGCAGAAAATGACAAAATTTTGCAGTAATTCATATGGTAAAGTCAAACAGTAAAAATCACATGGTAATTAGAACATTGGGATGCGTGTAAATATGATTTATGAACCACGATCGTGCTTTATAAACCACGCACTCACGGTTTATAAAGTGCAATCACGGTTCTTGTTTAAAACCCACGATCACGGTTTGTAAACCATGATCACGGTTCTATCTGTATCATCAAATCCAACCCTAAGGCTCGGAAATCTTTGTTTTGCCCCAACCAAAGCTATGGAAGGTCATTATGAAGTGTAAAGGGTCAAAAACTTCAAATTTTCTCTTCCACAGACTTGAACCATGCTAAAAACTAAAACATTTCACAAAAATGGTGCCATCGCATAGGGGAGACTGTTAGCTTCATAGAAATATTGATTTTAAAGTGAATAGAATAAGATAAATATCATTTTATAATTTTTTACTAACAATAGGTCTTTAAGACATTTTTTCCCGCAAATGTTCATGTCTACGTTTAAGACTGACAACTTTTGTTTCACTTATCAAAATGTGATAAAACTTATACCATCCCAAGCATGGAGAAATTCTATACACATTTAAAAATATATATTTGATTTCGATATTTTTTATATATAGTTATGGTGGGAAACAGAAAGTGCTCCATTTTCTAAATCTTTTCAGACCACTTTCACGGAAAAAATCATAAAAAAAATATTGCTCAAAAAATACAAAATAAAATCCATCCCAAGATAGACAACTACATCTAACTTTTCACCAAATGAAAAAAAAAACAAGATTTGGTCATCCAAATCATGGGCAAATGAACTACAATCTTATAGGTTTTTTCAAAAACAAAAACCAAGTCATATAATTTTAAGTGTTTAATATAGCTAAACTTGTCCGTTTTTTAAAAAAATAGTATTTTAGAAACTAGATTCCGGATGCTACGATTCATATTTATATAAATTTTTCTAATTAATTTTGAGCGATTTTGTTAAGAAATGTGAAATATATGGCATTCTCGAGTGGAGGCAGGTTGTTTTGGGTTTTTGCACAGGATTTTTGTCACTGATAGAATGGGTATTTAATTGACTAGAGCTGGATATGTTTCTTTTATTTTCATATATCTATCCTTATTAAACGTTATGGCCTTTTGAAGTTCAAGAGTTAGGTGCAAGGCACATAAGGGAAACAAAGAGAAGGTGTGTGCAAAGGAGGAAGGAATACCTACAGAAGGCATGGAAATAGGGTGCATGATATTTCAATCAAGAAGGGCACGTGGCACAATAGGGTGTATGTAGGTGCACAAGAGGAAGAGAGTGGATGACTGATTTTAAGGCATCTCGAAGGGTGCACGAGGAGGGTGCGAGGGGATAGAAAGCAAGGTGACAAGAGGAACACGTAAAGGGAAAAATGGAAGGAGTAGAATGTGAAGGGAGAAGCAAGAGGGTGCGTATGGCGTGTGGGAGGATTGTGAATAACGAAGCACGGTGTGCGGAAAGATGCAAGCACGTGAAAGGAACGTGGAGAGAATACACGCACGTAGGTGTGCGCGCAGAAGAAAAGAACGCATACTTGCGGAAGACAAGTATTGAAGCGGGGGTGTGGGCATCTAGCTAAGGAAGGGCATGTGGCGGAAGAAAGAAAAGAGGGTGCACGACGGGAGAACCAATATTTTAGCCAATTTGGAGCATGTATGCAGAGAGGTGCAAGGAAGAATTGCAAGGCACAAGTGGCACGCGAAAGGACTACAACATATGTAAAGTGCCAAATGAGAAAGCCTACTGGCATGCAACCTGAAATGTAAAGCATCAGAGTCAGAATGAAGATACAAGTTATCCAAAATAACTAGGAGAGTTATTTGGATAACAATGACTATGTAATATACTTTTCCACAATGTTTCTCTATAGTGTCCAATTTAAGTTGCATTCTATGTTCTTTACCCAATTTCCAAGTACAAATAGTACATCTACATTCTTTGGGAGTATCACTACCATTATCTAGTTGTACAGGCTCAATAAATGGGTATTTTTCTGCCCAATCTACTTGAAATGACCTTCCAATTGTCTAAGATGTTTTCTTCTTTCTCCCAGACTTATTTTTATGAAGGTTTATGTCATTATCATCTTTTGTTGGAATCTTTTCATTTGAACATTCATCTATTAAACGCATTTGGAATTCAGGAAAATATTCAAGCTCGACATGTTTGGGTCGTAGAAATATTCATATTTTAAAATAATTGTTTCCTTAGGGTTTATGTTTTGGTTTACTGTTTCATTCTGAATAAAATTAAGAGAAGCAATTTTTGTTTTAAAAATGAAAATTGTTTTGAAAGTTACAAAGATGTTTAAAAAATTAAACTATAATACTTGAAAAGAGGAAAATGCCATATGGTTATGATAATCTGTTAGAACTTATGAGTGTCCATGTTAATGTTTCCAGTAGAAGCAACTTGGGTCTTCATTTTTTTTGTGGGGCTGAAAAATATGCTATGCAACCTTTTCTTTTTATTTTTATGCCTTTTTTGATATTTCAGAGAAGCCATTGTACCTATCCATGAAAATATTTAAATTAGATGAATTTAATCAAAATCTAAACAATTATAAAATTTGTAAATGCAATCAAAATTACACTAGAGGTTACCGATGCAGTGTAGTAACATCCCCTTCCTAATCGAAGACATTTGGCCTATTTTGTCAACCTAATGGACAAAGGAAAAATATAAGGGTGACTTAAGTTATATTTAATTATTATATATATATATATATATATATATAGCACTTATAAATAAAATTGACTTAATAATTATTAAAGCTAGGATGTAAAAGGGATTCAATTGTAATTTTTTATTCATCCTAGGAAAATTGACTTGTCCTAGGAAGGGAAAATGGAGGGTAGAAATTGCATTGAGAAAATCATTGCATATTGATTTGATATTTTGGAGGTTGCTTTGGGTCTCTTCTTTCTTTATAAGGAGAATTCAACTTGAGGAGAAGGCATTCTATGTTATTTGATAATTTCTTATTTGTTTCTTAAGCTTGTAGATTTTGCATAAAAATCTAAGGATGAAAAGCCTTAGTATTTTCCCTCTTGTGGATGAAAAACCCAAGAGTTTGAGAGGAATTTCTATTTAGGAAATTATATTGAGCTTACAAAGATTGTTTAAATCATTTACAACAGTGTATGAAGAGTATTTTCTAAGCAGAGTTGAAGAATAAATTGCAGCGGTGGTTTACTTCATTATACATAGTGGAGCGACCCATTTTGTAGCTTATTCTTGTTGAATACATGACATTTCAGGTCTAAAATCTATTGTTGCTTATTGTACTAAATTTTGGGAATCAAAATAAATTAATTACACAAATTTAGGAGCTAATTTGATGCCCTAAATGTGTTGGGTGGCCTAATTTTTAGGAAAAATTAGGGTTTTGTGTTTTCTATGCGAAAACTAATTTTGCACTATTATTCTTCATTTTTTTGGCCCAAGATCCAAATATTTCAGCTTATTTGGACTTCTCTAGAAAAATATATGAATTTTGAAGTTATGTTACACACAGGGTTTTTAAATAATTCATTGTAGGCTTGTTTACTTCAGAAATCTGCATTTTTATACATATTTGGGCTTTATAAATTAGTGGTACCAGATTTGAGTGGAAAGATTTAAATATAAGGGCTAATTTTTGTGGGTTTTCCACTTAACCCCAGTCACACTTCTCATATAAAATTCAGATCTGTAGTGTTTGATTTGATAAGTAATTTATTATATTGCTTATGGGATTTGGATTTTCCTAAAATCTAACTTGGGTCAAAAATGTCCACTTGGGGACATTAAGTGGTATCGAACATGTTCCTCCCACCTGGAGGGTTAGTTTGAATGGTGGCATTCAATTGATGTGAAATCAACTACGCACAAGTCAGTTTGATTTGGTTTACAGTTGATCAACATAGTTATTCCCAGGAAGCAGTTAAATGTCATGATGAAAGAATTGGAGGAGCTTAATAAATTGCTTTCACACCCTGCAACCATAGACAGGTTAGCCCAGTATATGGCATCCATTTATAAGAGGTCTACATCACAAAACAAAAAGGAGGAGAAACAAGAGATCTCTACAGGTGAAGTGTCTAGAAATCTTTACAATGATTTTGCAGTAGTTAGTGACCAACATACAATTGATCCTATGAAGAACAAAAATCAGAATTACATAGAAAAAGATATAGACCATGTGACACTTCATGATGAATCCAAGATTGAAGGAAAGCAAGTGATGGTTGAATAAGAATAATTAGAGAAACTACATGAAGATATGGTTTCTTTTAATGCTTCATTAGATGAGTCCAGCATTGCTTCATCCTATCATGGTGAAGAATCAGATTGTGGTTTGAAGGTCCAAGATATAGTGGTTGATCCTTCACTTAGTGGAGCAAACACTAGTGTTTTGACTACACATGTTGGAGGTGACATTTTACAATGGCATGATGTAATTACTGATTTGTTTGAGAACAACAACATTATGTCTCTTCATTCTCATGAGATAGGAGCTTGTGATCATGAGAAAACATATGAGATGATATCAACCATTGATGGAAACCCTACACCACTAGCTAGACATGAAAATATCAAGCATAGGAGGACTGATTTTGTATATTTTGGCATCGCAGAGGTAACAAGGTCCGAGAAGATTAATGAGGAATGGTTGCAAAAAGCCAAAGAGGCTAGATTAGTGGCTGCCAATGCAAGACAACATCTTCAAGAAGTCAAAGAAAAGGTCAATCTCATCAACAAAGTAAGGAAAAAAAGGATTAAATAATGTGTGGAAGAAGATATGCCATATCATTTATTGCAATAGTTAGTTCACAATAATATTCACCCCATTCCAAACAAGAATGAAGGGGAATTGGTGCATCAAAGTCAAACCATTGTGAAGTCCAAGAATGACGTGGATGTTGGTGATACTCCAAGGTATGATGAACATAATAATGCATCTTATTTATTCTTGCATATTCCAATCTATTTTCATCATGAGATGCATGATATGGTAGAAGATGAAGTCTTCATTTTGGATTCTGTTGAATCATTGCTCCAAGTACATGTATGTGAGCATCTTGTGGAAGATATATGGGGGCAAGTCTTAGCTCACTTGACAGGTACAGGTGCCAGGCTTGTGAATCATTTCAGCATGTTTTGTCTCTTGTGCATGACACTTGGACAAAACAAGATCAAAATTTCTTGAGGGAAAGGAATGTTTGGGAATGGAGGAATGTAATGTCCCTTTCCCCATTTGAATACCTTTGGCCCATTTTGTCAACCCAACGCCAAAGGAAAATATAAGGGTGACTTAAGTCACAATAAATTATTATAAAGTGCTATAAAAAATAAAATAAAATTACTAAAGCACTTTTATTAATTTATTTGGCTTAATAGAAATAAATTATAATCACTATGGTAAATGCAATTTGCCTTGAGGGGGATAATATCATTGTAAAGGGATTTATTGTATTTTATTCTTCTTAGAGGGATAGTGGCGACTTGGGCCAAAAGTGAATAATGACATTTAGGAAGGATAAAAATTTATTTAATTAATGTATTTCCCTAGGAAAATACAACTTGCATTAGAGGGAAAAAGTGGTTGTAAAAAGCATTTAATATGGAAGATATTAAATGTTTTGCATAGGGAAAATCATGTGAGCACATTGGCTGGTTTGGTGGTTGGTTGTTGGCCCTTTTCCTTTAAAAGGAAGTTGACTTGCCTCTTCCATCATCCTGATTTTTATATGATATGTTCTCTTCCATAGAGCTTCAAATTTTGCATTAAATATTCCAAGGATAAAATTGCTTAAGAATTAAACCTCTTGCGAGATGAAAAACCCCAAGAGTTTTAGATGGATTTTCATTAAGAATTTCCCATTGGTTGTAATCAGATTTTCGTCTATTTCCATCTTTTTCCAGCAGTATTATTGAAGAGTTTTCAAGTATTTTGGTGAATAAAATTGCAGCAATGTTTTCTCTATTGGATCGACTCACCTTGAGACAGTTTGAGCATTATTATTTAGGTATTTAGATCTGAATATCATTGTCCAATATCTAATAATTTTTGTGAATGAAAATACCCAAGTTTCATATTTATTCCGAGGGTTATTTACAATTTTATAATCAGATTTCAGATCTGATTTGTGAGTTGATTTCGCATCCAAAATTTTTGATTCTTATATGAATGAGTTCCTAAAAATATAGGAAAGCATTTGAGATAGATAAAATAATTTTGGAGCTCATTTGATGCCCTAAATGTGTGGGCCGAAATAGTAGGAGGGTCGAACCTGCATGTTTGGTAGTTGTTGTTATAATTTGGTTTACATCATCTTGTTCCTTGTATTTTCCAAGTTTGGGTATATGTCATTTTCCTAGATCAGAGTCACGTAGAGAAAGTTATGCTCTCTTGAAGATTACAAGCGATTAGGGTTTCAGATTTAAATTATTTTTCAATTTATTATAGAATATGATTTTTGCCATAAATTCTCCAGGGGTTGTTTTAATGGTTTGGGAGTAAAAATAATTATTGTATGCTGATTTTGGGTGTGTTTGCACATAAAACCCTAGTCAATTTGGCTGAAATCAATCTTGTTTGCCATAGCTTTGAAGTTTATATTTTTCCATTATATTTTGTTATTGTGTTGAGTGGAAACAATTTATATTTTCTCGAAGGATCCATTTGGGGATCTTTCAGGTATCAAAGAAGTGATTCCTCGGCCTATGAAGGGGAAATCATATTTGCATGAATAGAGATTACAATTATTCAATATGAAGTGGACCCAATTTCCTATATTTGATAGCACTAATGGAATATCTGCTAGATTGTGGTTGAAGAAATTTGAAAGATATTTGTTATGTAATCTGGTGTGTCAGGATGATGCCCTCATGCTCATCTCTAGATACATGGATGGAATAACACACAAATGGTGGCATCATCTGTTGAAGACCCAAGGGGATGAATCCATTGCTTTCTTTGAGGATTTCACAAAAAAATTCTACAGAGATTTTATGTGCAGGATGAGTAAGGAAACAAAATCATGGAGTCTACCAAATCAGATCTACACTTGGAGAGAAATCAGCCAATGGTGTATTCCAACATTCAAGAAGAAGCTCCAAAAGGTATGATTTCCATTGAGAAAATAATGGTGTTAGTGAAACTTTGCTTGCTAGAGAAATTGATAATAGACATGAGAATAAATTCATATATGCAAGCAAGGAGGATGTAATGGAGACTCTAAGAAAGTGTGAGGAATGGAATAGAAGAGTTAAGGCTACTAGATCAATAGCCACTCAAGAAAAACAACATCTACAAGAGTACAAGTAAAGGTTGTGGACAAACAATGCTAGGGAGTCTACACCCATGAAGTAAGACTTTATGGAGCAACTTGCACGTGAAGAGGAGCCTCCCATGGACACTTTTGTGGAATTGCAGCCTGCTGCAATTTCCAAATCAGTAGTCGTTGATCAACTTTCATATACATTTAAGAGGCACGTAGACAACAGTATTGGGGGCAGCTCAACATATGTCTATCTTGAACACTTAGAGCAAAGTGATGGAATTGAAAGGTATGAGATAAGGTCATATTTATTACTACGTAACAACTCATTTTCAGATTTTATTTATTCATGAGGTGTACAATAATGCAAATGGTAGAATAAAGCATGTAGATTTCTTGTCCCAAATTTATGAATATGGGCATTAGAAGAGCTATCTATTTTTGCAAAATCTCTCTCATTTGTGGTATAGGTGCGAGACTATTTTTCAAGATTGTGGAGATGAATTGCTTCACATTTAACATAATTTACACCTTGCTATTTTACTAGCAATCAATGTTGGTTAGAGGGTAACCGACACTAATTAGCATCGGGGTAACCAGTGTGATCAAGGTAACCGGCGCCGGCAGGGTAATAGATACTTTAGTCAACATCGGGCTAAGCGACACTTTGGTCATGGTAATCGACACCGATTACTGTGCGTGAAATTTTATATTTAACTCACGGGAATTAAATATAACATTGTTATAAAGGTAATCTAAAATTTGTAAATGCATAGCAAGGTTTCCTAAGTTTGTCTAAGATTATATAAGCTAGAAAACTAGGGTTAGAACATTAGGATAAAAGAAGAATGTTACTTCTCCTTGGTTTAAGATGAAGAACAAGAAAAAGAAGAAAAAGGTTGCATGAAGATAGAGCTTCAATGGAGAGAGGTGGACATAAGGAAACAACATGTACATTTGAATGGTGAGAAGGTGGTTATGTCGTCTTCTATATTTCATTTTTATTATCTTGTCTAAATGTAATGGCTTGCATAGTATGCAAAGCACATTGTATTTCATTTGTAGAACCACATGTTTTCAGAGATCTTGTATTTTAGACCCATGAGATCATACTCATTGTTGATCCATAGGAATCTATTATTGTAGCTCATTGGATAGCTTGTGGATACATATACTATCCAGATATTGTAGAGGAGGTTTTCTTCTTGTTTGCAGTGGCAGATGTAGTGAGATGGAGGAGAGACTTACTTCTTAGTGCACATATATGGTTGCACATTGGTAGACCCATGTGAGAGGTATTGTTTGCATATTCATAGGAGAGATTGGTTGCATAGCGGGAGATACAATAGTTCATGGTATGTGATATCTCGTGGTGTTTGGAGGCATGGTTGTAGTGCACTCATGGAGATATTTTTAAAGATTTGGAGGAGATGAGATACTCTTGGAGAGATGCGGTTTACTCTTGTAGGAAGAGTTGGTTTGTACTCTTGTTCATTATATATATATATATATATATATATATTGATATCTATATCTTTGGTGGGCGTTTAGCCTATATTTGGTGAACCACGTTACATGTTGTGTTATGTGTTTGTACTTTGTTTTGATTTTGATTATTCTTTTTATACTTCCAATGTTGTAGATTTTCAAGAATTTTTTAGATCTTGTGTGCATGATTGGGTTTGTTATTGAATCATAACACTATTCTACAGTCTCGAATTCCCAATAATGGCGGTATTATACATTTTTATTTCGAGAGCAAGGTTTTGCTTCAGTATATTATTAGTGGTTTACTGACAGGTGTATGGGAGAAGGGTTTCTTTTCCCTGATGTGAAAATTACATGAAGAGATTTAAATCTCAATTGGAAGCTAGAAATGTGAGCTTTCTTGAGAATACAGTGACTAGCATTGGTTAGGTGGCAACCGGCATTGTCAGGGTGACCGTGGTTAGTTACAAGATAACCATGGTCAATTACGGGGTGACTGTGATCGATTCTTCGGTAACTTTGATTTTAAATAGAAATCCAAATATCTGAAGATTTGTATAAGATGCAGTGAATGTATCTTATTTTCTAAGGTGTCCCTGTTCTTGGAGGCACATGCATGATTGTCAGATTGTAGATCCGATTTATAGAGGTATGGTTTTGTTACCTTGGTATTGCAGTGCTTGTATTATTTTGGTTGCACATGCATGTTTGGGATTGTAAATCTGAGTATGAGATAGAGGAGCAGTTATGCATCCTTTGGTGCAGTTAGATGCATGGGCTTTATAAAAGAAGGAGAATATAGTAGTACGAGAATGAAGATGATGTTTCTATCAAAAAGAAACATGTTATTCATTGAAGATGTAGTTGAGTATCTTGGTGCTGGTAAGCTAATGTATTTCATCTTGGTGCAGTTTTATTGCATGTATTATTGTTGTTAAGTTTTTTGCAAGATTTGGGTACTTCTTGAAATGGTTGGCTCATCGTAACTATCATCTTTGGTCAAAGTAGGCACCTAGTTTGGTGACCTATTCTAATTTGTGGTATTGTGTTCGTTCTAGTAGCACGCAGGCGTCGATCGAGGAACCGACATTGGTCACGAGAGGGTTATAGGTATTGGTCAATGAAATTTGGTCGATCTTTGTGACAATGAGTTTACACAGGGTTTCTTACAGTAGAAGAGAGCATGGATGGTTCAATGTCTTGTTTTGGAGGATCGGGTTTCGGCACAGTGTGTACAGTGTAGAAACAAAGAAGATCACTTCATTTTTTGAATCTAAAAGAAGACATACTTGGCTTGGTGAGTCCAGTGAGACTTGGGTCAAATTCAGGTATCTCTATATGATTCATGTTTTATTTCTTTCATTTGAAGAAACTGGTATTATGTTTGGATTGTGTGCACAAGTAAAATTTGCACCATGGATATTTGGTGAGCTTGACTTTTATTTTTGGGATATGTTGGAATCTTGAGGACAAGGATATCTAGTCTAAGGATGGGATCCTCAATGAAAATTCATGTTTAGACATAGTTGTAGGTAACAAAAGATGTTGAGTACATAGGATGAAAAGAAGTTGATTCACCTACTTCACAAGAATTCCAAACTTATGTGATGTAGAAGTATTCTTTGATAAGAAGGGAATCAATTTATATTTTCTTTCATCTATTTTATTTCTCACTGACATATATATGTTTTGATCTTAGTCATTAGCAGCAGCTTTAGGTGATTTCGGTTAAGTGGGAGCAAGCCATGGTTATTGGCATTGCAAGTTGGACATATATGCACATGCGAAGTGAAAGGAGTATGCTACATTTTGTGTGGCATGAGGCACAAGTTTTTTTGGAGGAAAACCACGGTTTTACTGGTATTTTGAGTTTATTACATGATGACATCACTTCTAGTTTTATTTATAGTGCTTGGATATTCCTATGGGATTGCAGTTGATGGTTGTTCAGATGGGTTAAGAAGAGAGAGCAATGTTATCGACATTAAAGGGTTAAGAAGGAAAATTTGTTTGTTGTAGGTTTGAAAATAATGTATATTAACCATTTATGGATTGTACCCCTTGTTTTCTTTCATCTTGGATGGTTGTGCAGGAGGTTGATGACATTTTTGTTGGTATTTGCACTAATTATTAGTAGCATGGTTAGCAAGGTTTTTGTTGTTTTTCATGAGCACAAGATTCATATATGGCTTTGGTGTTAGTCAAAGGTGAGAGACTTGGATATTCTGGAGAGCCTGATGATATAGATGGATCTACATGGTGAGTTTGTACATGTGGATGGATTCAGATTTTGTGAGTCTATGATGATGCAAACATTTGTTTTGCACATTGATGCCTATGAGCACGTTCGGATGCCTTGATCATGAGTAGGGGATATTTTTATTTCCTCTTATTACTATGTTACCCCTTGATATATATGTTATCTATGGATGGTTATCTTGGACATGCTAGTTATTTATGCAAGGTTGGATTTGTAGAATACGATGTATTTTGATTCTATGAGTCGTTTAGATGTTGTTGAGTAATTAACCATGAGTTGCATGTAGAACTCATTTGGGTTGTCTTGACCTAGGATCTTGTTTTTCTTATGCATATTCCAGTTTGAATTGTCTTTGGTCAGTTGCATTGGTGGTTACATGGAGACATGGATAGATGGTTAGAGAACATGGTTGGTTTTACAGGTATGGCTATGGATGCGATAGAGGCTTGGTACTTCATTTGAGTGGGAGCTCTTACAGGTGTGTTAGTCATGGTGGCTTGGTTACATGAGAGGCTTGGTGTTATGATTCAATGGGAGCTTGATGTATGGATAGCTTGGTTATCATAGATCAATAGTAGCTTCGTGTAGGTCTATGGTAAGTCACAAGTTTGTTATCTTCTTGGTTTTAGAAGATGGTTTAATCTTCCTGATTTCATTTGAGAGAATTGTTGATATAAATAATAGATGGTCTTCACGGTATGTAGAGGATGGTGATGTACAAGTACAAGTTCAGCAATTTATCTCCAAGTGGGAGATTGTTAGGATTGTGGAGTTGAATTGTTTCACACTTTACACGATTTACACCTTCTTGGTTTAGTTAGTAATCGACACCAATGAAAGGGTAACTAGTGCCGCTTAGGGTAATGCGGCATTGGTTAAAGCGTGTGGTAACCACCAACGGTCAAGGTAACCAATGCCAATTAGGGTAAAAGAATGATCAAAGCATCAGGCTAACCGCTAAGACCTTCGGTCACAAGAATGGCGACATTGATTACTTATGCGTGAAATTTTATATTTAACTCACAAGAATTATATCTAACTTTGTTAAAAAGTGATGTAGGGGGTCGTAAATTCATAGCTAAGGTTCCTAAGTTTTTATAAGCTTATATAAGCTAGAAAACTAGGGTTTGAACATAAGGATAAAGAAAGAATGTTAATTTTCCTTGGTTGAAGATGAACAAGAATAAAAGAAGAAAAAGGTTCCGTGAAGACATAGCTTCAATGGAGAGAAGCTAGACAAAGGGAAACAAAGCAGTACATCTTAATGGTGAGAAGGTGGTTATGTCTTCTTTTGTGTTTCCTTTGTATTGCCTTGTCTAAATGTAATGGCTTGTATAGTATGCAAAGCACATAATATTTCATCTTGTAGATCCACATGTTTTCATGAGATCTTATATTGTAGATCCACAGGTTGTTGTGAGATCTTGTATTGTAGATCCATGAGATCATATTGTATTGTTGATCCATAGGAATCTAGTATTGTAGCTTGTTGGAGAGCTTGTGGATACAGATAGTATCCAGATATTGTAGATGAGGTTGTCTTCTTTTTGTATTGAAATATGTAGTGAGATGGATGAGAGACTTACTTCTTGGTGCACATATATGGTTGCACATTGGTACACCCATGTGAGAGGTCTTGATTTCAAATTCATAGGAGATCTTGGTTTCATAGTGGGAGATGCAGTAGTTCCTGGTATGTGTGATTTGGTTGTGTTTGGAAGCATGGTTGTAGTGCAATCATGGATATCTTTAGAGATATAAAGGAGAGGATATACTCTTGAGAGATGCATTGTACACTTGTGGGAAGAGTTGGTTCACTTGTTATATATGTGTGGTGTGTGTGTGTGTGTTCATGTCTGTGTGTGTGTATGTGTGTGTGTGTGTGTGTGTGTGTGTGTGTGTGTGTGTGTGTGTGTGTGTGTGTGTGTGTGTGTCTGTATCTATCGTGGTGAACATAGCCCACATTGGGTGAACCACAAGTACATTATGTATTATGTGTGTGTACTTTGTTTTGATTTGGATTATTCTATTTTATACTTCCACCGCTATAGATTTTGGGGAATTGTTTAGATCTTATGTGCATGATTGGGTTTGTTATTGAATGATAGCACTATTCCATTGTCTGAAATTCCCAACACTATTGGAACACTTCAACATGTTTTTTCTCTTGTGCATGGCACTTGGACAAAACAAATTCAGAATTGATTGATGGCAAGCAATTTTACGAAGGGAGGATTGTAATATTCCCTTCCCATCGAAGACCTTTGGCTTATTTTGTCAACCTGAAAACCAAAGGAAAAATATAAGGCTGACTTAAAGCATATTTAATTATTATAAAGTGTCATTAATAAAAGATATATATATATATATATATATATATATATATAGCACTTATAATAATTTATGACTTAATAATTATTAAAGCTAGGATGTAAAAGGGATCCAAATGTAATTTTTTATTCATCCTAGGAAAAATGGCGACTTGTCCTAGGAAGGGAAAATGGAGGGTAGAAATTGCATAGAGAAAATCATTGCATGTTGATTGGATATTTTGGAGGTTGCTTTGGGTCTCTTCTTCCTTTATAAGGAGAAGTCGACTTGAGGGGAAAGACATTCTATGCTATTTGATAATTTCTTATTTGTGTCTTAAGCTTGTAGCTTTTGCATAAAAAATTCTAAGGACGAAAACCCTTAGTATTTTCCCTCTTGTGGACGAAAACCCCAAGAGTTTGAGAGGAATTTCTATTTAGGAAATTCTATTGAGCTTACACAGATTGTTTGAGTCATTTACAACAGTGTATGAAGAGTATTTTGCAAGCAGAGTTGAAGAATAAATTGCAGCAGTGGTTTACTTCATTATACATAGTGGAGCGACCCATTTTGTAGTTGATTCTTGTTGAATACATGACATTCTAGGTCTGAAATTTATTGTTGCTTATTGTACTAAATTTTGGGAATCAAAATAAATTAATTTCATAATTTTTGGAGCTGATTTGATGCCCTAAATGTGCTGGGCAACCTAATTTTTAGGGAAAATTTATGGTTTCATGTTTTCTGTGCCAAAACTAATTTTGGAATATTATTCTTCATATTTTTTGGCCCAAGATCCAAAATTTCAGCTCATTTGGACTTCTCTAGCAAAAGATACTGATTTTTTAAGTTATGTTGTAGACATGGTTTTAAATAATTTATTATAGCCTTGTTTACATTAGAAATCTGCATTTTTATACATATTTGGGATTTATAAATTAGTGGTACCAAATTTGAGTAGAAATATTTTAATATAAGGGCTAATTTATGTAGGTTTACCACTTTATCCTAGTCGCATTTCTCATGTAAAATTAAGATCTGCGAATGTTGGATTTGATAAGCAATTTATTATATTGCTTATGGGATTTGGATTTTTCTAAAATCCAACTTGGGTAAAAATGTCCACTTCGTGACATTATAGTAGCATAATGCATGTTATTGGAAGGCACCATGCAGTATGCTCCCAATGGGTATCAAATTGCTACCGACCGCAGCATACTACATTATGTCGGCTAGTAGAATGCGGTATGCTGCCTGGTCGGTTTGCATGTTTGTATGCTTATCGGTCGGCATCATGCAATATGCTACTTGCCGCAACATCCTTCATGATGTTGGTCGGCATCATGTAGATGCCAAACAATATGCTACCTACATGCTACTGAACAAACTAAAGTACCTTGAAATTAGAAAGGAAATATTTGCCCCTAGTGAGCGATCCTCCAATTTCGAAAGCGAAAGAAAGCCTAAATGATATATTTGGTAATCACAAATTTACATATGGGAGGTTCCAAGGTTCGATGTTTAGAACTATGAATAATGAATTATAAATACTTAAATAGAATATATATATATATATATATATATATATGAGGTAAATTTAACATATTTTAATTTCTCTATAAGGGAAATTTTAATGATAACAGTCGGTTATCAATGGAAACTCCTTGGTAAAATGACCCCTAACATTAACTTGTACCCGAAACATTTGGCGACCCAGTCCCTATTCATACCCGAAAAATTTTCCAATTTCAAATTTTGAAAGCCATAATATTCATGAATTAATGAATATTCACCACTAAAATTTTCCTTGATCTTTCTTAGATTAGAGAGTCTATTTTTCTCTTGTGTTGGATTTTTTCCAACTAGGTTTTCCTTCATTGCTTTGGATTTATTTTTTTAAGCATGGGTACCTCATCGATTTTTTCCGAGACCCATTTCTCTTTTCTGACTTGTCTCCTCATCCTAAGTTATGATGAAGGGGGTATTGGTGTGAGTTACCATTCCACATCATCAGGTGAGTCATCTCACTTATGTGATATCGTAGGTTTGTGTGGCATGTAGGGGTCATCATTTGATTCCCTTATGCATCACCGTGTTAGTGTGTCGGTTGTCATCATTGCGAGTTACTTCCCATTCCGGAGTGTAACTCTCCCTCTCAACTTGAGAGGTCATCATTATGGCACTTTGGGGTTACACATTACCCTATATATGTGCACCATTCTATATCTATGAGATTAGAGAGATTTTTTGGATTGTAACAAAGTTCTACTCATTTTTCTAATCTTTGCATGCACATTTTTTAGTTGATGTTCGCTCGTCTTGAGATCTCGTCACATTATCATTCACACATCCGTGGATGTTTGTGTCATCCTTGTGATCCTCACACTTTAGGTTTTTGAACCCACTTTCAATTGTGTTTTTAATACATTGATGGTTTTCATGGACACTAAGAGCTTACCCTTAGACCCTATGCCAAGAAATCTCATGTTTTTCTATACGGCGAGAAAAGGTGATGAACTTACAAAAATATTAATTGATGGAAAGAAAATCAAAAGTAAGCAAAAAGTAAATTACACGAGCCTTTGTCACATCCAAGGCCTATTTAAATGTGAGCTATAAGTGTCTGATTGTTTAACATACCACATCCACCTTGAACCCAAGCATGCACATGTTGTGGAAAGAGAAATAAAGAAGAAGATGTTTGAGGTGGAGCAACGGGGCGGATCAAGAGGCATCGGCAAGCAGCGGAAGTAATATGCTATTAATGGAGTGGTGGAGGGTGCATATGATGTGGATTTTAAAGGCATAGGAGTGTATAATAAAGCTCATGCTCTTGATGGTGGGCTCCCAATCTAGCATGTTTGTGTTCATGATGATGTCACCGGAAAAATGTCGACAATGGATTTTAATAAACACATTTTGGGTAGTCGGAAAACATGGTTTTTAGAATGTACTCATATTTTTGGGATCCATGGTGACCACAAAAAACAAGTTTGCCATCCATGGGGATTAAAATGTAGCATGTCTTTGTAAAAAGAGGGAAACAAGGAGGAGAAAAAGCATTAGATAAATGTAAAGAAGAAAAAAATAAGAAAAATAAAGAAATCATGTATTTTCCCAGTAGTTGATAGAAATTGATGACGAGTTGGACAACCACAACCTTCAATTGTTGAAATCCCTTTACTCTCCCATTTCCAAATCCATTACTCAACCTTGGGCATAGTGACTCATGATAGGTTGATTAAGGATCAATTGTAACACAAATTTTTTTCTCTACGTCAACTAGAAAGTCATGTTTTCTTCAAATTTATGGGTTAAAGCATGTCTTCTAAATGTTTCCAATGGATCTATCGTCGACATTGTTTAGGACAATTCGTTCCATCCACATGGTTTTTCTTTATTTGTTGTTGTCAAAAATTTCGATAGATGGTGGCTCAATGGCATGCTTGATAACCCTTCCCACATTCTAATGCCACCATTTCTGCGCAAGGTAAGCGAAGGTAATTGACACTTAAAATTTCTTGGGAATTTTCGATCCACAAATCTCAAGGGCTTACTTTGCAAAGATCTAGTATTAACTTTGGGGGTGGAAAAACATGGGCTTACCTTCACAAATATATCAAGAGTTCCTTCCTTATCTACCCTTTAGATTCCACCCCCTTTTTCATTCAGTCGCTATACAAAAAGTCCTCATCAACTCTTCTTCACTCGTGCATACAAGAAAAATCTTGACTTCATTCCCTATCCTTAACACTCCCCTCTTCATCCCCAAAGGCCCTTCCCTTTTAAACTACTCCACTTATTTTGTACTATTTCTCTTTAATACTACTCAAGTTTCCACTACTTTGTTGTTTTTCATTTTCCAACTTGAAATATCATAATGCTTTGTTATATGTTTTAATTTCCTTTTACTGCTCACCAATATTTCACTTTCAAAGATTAACATCGCGCAACCTCATATGCAATTTCTAGTACTTATATGTAATTTTATATAGAGACAATAAATTAGTGGTCTAACAAGTCATATCCCAATGTCAAGGAAAAAAATATGCTTAAGGCCTAAAGATGAAGGGTGTGGTATCTCTTAGAAGAACTTAATGCCATCATTTTGCTAACTATCCTAAAAGGTAAACATATTGATGTTGATAGGATGACTTCTATTAATCCAACTATGGATATTTTGAACATAGAGGATCAACATGATATAATTGTAATCATACATTTCTTCTGATTTAGAATGAAACCTTTTAGGGCTCTTATCAAGCAAGAAGTGGCATTTACAATGTTGTGTAACATTGCATGTACTCTACTATCCATGGTATGGAATATAAAACCCTACTCCCACTATTATGTGCACCACTTAAAAAACAATATTCCATTTTCAAAGGAATTTTGAAATGAATAAAACTTGTTATGCCCTGATTTTGGTGCGTCCTGTACATATATTTATACACAATTATATTTTTTGTTTGTCCTTGGCAGGAAAATCCATCAAGAGGGCTTTGTTTTAGTTTTATTCATTATTATTAACTAACAGTAAATTCCGCGAAGCTTTGGATGTAAAGACAAAAGGCCAATGCACAATAATGACGCAACACAGAACGAGATGAATCCGTTTGTTCAAGAGATGAAATCCCCCTCGTAAAATATTGAGGCACTTGATGAAACAAAACATGATGAAGAGGAGCTTTTCGTGGAACTAATTCTTGTCGATGGTGAATCGGTGATTGGTTCATACCAGATGGAACAAAACTTGGATGATTCGTTGGCACTGGTTTTAAAAAAATTCCATCATGGATCTCTTGAATGCGGGAGTCTCGACAGACAGTTTTCAGAGGGAGTCTATTGCAATCTCGCTTAAATAATTTCAGAACTGCCACAGTCTACGCCATTTGTGATTTGAACGGCTCAAAAATATGTCAACTCGTGCAAAGAAGATTTTGCTAGCGGTAGCGTGGGGCCGGGTCTCATATTTACGCCGAAAGGCGTTCCTTCAGCTGGGTTGACCCTGAGGGGGCTCTGACGCATGTCAGAGAGGCGACGGGCGAGATGCAATCGCACAGGACGACGTTGATTACGGACGCAATCCAACCCTCCATGCGAAAACCCTGACAGTGGCGGGATTTCCAGTGTATCGATAATGGATCGAGGTTCTAGTTGATCGTAGCAGGGGTTGAGGACATGAATTCGCTGAATAGAGAGTTTGTACCAAATGAGCCGAGGGGATTGCATAGGGCCTGTCGGAGAATCGAGATTGCACAAAAGGCTTGTTGAGATCTAGCTAGAGGTCATGCTCAGGGACCGAGCAAGAACTTCGAGCCTTTCAAAAACTAGGAGGATGACCTAACATTCATCAAGCGGGCAATGATCCGATGCAAAGATTAGTGTTGAATCTTAGATCTGACCTTTGTACTGTTCAACAGAAAATATTTTTGCGGTACAAATCTTCACAAAAGTTGCGATGTAATGCCCTCATGGATGTTGTTTTGACATAAAATAGGGTTTTAGGCACGTCAGATCCTTTTGTGAATTTTGGAAGAAAAGGGGGTTTGCCTCCTGGTTTCAACGCCCAGAAGAAAGGATGTTCGTAGGGTTCGAGACCCACTGCAAGCTCTCAGATTTGCTCAGTGGAGAGGACGACGGCACCCATGAAATGAGCACAGCTGATCTTTTATCTCGGTGGGTAAGAAATTACAAGGTCCCTCTGTCGCCGGTTTTAGGTTGGATTCGAGGTATATCTGCTGGGAGGGCAAGAGCGGGAAAATGGGAATTATCTGTGGAAATGCCTCCTCAGAATGCATAACATCTATTTGTGTGCTCTCCAGGTGTTTCCAAAAGTTTATAATAATTCCTTGGGCTCCATTCAAAGCGGAGACATGCAAGATTTGTTCAAAAAGAAATTGATGGGCAAGAAGAGGTGCGGGAACGTCAGTGGAATGAATAGAGGAAAGCCCTAATATCTTTTTCCCTCTCACGCCCTGGCGTAGTTTCTCTTTGAGAAGCATGAGGCAGAGGAAAGAGTTGAAGTGGTAGAAGAAAATGTATGCGCGGATTCCCATCTTTGAGGCCAGGTTCAGATGGTAGCTTTCCACTTCAAGAGATTTTATCCAGATGATGCCCTCTACATAACCTCAGATACGAAAACAACGATCACGTAATAACTTGAGATGGAAAGCTATTTTTTCTATCTGTCACCTCTGCAACTTTCATGGTGTCAATGCGGGAAGAGGAAACCCACTAAATGCATTCATATTCATTTTTGCCCGGGATAAAATGTTCGTCAGAGATGAAGAAATTGTGGAAATGTGATCCAGAGAAAGGATTTTGGTAAAATTGAGAAAAGGAATGAGGTGGCTCCATCCACAACCTGCATACATGACAACAACAGATTTTTGTCTTGGCTTCCTTCGCTCCATCAAAAGCCATGCACAACTCAAATAATTGGTAATGGATTTTATTGCTTGAATCTATTTTATACTAATTCTCTAAACATATGAATAATTAACAGGAATCTCCCTTGCCAAAAAGAGTCACTTTCTTACTTATTTATTGTGTCTGTCATACATATTTTCATTTTAGAGCATCGTCTTCTTCTTTCAAGAATTGTTATTTGCAAAGGAACCATTTGAAGTAAATTCTCACAAAACAGCTAAGTCGTGCAATGTTTTCTTATAGTTTATAAACTAGCTATTGTGGGTTTTGGAAGAAACAGATTATGATCCCCTCCTCTGTTTCATCATGTCTACTACCACAGAAAAACCATCATCTATTTGCTATGTTTTCTGTTTACATGGATCTGCAGTTTTTTATTTTCTAGCCATCATAATATGAATAGGAATCAAAATACATTATTTTTTAAACTCTCCAAATGTATTAGAATCACCCTTAACACACACAATATTTAACAGGGTAAATAAAAGTTGTTGTTTTGAAGTTTCAATGATTTTGTTTTGGTGTAGGGTATGTTTTGATAAGACACAGAGTTTCAGCTTGGAAACTACAGAAGGAGAAAAAAATGTTGAACATGCTTGTGTAATGTTGGGAGTTTTGAAGGTTTTAGTGGATATTTTAGTCTCAGATATGAGAAATGCAACCGATACAAACCAAGAAGTAGCTAAAAGTGAATTTATATCCTTGCTTGAGCTTTAAGATTCTCTAGAGCAGTCTTCTTGTAGAAAGCAAGGAAATGCAACTCGAAAAGTCCCTATGAAGGCTCATTCAAAGCACAAAGGACAAATGCAGGAAGCTAGGAAACAATCCAATCTCAACTTGAGGCATAGTTCTCCTCAAGATAGAGTCCCATTTTTTATGACCTCAAACATTTCTCACCTCTTAGAGGCTTCAGTGAAGTTAATGAGTACGACTATCTCTTCTGGTCAGCCAACTTCCGAACATTGAAGCCAAGGCACAACACTGAAGCAAATTACTAATCACTTATAACTCGTACCGTTTTCTGTAAAAAACATGTCTTCGTAATCTCAAGGTAATATTGATTGAGTCATTTGAGCAATGTGAATATCAAATTCTGTTTAAGGCCCTTGTCAACAGTGATATAAAAGTCTTGGGTGGTTCTCTGTTGCAAATAATTTGTTTATTAAAATCAACTTTGAGCTGAACTTCAACCCATCATAAACCAAGGAACAAGGAAAGAAAGGGGAAAAAAACATCTGATGAAGCAGGGAGGGACTGATCCATACAACGATTCTTTGTATGGATATGCTATGTAAGTTGAGTTTTACAAAATATAGTGTGACTGATATACGTAAGGAAATGTTGTCTGTACCAAGCAGCGGGGAAGATTCTGTATGTGAGAAGGATATTGAAATGGGGAATGTTTATGCTATTGAAATCGAAAGTCTAGAGGCTAGGCTGGTATACCTATTTTTGTTGAAGAAGATTCGTCCACTTCTAGTTCAGTTTCTTTCCCTGTCACACTTCCGAGAGTTTGAGGTAACATCTGGATTCTGCACTTTAGTATAGCTGTACTAGTGCTTGAAATGGACATGCTTTGTGTGTCTTCTGCAAAATTACTAGTAATACTTCTTGAACCATGTCTAAAGCAACTTTGCATGTTTTTGTTTGGTATTCTAATGTTAAGCTGCGCATTCAATGCATTCACAAGAACAACACTGGCATTATGATGTTCAAGTGTTTTACATGTATTGTTTGTTTCCTTGCACCCATATCTTTCTTGTAACTTACATATTATATGACACTAGATTCTTGAAACAACATAACAATAGTGCCATTCATGCTAAATTCCTCTTCTCGAGGTTTGAACTTTGTAACATAATAAATTATTAGAAAACCATGGTGAATCACCATAATCAGGGTTCAGTATTTACTGAATAAATTAATATAGGATGACTACGGTCATTCTTATGCCATCAGACATGCCCTTTTAAATTCTATATAGCATGTAATGTAGTTATGTAGTTGTTCGGTTGGTAATTGTTCAACCAACATGTAGCTACCTATCTCATAATAAATACACCCTACCTGAATCATTTGAACAGTGCAGTTTGCCTTCTCTAAATTCTTTCTTCTCTTTACATATGCTAACAACTTGAAAAGTTCTAAGGCCTTTTCAACAGACCCAGTTTTTTGCATTTCATACAATCATGGCAGTCCATGAGACCACACATATTTTAGGCATTTTGTCGAATAATTCACATGCATTGGGTATGCCTCCACATTTGGCATACATGTTTACCCAAGCACCTGCCAACACATATACTCTCTAAAAAGAACCAGGGTTGTTAATAATTATTAAAGATTTTAATCCTTCACTTTTACTTGCCTTTATATTTGCTTAGACCTTTTATGGCTGTACTCAGAAAGCAATTTCCTGTTGTTTTTTTTGTTTTTTGGTTTTGTTTTTGTTTAGTTTATAAAAGACAGGTTGGTATGACACTAAAACCTGAAGAAGCCGCAAAAAGCATTCCATTTCTGCCATATTTAAGTGCTGCCATACTGGTGCTGGTTCTTGAGGGGGAGGAAAATGCCTTGTTCTAAGTCTCCCATTTTGACAGAGGCTGAGAGGATGTTGACAACGGTTGTGGGCTTTGGCTTTACACATGCTGATTGCATTTTCCTAAAAGTCTCAAGGCCTTTTCAATAGACCCCTATTTTTTGCATATCCCAAAATCTTTGCAGTCGATGAGACCACATATCTTTTAGGAATTTTTCCGAACAGTTCATGTGCGTTCTATATGCCTCTACATTTTGCATTCATGTTTACTTGGGCACCCGCTGACACATCTAAAAAAATGCTAAAACGAAGGTGGTAACCTCTTGAGAGTGATTACCACCACGTCTTCTTCCATTTTCCAATGAGTAGCATTTAATTGTTCTTTACTACCCTTGAACTTTACTAAATGGTCTTGTAAAGATTTATTTTTATCCATTTTGATTGAAAACAATACATTCTTAAGGAAGAAGGCTCTTCTTTTTTATTTAACTCCTTTAATCGCTTCCAAATAGTTGAAGGATCTTCACTAGCCTGCACTTTTGGTAGTATTTCATTAGTCAAAAAGTGTTCTATTAGCATCACCGCTTCTCTTTTCCACCCCCAAAACTTTGTTTGATCATGTATTTCTGTCGCTTGTCTTGTTTCACTCCCTAACACAATTTGATCCAAATACCTCTACTCAAAAATAGCCAGCATTTGTCATTTATATATAATTCCTCCTAGAAAACATTTGGTTACCTTCCAACATTATATTAATAAACCAACAATTTTTTTGGAAAAAAATTTCAACCTCTTTGCTGTTGATTTAAAAAAAAAAATTCTGCTGAAATAGAGACAGTCAAAAAAATATGTATAATTTGGGATCCTGCTGAAACTGCTGCTCATGGTACCTTGTGAGAGTAAAAGGCTCAGTACCAATTGTATAATTTGGGATCCTGTATAATTGATTGAATCTTCGTTTGGTATTGGGAATGCTCTTGACAAGTTCCCCTTGTGAATCCAAGGGATAACCTTTGCAAGCATAATCAGACCGATTTCCATGGATGCTAAATTTTACAAGGTTGAGTGCATTTTCAGATAGATGTGCTTCCACATGGTTAGTTTCCTTTGTTATTGCAGAAGTTATTAGCAAATTCTTGGTTGGCTTTGTAGATTTTCGTTTGGCTGTTTGCTTCTATTTAGAATAAAGGATATCACCTAATTTATCCCCATCCATACTATGAGAACTTAGGAAATGCCCTTTATAATCTTTTGGAATAACACATGCCTTCTTGTTGAGATATAATTGAGCATTTCTGATGCGAAACCCCTCTGTTACCTTTATGGGTTCATAGACAAGTCTCCTGTTTTGTAGATAATGCAAAGAGTTTTCTGTTTCCCAGTCAAAACTTTGCATACATGAACTATTACCGACATCACCCAAATTATTCTTTGAATTATTTTGTGGGGTATTATCTCCTACTGTTTGAGCCACAAATTCAAACCCAGAGATAACATGTTCAGCATGCTGGTCAGAAATGCCTATCTATGCCAGAGAGTGCTTTTTCTGAAGGGAATGAGAGAAACTGGATTTCGTTATTGCATGGATGCCATTTGATTGCTCAAGTTCCCATGCTTTCCTAGGATTTATAGATGTAGCTTTTTTGTGTACAATATTCTCATTGGACAAGTTTAGCAAATTAAGATCTTTTGGTTTGATTGTTTCTTCCACCTGTAATATCATTCTGTCAGTATTATATGCCATGTGACATCTCTATTCATTATCATCTAAAAGATTGGACTTGTCATGGTGTGAGTAAGGTAAGTCACTCCTTAAAGGAACGATATCTCTAATCACATTTGAGTGGGAAATATCTGTACTAACATTTTCCATTGTGAGGATTTGAATAGGGGTCTCCAATATTCTCTTCTTGAAGCATTCCACTTTCTTTTACTTGTGTGGTACTAATAGAAATGATCCCTTTCTCGGCCCTATCCTCTTTAGGAACCATCATCGTAGAAAACCACCAATTACTTTGTGGTAGATACTGAATTTTTTCCCTATCTGTTACTACAAAGCTGAGGCTATCTCAATAAAAATTGAAGGATAACACTTCAATGATTTTGATGATTTTTTTATAACTTGTGTTTTTTTTTATGGGAGGTTGGAAAGCACATGAAAATCAATCTGATATACATAATTGAATAGTTGCAAGTACGGTAGTTGCAGAATGCAATGAAAAAATATTTAGGATTATGTACTGATAAACTTACATTTGTGCGGAAGACAAGTTCTAAAAAAAAACTCTAAACCAGACTGTGTTTGAAAAATGAGCCAGCAGCTAAACATCGACCACACATTTTAGAGTAACATTTTCTCCATCACCTCATGATCAAATGACTCACTCAATCGTTGGAATTTAAAGAGCACTGATTCACCATATGTTTTTATCAGTGGCTGACATCCTCATCCATAACCAGGACAATGTTTAATACTATAAAACTTACAAGCTAACCCAATCCATGTGATTTTAGGGTCTCCAAAAAATTTCAATCTTCCCACTGTCATCTTCTTTGTTTTTATTTTTTAGCAGTTCTATATTCTCAGTTCAATGGCAGACCTTGTGGATAGATGTGATGGACTCAATGCAACCCAGACTATGGCAAAAAAACTACAAAAACACAAACTCAATCCAAACCTATCACTTGGGAAGAAACAAAACAAAAACCAACTTGCATTTCCTTGGTCCGTAGAAAAGGTCATCATCTTTTTTGTCATACAAAAGCCTAGTTCAGCATCTTACTTTTCAGTACGAAAAGTCCATTGAAATCTGGGTGTTAGGCATAACCAAAAAGCAGAAGGGTAAGCTGAGACTAATGGGAAAATTAAACTAAACTATGGGAAATACCATTCACAATACCGGTATTTGCCATATAGATAGGTGTGTCAATGTAATTGGGTTTCTACTGCTCCTAAGCTTGGTGCCTATCATGACTGTATCTCAGTGGTCGTTGCTGAAACTACAAATCAAATACTATTCAAATACAATAGACGTGACTGTATTGGGAAATCTACTGAATTTAGGAATAAAACCAATAGAATTGAAGATGTGTAATTGGAGTATTTGCAAGTTTTTTACGAAGCCTGATAAGGAAAAGACATTAAGTTTCATGTGTAGTTAACTGTAGAACAAATTTAGCTACCTAGGTTGATACCTTTACCCAATTATTAATCAAAAAATTAATAAACTATGAAAGGAACCATTCCTCGTGAGAATATCCTGAATATAGACAGAGCAACTGAAATCATAAAAAGCGAGCAATATTTACAAATTCTGTTAAGGCCAAGCCTAAAATATGTTCCTTGTTGCTATTTTGTCAAACAATTGGTGACCCATCAGTGAAAAACAAATGGCAAAAAATATTTTGGCCTCCCCGTATCAAAATGGGGCGCTACATTCAAGGGATGAAGCCTACCCAATTTAAGATGACATAATTGCCCTTTTATTGACCAAGGATTTGGGTGTTAGGAAAATTGAAGGGTGATAGAGATTATTTGAAATGGCGATGGCGAAGTATAATGTATTTCAGCATGGAATTTATATTCAAAAGAAGAGTCAATGTTTAAAAATGGTGTTTGATGCCGCTGAATTTGTAATATATATTGGAAAATAAGATGAAGCATTTAGAGAATTATTTCTTCCTCACCTTAACATTTGTTTACCAATGAGGTCCTGGTTAATTGTTGAGTTCAAAATAGGTAATGACTTTATATCCCAGTTTAAGCCTATTTCACCCAAATGACAAATCTGTTTCGCTGAATAGATACCCTCAATGTTGTTTACAATTGAAAGAAGAATGAAATGCCTATGAATGGGTGTAAAAGTCTGACTTGGTAACAAATTTTGGCAAATAAATTACTGTCCATAGAAATTGAAAGGGGTTATGTAGAATTAGGTACAAGAGACGGCAGAAGGTAGCATTATAATTATCAATGGCTTGTATATGGTATTTCATTCTGCGATGCCCTTCGAGGGGGGACAGAAATGCCTTTTTTCCTGACAAATTAAACAATCTGTAAAGTGGTGGAATGGAATATGGTCAATCAATCAATAAAAATGAATTTCCAAGAAGTGAAAACAATAATTGTGTTCTTTATTGGTATTCTGTCAAACAGTTAAGGGCCCATCATAAGGGGGTCAAATCCACGAGGACCAGGGCACGAATGGCAGGAGCAACATGTGCTCACTAGGATGCGCTGTTTATGGGCTGCAACTGTTGAGGGACCTGGCACATTTCTGATGCAACCTGCTTCAGGGCAATGGCTGCCTCGGAATGGGGTTTGTTTCTAGGGCTTCTTTTATGTTTTTGAAAATGAAGTTGATATTGTTTATTAAAAGCTTTCACAATGACACAGTGTCTTTGGGCTTATAGAGCTAAGTAGATAATGTCAAGAAGCCATTCTTTGGCACAACCAAATTTCATGGCGGAAATGCCCATAAAATTAAACCCTAGCGTTGAAATCTCTGGCTTTGAAAGGAGAAAATTTCTCAATGTACAGAGCAGACTCAGGAGAGGATAGAAAGAGTTGGCTGCCATGGACAGACAAATGTTTTTTTATTTTTTTGGGAAGTTGATGAGGAGGGTCGACGACATTGAGCAGTCCTTATTGACAATGGTCATGGATTCAAGAACTCATCAGCTGCCATGAGTTCAAGAGTATGCATGCAGGTGTGCTCAGAACTTCCAATAGCTGAACCCTCCTCAAGAAATTTCTGTTGCAAATCACTTTGGGCTGTATTCTTGTTTTTTCATCCAAGTGGTCTGTGCTACACTTTGAGCTTCAGTTATAGAAATTAAGTTTGATTTTGGTCAGTTGTTAATTTCTGTAGGCGATGGTGAAGAAATTACCAAGGCTCAGTGTCTGAAGTGGCGCGTTTTCCACAGCTTAATCAATGGTTTCATTACCAAGCTATGAAGCAAATGTCTAACACTCAGAGTCTGTATTATCCTAGAAAGTCTGTGGTTTATAGGCAATCTTATTTTATCAAAGCACTTAAAGTTTTCAAAAGTATCTTTTCTTTTATTGCCGCTTGCAGATACCATTAGGACATGGTTAAAGCAGTCAGTTTTAACTTTCAAGCTGGTCTTCTACAATAGATCTGCAAACAATTTTTTTTATTTACCTATAAAATAAAATAATGCATACTCTTCTGTCTAAAATGTTCTTCGACCAATTGGATTGAAGTTTTTCCATGTAACTTTCAACAGAATTTGGGAAGTAAGGGAAATGCGCATTTTAACATAACCATTTACTTTCAAGATATCATCTAAATCTGAAAACGTAAATTTTACTTGTATTAGTTCTTCTTCCCCAGTGACCTGCATGGTTTGACATGTGTTTAAGACACCCAGATGTTAGAAATAGAAAATAGACAGTCAAAAAGTTTGTAAGTGTGAAAATTTTCAAACGTACATGTGAGAACTATACAAACAAACCTTCGTATCATCTGGAATCGCACTAGAACTATACAAACAAGTAGGCAATCGGCTGTTATTGCCAAGCATCCACTCCCTAGCTGCTGCACTTTGCGCAAATATGGCATGTCTGGAAGTAGAAGTCTCTGAAACGCAAATGGAATAGGGAATGATTGGTAAAAGCCCAATTTCCAATAACGCCAAGTGTTCCGTGTTATCAAGGCACCCACCATTGGGACATTTGCTTTTATAAGATGTGATCCAATTCGATATACTGGCACTATCAGTCCATAACTACTGATGATGCGACATGATAAGCCTTGTGAATCTGCAGACTGCTTGGTGGTAGCTGCAAAATGAATTTCGAAGCCCCTGGTGATTGCCTCTTTTGTTGCTATCTCGAAAATTATCTGTGGGTCTTGATTACCATGATTATTTAACTGTTTATAATCCCTACTAAACCATCCACTTCAGATATACTTGTGCTTCTTCAATTGCTCCACAAATTGTGTAGGATTTAGACTGTAATCTCTAGATGTCATGGACAATCCTCATTATTGCACTTACCACGATGCTCAAACTTACAAAGTGGCTAAGGGATTAATGACATGACTGCAGATAATTGATTTGTCGTATTCTCGTCTGCATAAAGTAATAAGATTGTTGTAGATACTGTATGACTTAAACATATCTAAAGGACTCTCATAAAGGAGAAACTTTGGAACATATTCAGGCAAATCCTGAACCACAAGTTGTGTCTTCTTTCCACAAGAACTTCTGAAGAATCCAGAGCTACTTGAGAGAATTTCCTTTGCATAGCTAAATACGACCTTTAATTCAGAAGAAGCCATCCAAAAGTCACTCTCTGGTGGTTGACTGCTAGCATCTTCATAATATTTTCTGTTCACTACTTGAATATTTCTGTGGGTAAAATTTTCTCCAAGGGTCTTTTGAGCAGCATAACCACAGACAATTTGTTGCACAGGGTCTTGATTTTCCATATAAGCCGCATCGGATGCTGCAGATCTACCTACAATTGAATACTTAAAATCTGTCAATAAATTTCCAGAAAGTATATGTTTGTGATAAAAAAATACTACAAAAATCATTTTGGTGCTCTTTTTATTCTTCTCAGAAAACAATATTCTCCACAAACATTATTCCGTAAATGTCACTCTATTTGTCCATTTAGAGTCTTATCAAGTTAGATGTCCATCTGAAACATGATTTGCATGTTTTTAGTTTATTTACATTTTATGTATTCAACACTTATCATACCATTGAAATCCGCAAGCATTTTCAAATCTGACAGCTTATGCTGTTCACAGTCTGGGTATCCACCTGAATTTCCTGAAGTTGCATGTTCCTTAATTGAGTTCTTCCATACTGCAGTAGTTTCTTTTTCTGCAGCGCAACCTTCATCAATACTGCTGCCAGAAAGACACCTGTCCTCGTTGCTTTCTTCAAAATTAACCTTTTCACACTTCAAATTGGAAAAATTTGTAGCAAATCTCTTATTTATGGTCTTCTCAGACACTATATCGCTAGCAAGAGAGTTCTCGCTATGGCATGTATCGACACTACTACCATGCACAACATTATCAGTCAGGTGTCGAACAGTAATTGTCTTATTTATGGTCTTCTCATACCCTATTCCAAAATCACCATTTTGGCATAGGCTGTCGTGATGTTGGCAAAGGTGGTGGAATTTTTCTATAAGTCTGCCAATTGTATTTGCTTGAAAGTTTCTAAATCCTTTTCAACAAATCCATTTTGTGCATAGCCTGAAATTAATGTTGTCCTCGCAAACACGTTTCTTCGAGACATTCTCTCAAACAGTTCATTTGTCTCGTCTATTCTTCCACATTTTTGCATGCATGTCTACAAGGGTTGTTGCAACTACAACATCTGAATGGAGCTGCAAATTCTGTTTTTATTTTGTTATGATCAATCAAAGATGTTTTTGGAAGAACAGTTGGGTGGATTTTATCATCTCTGCTTTGAAATCTTGAGCCAACTCTTCTTTTTCTGGAAGCAAGGGTGCTATATCAACTTCTTGTTCCAACATTGATGGTTCTAACTGCTTTAGAAAATCTATAGTAATTATGGAGTACATGCTCATATAACTGGGAATTTCCAGTTTGAGTTTTCCCTATATTTGCTGGATAGTTCTGATTGGACTATATCTATTTGGCTAGAGCTTCTTTCCTGTCCCCTTGAGATGGTCCTTACTCAAATATGCCCGTAGCATGTTTTCTTTGAGCTATTTGGAGACAATTACTTTGTCATTTTTCATTGGCTTTAGCTTGAAGCAAGTGCTCTTGTACCTGCTTATTAACTCGCTGAGCTATTTCCATGAACATGATGGCTTGGACTTGTTCATTGATCATTCTCCTTTCCTGCTCCATCTCTATCATCTTTCCTAGATACACATCAAATGGTGTCCGGGACAGGAATTCCAAAAATGTTTGAAAGTAGATTTGTTCATCCTCCTTTTTAGCTATATGAATGTTGCAGAAATGACAGGCTCTCATTCCAGGTTTTGGGTGTTTTTGATTGTATCCTTTGAGCATATGAACACATGTCTGCTTCACATTTTCATTTTTTTTATCTGTTTGTAGATGAAAGGCAGTGCCATGTTTGAATTTAATGTCCATTGTACACTGAAATATATTTCGAAAGCTGCTTTGAAAGCTACTCTTACAGTTAGATATGATTGATTCCAGCCATGCAAAATATACCAAAATATACCCATTTATTTTCAAAGAATAATTTGGTTGCTTTTTGGTCTGTTATTTTTGTTGAAGTTATTCAAGCTCTCCAGATTGTGTAGTTCAATACAGACTTTTCTCATCCTGGCCTACAAAAGCTTGTGGTCAAGTTATGCTTGGAGGTGACTATAATCTTTCTTATGTGAGCTTGTATCATCAGAATAGCTTCAAGTATAAGCGCAATGTTATTATGTATTGTCTTTTCAAGTTACCCGTCACATTATGCCAAGGATCAACATAGGCATGCCTTGTTATTAAAGATGGTCTTTCTTATGAAAGGCTGAGGGTTTTTTGTTATATGTTTAATTCAACCTCATTATTTTAATGAGATGTTTGTCAGTTATAAATTTTCAAGTGACAGTTGATAAACGCAAAAAGTCATTATAATTATTGTTTTGATGTAGACTACAGATGAGTTGATTGGTGCTTTTGCAATCAATTAGTTTAAACTCCATTTTAAAGGTAACAAAAAGATGGTGCTTCAAAGTTATTGGGTAACACACTTAACCTTTTTATGCTTGTGGAATGTTGGTGTTTTCTTCTCTTTAAAATAAATAAGAATTGAGATGCACAGAATGGCTAAACAAATGAGATGGTTTTCACAGGATTGACAATGCATTGTATCTGATAGATGTGTGGTTTTTATCTTTGATACCTGAATGAGGAAGTTTCAACGTGTCAAAAGGTAATCTTTGGTTCAGCTTCAAGTTTTTTATTTGCATCTTGGCAATGTGATCCCTGTTGTCCTGAGGCTGGCTTGCTTGCTTGCAATAGCTTCTCTCTATCCTTCACAATCTTGTTACATGTATAGTGAGGGGTTAGCTTTCGGTTGGATTTGGTGCATGTCTTGTTTGAATAATTTGTAGTGGTGGTATTTCCCTTTGAATTGACACACCAATGTTGATGTGGTGTTGCTGCTTAAAATCTAAAGCATTTGAGGCTGCTGGAGAATTCTTTCTTCCTGCTAAGTATTCTATCATGGGTGCTCTTGAAAGGTAGGTGTCTTCTCTCTCTTTGAGTCAAACTTCACTGGCACTTTTCCTGTGACCTATGTTTCTACTGTGTTCATCATATTTCTTTGAGTCAATACCAATAACTCTTCTTGTTCCGTTGTAGATGCTCAATATATATTCATTACTTGTAAACACATGTTGTGAGAATTGAATGCCAACCTTTTGGGGGATATACAAGCTTAAGTGTACAAAAAACTTCTTTGGTCTTCCATATGTGTGCACCTTATTCACATGTGTTGTTTGGCTACTTTATGGAGCCCCATTTGCTAAACCACACAACACTTTTTTGCTCAAAATAAATGGCGCGGGTTTCATTTTGGAGACGTTTTATGTTCGATCCTTTCCGATTTTTGCCTCTTAAGAAAAAAAAGGTATGTTATTATATGCCACTTATGAGATAGGGATTTTAACACATTTAATGGTTTCTTAGATTCTATACTTGGATCTATAAATGTAATTGTAATATTGTTGATACAAAGATTTTAATCTATTCTTGCAGGTGATAACATTGGGGTTGATAATAACAATGATATTGGCTTTTGTCACGTTACTTACAGTTAATATTTTCTTGTTGCACACGTACAAGATCCAAACAGTTATTGGTTGGATTTTCATGCGTGATCCTCTCCATTTTTATGTATGCCTCCCAATGATTTTTTGGTAGGTATTTATTCTTATTCTCTTCTTAGTATAGATTGCTATAAAATGTGTACAATGATTCTTTCAAGAAGGTTGGTGATTTCGTTTCTTATTTTAGGTACTTGTTATTAGAACCAAAAGTGTTGATTTTATGCCATTTTTAACATCCTTATTTAACACCCTAAGCACGCTTGTCTGGTCTGGATACTCTCTAATCACTAGGGATATCTTTTTAGCAGTGTGCTTCTATTATTTCTCAATGCCATTTTAATTTATAGACTCAATATTTTTCTACAAGGACTATTAGCAAAGAAACAAAAAATTTGCTTGGATGGTAGGTACATATGATCACCTGGATATTTATGTGTTGGGGATGACAGGAAAACATGGATTTTATCATACAGGTATATGAGTGCACAACTTAGCTTATTCATTTTGTGTGAGGTTTTAATTATTGTCTTGGTTTAAATGTAATTTGTGAATACTTTTGGCAGAACTGGAGTAAAATATGTGTTCTAAATATCTCAAAATCCAATGCACCTTTTTTGTTATCGATAATAGAGTATTGTATCAAAGTTGATACAATCAAAGCGAAGAACATGAAGATGACAATTGTCACATAGAGGCTATTGCTCAAAATAAAAGTGAAGAAAAAGAACCTCAAAGTAGAACCAGGGAAGTAGACAGATCGCTTGAAGCTGGTGGTGGAGAGGTGTTCATATTGTATGCAAAGGGTTAACAATAACATTTACGCACCCTTTTCTATTTTATCATTCTATTTAAAGGGTTAACGGCATTTAGACACCCTTTTGTATTTTATTTTATTTGATATTAATAAAATGTTTGTGTACCTATTTGTTGGGCACAAGATTCAAATCAAATTGTTTTTAATTTCTAATATTAATTATAGCATCCTCAGTGCATTACAATCTTGCCATTTCCTGTTTACCTTATGTGACCCTTCCTTTCCGCTTCTTCTTCTACAACATGCTCCAGTGTACATCTTTGGTTTGTTATAATAAATAATATTATCTTCTGCCCTCTCTTCGTTGATCTATACATTATCACACTTCAATTGGTTTTTTTCAAATTAGTTTCTATATTGCTTTCTCTTGCTTCTTTCCTCTCCTGCTGTAGCCATTCTTAGGTTTTTCATTACAATTTAATTTTCAACTCCCCATTTCCATTTCGGCGTTCACATCGCACACCTCACGTGCGATTGCTAGTTATTACTAGCAACAAGCGTAAAAAAGAATCCATTGGAAAACATGACAGTAATGACGTTGCTACCCAAGATGTTTATCTAGTGGAACAGAGCATTAATTATAGTAGGAGAAAAGACATTCACCTGTTCAAAAACCTATTTAGAATTATATGTGAGTTTAATACAACTGATTGTGTTGTATTATATTATTATTATTTAAACATGGAAGCATGTTATGTTGAATAAGACAATTTTAAAATTAGTCAAAGATTCTTTTATTCATTGATCCAACTTAAAATATACATTAATTTATGTACAAGTGTACAAATATCAAGTGTATGAAGTCAACTATTCATTAAATAATATTTACATTTTATGTACATCATATCTATTACATCAAGACAACAAATCATTTATAAATACTTTGTAAACCAAATCTCAAATATAATGCACTCTTTTTAATATAAGAGTATTCAATCCCTACACTACTACATAGGGGGTCATTTTGAGACAAAACTTAGAGACAATATTAAAGTTTTGTCTCAAATTTAAAGTTTCGTCTCAAATTTCCCCTTTTTCTATTTTTAAAAAATTAATAAATAATATTTTCGCATTGTTAATCATGTACAAAGGTTTTTGTTTTTCCGTCGATGCTTTTGTTTTCCCTCTCCTCACAGCAGATCACGAAAGAATGGGTTTGTTGAGTGGTTTTCTCTCATGTTTGTTCTTCATTTTTGGTCGCCATTAACCATAGTTTTGGTTTCACTGCAGAGGTTAAAATAAAGACCAAGATAGTGATGATTTTGATTTGCATGGATGATTAGAAAAATTGTGGAGCAGGTTGTAGTGATCCGTGGTGTTGATTTGGTAGTGGCAATCAGAGAGCTAGTGGCGTTTACAACCATCTATTTCCTACTCGCAACTGTAGATTGCTACTCAACCTACTTTCCCACTACCGTTCTTCCAGCGTGTACAAAATGGGAATTTGGAAGAGGGTATGGACAAGATTAAAGGATATTGGAAAATGGGAAAAAAATTCTCTTATGTGGCTATCAAATCCACACATTCTCGTTACGCCGATAGGCGTACCCACGTGTTTATTTTCATTGTTGCAATCAATGGCAGGGAGTGATTATCAGGGCTTGCAAGACCATTGGGCGCTTGAGAACCGTGAACAGTGCCTCCCATCTTTAACGCATTCACCTGTCGTTGCCTTTTGGAAGGTCGTCGAATACACATTTTGGCCTGTTTCGTTGCCATTTTCTGGTTGTGGGGGTTGTTCCGATTGGGTTAATGGATTTTTGTTGTCCATTCATGGGGCTCAAGGGTCGATAGGTAGGTAGGTTGTGGAATAACTCCACCACATTGTCGCCCATACCAGGTTTATTTTTTATGTTGGCAACTTTATTTAGAGATTGTATTAAAATTCTCATTTGTGCCCTACCCTGTCATGTTGTCATGTTGGCTTGTGTGGAGGTCACGCGTGGAGCAAATAAATATTTTTTGGAGATCACAGGTGATGGGCACGCCTTTGGCCAAAAACCTTATTGCTCAGTGGGGGTGCTTCTCGAGGGGCATTTCTTGTCGGTGTTGTGAAAACCCTAATAGAGAATTAGCTTCAAACAAGGGTCGTTGCGGGGGCAATCTGTAGGATCGATCATGTGCTCTGTCACTACCACTGCGTACATTGTAATGCCCACTTCCCTACGACACTTAGTTGATTATCATTTTGAATTATGCAGACTTTGGATATGGACATGACTTATACTTATGTTGATTAGCATGATGTTTTGTAACTAGATGCATATGGATTATGATTGGATTTTGTTTTCAGTATGATCTACACTGACTCATGGACAAACTATTGGATACCGATATTATTTTTATATGGATATATTGCATGTGTTCTAACATTGGATTTCTTCGCCATGATGAGTAGAATGTAGTTGTTGAATTTACATTACTACAATTTTGGATAATGATGAAATGCATAATTAAGTTGTGATTTAGACCTAGAAATAATGATTGATTGAATTACGTATAGATGTTAATAAATTTCATGCATATGATTATTTTGGACATTTTGACATGGCCGCAAGGCCGAAGGAGGTATTTTGTATTTTACAGGAAACACAACATGATCACAACCATGAGGGGATTGGGAACCAAACACAACAGGATGTCGGGTGGTTACAACATTTGGTCGTCAAGGCAACTAGTGAATTGTATTGTGTTACCTTTGTTCTTTTATGTGTTAAGAAAGAAAAATTTCCATGAGGGGGAAATTTTCTAATGTGACCAAGGGGGTAAGAATTTTAATTACTTGTTTTAACTTACTTTAGTAGGTGATTTTATTTGTGATATCTTTTTTAAAATTTCTTTTGCTAAGTGTGTTTAGATTAAATTAACATCTTGTTTTAATTTTTAAGTTTTGGAGGGAAGTCTAGTGGGTGTAATTAATTTTGATGGTTGGCTCCTTGAGCCTTGTGTTTCCTCATGTTTTGAATGCTTGGTTTTGAGTGTTGACCACTCCAAATCCTTTGAATCTCGAATTTGAGATTTAGGGCAATTTTGGGGGACTTGTGGGACAAGTTGAACTTGTCCCACACTTCCCAAAACCCCTTACCAACCATATCTATGGGTTGGGAATCCAAAAAGGGGATTATTTATTGTTTTGGGAAGGGAAATGTGACTTTGGAGTGCACTTGTCTTCCTTTTGCATTTAATTGTGCCTTAGGACACATGGGAAGGGATGGATGTGGAAGAGAGATGTCATTCAACCCAACCACCCATTTATGGTGTTTTGGGATTTGAGTTGACTAAAGGGAGGTGGTCTTGAGGATGTGTGATGTGGCATCCTACAAGGAGCCACATCACCCTCACTCCTTCCTTTTGTCTATTTATTGAAACTTCCTCTCTTGTTGAGGGGGTTGGAGGTTTTTGTTGAGGAGTTCTTTTCTTTTATTTTCTTTTGGGAGAGGAAAGAATTGGGAGAAAGAGAAAATAAGGAGCTTGGACTTGCATGCTTGGGATTGCTTTTGGAGGGAGCTTGTGCAAAGTTTCTTGGTTTAGGCTTCTCCAATGGAGAGGTAGGAAACCTTCTCTTTTTTGTTGCTTTCATATTGTTGTTGATGCTAAAATTGTGAATAATGTATGTTTACTTTTGTGTATTGTGAAAATGGATAGAGTGCTTAATGTGTAGTGTAGGAGAGGTCTATGGGAAAACTCATGAGGGAGGCATAAGAGTAGAATAGGATATTGTGGAGGGAGTTTGAGAGGGATGCCCATCTTGGGTAAGAATGTTCACATTCTTACCTTGTTCTTGAGGGAGCCATAAGAGGAGGGAGGCATAAGAGTATGGGAGGAAAAAGGGGTACTTGAGGGAGGCATAAGAGTCATAGGGGCTTGAGTTTTATTGTGGAGGGTTTTGGATGGGCATCTCATCTCAATGGGGAGGCATAAGGAAAACTTTCCCATAGTTCCTTCTCTTGTTGGCTTGGATGAAAGCCTTGTTGTGAAAAGTATTGTGTTGTTTGTGTTTCCTTTTGTTTCTTCTATTTTAGCCTTGAATGTTGTGAAGAAATTGTATTGTGGAAGCAAGTATGGTTGCCTTGAGTTGGAGACCACCCTTCATTGTGTTATGTTTGGGGCTCGGGGGTCAATGGAGGAGATTGCTTCTCTTCTCCATTGAGTTTTGGTTGGGAGGAGAGTGTTGCCTCTCCCCCTATCTTGGTTGTGATTTGAAATACTTGGAACTTGGAGCATGGATGAAGAACACCTTGGAGCTTGGGAAGACTTCTTCTTTTTTTTTTTCCTTTATATGCATTATTGGTTGTAAAATTTGTATGTGAAAGAAAGTTGTATCATCTTGTTTCCATTTCAAAAATAAAGGACATTGTAATCTTTATTTGCCCCAAAGGTCACACAGTTGAATGCAAAATTGTACTTGAAAAGTGTTTACATTATTGTGAATTTGTTCCACATGAAGTAGAAAGTGTTGTAACAAAATATTGAAGGAAAATTGTATTGAGATGTTAGTTTTCTTACTCAAAAATTTATTGGAAATTATGTTGGATTCTTTGTGGTATGTTGGAAAGAGATTTCATAAGAAAATACAATTGAGCACACATCCAACAATTTAAAATTTATCATATATGTTTATAATGATTATGACAAATTCAAGAGTACCTTAAACCATGTCTAAGAGAATTAAGTTTGTCCCTTATTAGAAATTGTTTCATTAATGGAGCAGTTATGAAACATTAATGCATTGACTGCCATGAATAGAGAGCGAGGTCGCTTTTGGCGAGTTTTGAATGAGTGTCTCAAGGAAAATGCGTGTTTGTTTCTTACACGCTGTGTAATTTCTCGTTTCCATCTGTGTGCCAGCAGGTGAAGCACTGTGAAGAGCAAGCGAGTTTCCATGGCAAGCCGATTTAAGCTCTCTGTTCTCATGTTTTTTGCTGTTGTTTATCTTTTAGTTCGAGTGCTTATTGGCAAATAGAACTATAACAATGCAAATCTGGCAATGCCATAATCTATTTGCCAGAACTATTACCATAAGCTCCTTAAAGATACTATTTTCTGACAGAGATTAGGACAACAGATTTTGAACGTTTTTTTTACAGATTAGGACACTGCGAGTGGTCTTAGCTTCACAAATATCAAGCTGCATGGCAGGCCTCGCAACTGCCCAAACAAATGTAAAGTTAGTCTCAAAATCAAGACCAGTCAATCACCCTTAAATCGTGTCTAAGAGAATAACTGCTAATATAAAAAAAAATGATGATACGTTTCAGCAGATATGCCTGATAGACAACTTGATACACAAAGCGCTGACTGTCACAGCGAATATTTAAATTGCTGCAATGCTTGCAAAAGCGAGTTCTGTGGTCGTCTATTTTAGAGTGTTGCAATAGACAAGCAATGATAAACCGCCCGCGCCTTCGCATGTCCCTCCGTTGTTTTTGACAAAAATAGCTTGAAGGTGAACCCCAAATTAAGGATGCATTCAGAACTGAACAGATAACAACATAGTTAGATGACCTACGCCATGCTTAAAGTGTTCTTTGTTAAAAAAAGAGGGAAAGAAGGGACTGTGGTTGTGGCGCGGCCATGGGCGGATGAAAGGAGGAAAAACGTCTGCTGTTTCCACCTGTGTCTTCACCTACACTCTGCCAGTTTCCTCACGCGGACAGGGCCGTTTGTGAGAGGTAACACGCCTACTATTCTAGCCGTAGCCACATCTCTAGCCACCACGACTTCTTTTCACGTGGCTCAGGACAAATCCCACAGCAGGCCGACCTTGTAAGATCTTTGATTTGCAAAATCTTAGGGAATAAATGCTTGCGGCCAGTAGGAATAGTTTTGCACGCCAGGCAGAGAGTTATAATTTGAGACAGCTGGTGGTTGAGTCGCCCCCACCAAACATAATTGTTTCCAACTTAATTCCTTTAATGAACCTCCTCGTAGTGGCTTGACCACGCTTGCTCCTCTTTCCGCCAATCACTCTTTATGCCAAGTTGTTCGGCTAAGCAGTCGAGGGTTACACAATTTAATTATTGTTTCGATCTTTCGTAAGTGTTTGTTTGATTGGTTATCTTGTATCATTTTAAATCTAAACCTTAATTCTCACTTATTGTTTGTCCTCCTAATTTCTGACTCCTTCAAATTAAAATAAAAGAATAATATAAAAAGACTTACTAATACCTTATTAATTCTCCTTTTAAAGTATTTTGTATAACTCATAGTTATACATACGAAAAATATTGAGCAAGGTCGAGACATTTCTTAATTCCAATTAGCCTCCTTCCGCTTCGCAGATTGTGTGTACCAGACAGCCATGCAAATTAAAAAGACTACCATCCTTCTAAAGAGCACGTGGTCTACGGCCCAAGTTGAAGACCAAGAGAACAATATTATTATCTCTGGATGTTTACGTTCCACACCTTCTCAAACAGTTTTAAAAAAAAAAAAAAACAAAAAAATCAATATACGTGACTAATGCTATTTTACAATGCAGTTCCCATACCTTCACGATGATTTGCTTCAGCTTTGACCTTAAAACGATTTTCTTTGGTGTAGGGCTTGCAATAAATGATGAGTGTATATATATATTGTAGCATATTATCATTATGTAACAGCATTATAAAGTAGCAAAGTTAGCAGAGAAAATAAATGAAACCGCACTTGAATAAACCAATAGTGGACGTAAGAACTCTCCCAAGAAATGCACGTTTCGCTACCCGACAATTTAGGACATCAGATAAGAATACAGAACAATTGTAATTTGATAGATCATATGGTATGACACCTAAAAGGGCGTTTAGCAAACTTTTCTCAAATGAATGCTTGTCATGTTTCGTGGAAAACGAAGGTAAATAATTTGCAAAACAAAAAAAAAAATTTAGTCGCATTTTCGGGTTGTGCGCAATGGATGCGACGTAGTCGCCGTCAAATGAGAGCGAGCGTCATTTTTTTGCGGTGTTACATTTTTGGTATCAGAGCCAGGGTTTCGAAGCTGGGACCCTTGGGCACACGCAGAAAACGTGAAACAGGAACACTTAACTTAGTGCAGAACATTATTCTTTTAAAATATAAAACCATAATGTTGATAATTATAGTAAACAACAAATTTTGAAAACTAGCACAAGACCTAGAACGATGAACTAACTCTCACCTTGATCTGTGCAGGAGGCGCGGATTGGGCGAGGGGTCTCTTCACATAGACCTAGACATACCACCGCCAGAGCAGGCCGTAGCAGCCCTTCTGCCTCAGATCTTGCAGACACTCCAGGATGTCAATGCCGCTATACGCGGAGAGCCCTTGGGAGGACGACTTGCTAGACATAGTTTGGAGCCATCAGTAGATGCTCAGGCATCCCCTCGACACAGCGAGGAGCACAGAGCAGAGAATTTCCGTGCAGAGTCGGCTAGGGCAGAGTCACCACAGAGAGGACATGGGGACAGGATCTCAGGACATAGGGACAGGTCTCGGAGCCCTAGACCGAGGGAGGATCATTCAGATAGACCTAGGAGTCACCATACATCAGCTGCAGACCATATCAGGGAGATCCTGAAGCTACGACCATCTCACTATTCGGGTGATATAGGCGGTTTTCAGGCAGAGGCCTGGTTGGTGAGCTTGAGCGGATGTTTCAAGCTCTGTCCTTGTAGTAGCAACACGAAAGCTTGTGTTGCGATCCATCTTCTGAAGGATGGAGCAGGAGTCTGGTGGAGGACCGAGGAGTAGAAGCTCCATGTTGACTCAGAGATGATTACCTGGGAGCTGTTTGAGGAGCATTTCAGGAGTAGGTATTTACCCAGGAGATTTATCTGGCAGCGGATAGATGAGTTCATGACCTCCGTCAGGCATCGATGACGAGGCGAGTATGAGAGTCAATTTCTGGACCTACTCCAGTACGTCGACTATATGCAGGATGAGCAGGTATGGATTCACAGGTTCATCTGGGCCCGAACTTGGATTTAGGTGGCGCAGTGCGCATTCACTGCCCACAGACGTTAGCAGAGGCCGTGGAGAAGGCCTATATTGCAGAGGAGACACGGGGAAGACGCAGCAGGCTAGAGACAGAGTTCGAGCCGTATCCAGTAGATGCAGGATGGTAGGTCGAAGGGGTCAGTTCCTCCTCCACGGGTGGACAGAGTTCAGGGCAAGCTTCATTCAGGCCACCACCGCAGCAGCAGCAGCAGCAGACCCACCCACCTTACCGACCTCCTCAGAGATTCGATGCACAGAGAGGACGTAGTATGGGGCCTCCTCCTAGGGGTCCCATCAGGACACAGGGTGCACCGAGAGCTCAGTCAGTAGGAGCTCGTCAGCAGAGACCTCAGCAGTCCATAGCCGGATCGTCAGGATCTGTATCTCAGTCATCTAGAGTACCAGCTGGAGCTGCTTCCCACTGGAGAGGACCAGGCAGCTGTTATGGTTGCGGTGTTGTTGGACATCTTTGGAGAGATTGCCCACATAACCCTACCAAGGGTAAGACACAGAGCTCAGAGCCTACTGTTGGAGATATGGCACGGAGTCATCGGATCTACGCAGGTCGAGAACCGCCAGGCTGAGCATCAGAGTACTGTGATTGAGACGACAGGTAGTGTTGGTGGTATTTCCACCTCTATATTATTTGATTCTGGTTCTTCTGATTCTTTTATTGCACCATCTTTAGTAGAGCATTGTAGGCTGGTGGCAGTTAGGCAGGGCCGTAGTTGGGACGTTGAGATGGCTTCTGGAGCCAAGATTTCTGTAGACTCCTTAGTCAAGGAGTGTGTAGTGGATTTGGGACCCTTCACCACTACTTCTGATCTTCGGATCCTTCCATTAGGATCTTATGGCATCATTTTAGGCATGGATTGGTTGTCCGCTCACAGAGCTAGAGTGGATTGTTACCATAAGACTATTGCTTGCATAGATGATCTTGGAGTAGAGTTAGTGATATCAGGGGTTAAGAGACCCGTTTCTATTCGCACCATCTCCGCTATGCAGCTTAAGCGGTGTGCGCGACAGGGTTGTCAGATGTTTGCCATTGCGGTCAGTGACAGATCAGAGGATGAGTCCAGAGGACCTTCCCTCGATGACCATCCCATCTTATCAGAGTTTTCCGATGTGTTCCCAGGGGAGCTACCAGGATTACCTCCCCCACGTGAGATCGATTTCCATATAGATCTAGTTCCAGGCGCAGAGCCTATCTCACGAGCACCCTATCGGATGACTACTCCTGAGTTATGTGAGCTCAAGTTGCAGCTTGAGGACCTTCTGGAGAAAGGCCTAATCCGTCCTAGCATATCCCCTTGGGGTGCACCAGTTATCTTCGTGAAGAAGAAAGATGGATCTCTTCGGTTGTGTATTGACTACCGTCAGCTGAATAAAGTAACGATCAAGAATCGTTACCCCCTTCCACGCATTGATGATTTATTTGATCAGATGAAGGGGGCTACAGTTTTCTCTAAGATAGATCTTAAGTCAGGATACCATCAGCTCAGGATTGCGGAGACAGATATTCACAAGACAGCTTTCCGCATGAGATATGGCCACTACGAGTTCACAGTGGTACCTTTCGGTTTGACGAATGCCCCCGTAGTGTTTATGAGTTTGATGAATGGGGTATTCAGGACCTTCCTTGATCACTTCGTGCTTATCTTCCTTGATGACATTCTGATTTACTCACACACACGTGAGGAGCACGAGGAGCACCTTCGCCAGGTTCTTCAGTGTCTTCGTGAACAACGCCTTTACGGGAACTTGGAGAAGTGTGCATTCTTTCAGCCTGAGGTGCAGTATTTGGGCCACGTTATTTCTAGGGAAGGTATCACAGTCGATCCTTCCAAGATTCGAGCCATCATGGATTGGCCAGCACCCACTAGTGTGACCGAGGTGCGTAGTTTCATGGGTCTAGCAGGATACTACAGGAGGTTTGTTCAGGATTTTTCCCGGATTGCGCACCCCATCACTTCTCTTCAGCGGAAAGGGAAGAAGTTTGTATGGACAGATAGATGTGAGCAGGCCTTCAGTACACTGAAGGAGTGCCTCACGAGAGCACCTATTCTTGCAGTGCCAGATCCTCATGGAGAGTTTTTCGTATGCACAGATGCTTCCTTGGCAGGACTTGGAGGAGTGTTAATGCAGGAGGGTAGAGTAGTTGCCTTTGAGTCCCGCAAACTCAAGGATTATGAGCTCAATTATCCAACCCATGACCTTGAGCTTGCAGCAGTGGTACATGCCTTAGTGCGGTGGAGACATTTTCTTCTTGGCCGGAGATTTACACTTAGGACAGATCACTTGAGTCTTCGCCACCTCTTCACGCAGCCCAATCTCAACGCTCGTCAGCGGCGTTGGATGGAGTTACTCTGTGAGTATGACATGGAGATAGAACATGTGAAAGGGAAGGAGAATGTGGTTGCAGATGCCTTGAGTAGGCGGAGACATGTGGCTATGGCCACCTCAATGGGCACAGATTTGCGGAGTAGGATCTTGCAGCAGCTTCCTCAGGATAGTTTCTACCTTGCAGCCAGAGCAGAGATTGAGTCTCAAAGACCCCTTGAGGGGAGATTTGATGGATTTTCATTAGAGGCAGATGGTCTTCTCAGACACAGAGGTCAAATTTATGTTCCTAGAGATGGAGGCTTGAGACATGATATTTTGACAGAGGCTCATCGTGCACCTTACTCAGCCCATCCCGGGGTGAAGAAGATGCACGCCACCCTGAGACAGTTGTATTTTTGGAGAGGACTTCAGAGAGACATAGCTTCATTTGTATCCCGCTGTTTAGAGTGCCAGAGGGTGAAGGCCAAGCATCAACATCCAGCTGGCCTTCTTTATCCTCACGCCATACCGAGTGGAAGTGGGACACCATTTCTATGGACTTCATCGTTGGGTTACCTACGTCGAGATACCATCACGATGCCATCATGGTCACGGTGGATAAATTGACGAAGGTAGCTCACTTTTCTCCAGTGAAGACCACCTATACAGCAAGTGTTGTGGCACGAGTATACCTTGATGAGATTGTCAGATTACATGGGATTCCGTGGAAGATCATTTGCGACCGCGACCCTTTGTACACTTCCCATTTCTGGACCACCATGCAGTATGCCCTCGGGATGAGGATTAATTTCAGCACAACTTATCACCCTGAGATAGATGGACAGACAGAGAGGGTGAATTAGATTTTGGAGGACATGCTTAGGATGTACGTGATGGATCATCAGTCGAGATGGGAGGAGTATCTGTATTTGGTGGAGTTTGCCTACAATAATAGTTTTCAAAGTTCTATAGGCATGGCTCCCTTTCAGGCATTATATGGTAGAGAGTGCAGGACACCTCTTAGCTGGGATAGGATTGAGGACAGGGTTTCTCTTGGGCCAGCATTATTACAGGACATGGAGCAGCAGGTTGCCTTGATCAGACAGAGATTACAGGAGGCGCAGGATAGACAGAAGAAGTATGCAGACCAGCATAGGACAGATCACAGTTTTGAGGTAGGCACGAAGGTGTTTCTTTGTGTCAGACCGCATAAGAGCCCTATCCGTTATGGAAAAGGTTCTAAGCTTGCTCCTAGATTTTTGGGTCCCTTTGAGATCTTGGAGCGCCTCGGCCCCTTAGCCTATCGTCTAGCACTGCCACCTAGCTTATCGCGTGTCCATGATGTATTTCACGTTTCTGTGCTTAGGAGATATATTTCTGATCCTTCTCATGTGCTAGATTGGACTGCATTGCAGGTGCAGGATCAGGGGCAGGTGATGGTGGAGCCCGTGTGCATTTTAAATCGCAGGACCCTGGGCCTTCGCGGTAGAGAGATTGATCAGGTTCGGGTCCAATGGGACAGGTATGATGAGACTGCTGCTACTTGGGAGGATGCTACATCATTGCGAGCTCAGTTTCCACACTTATTTCAGTGACTTCCAGGAGGAAGTCTAGTCTAAGGGGAGGGGGATGTAATGCCCACTTCCCTACGACACTTAGTTGATTATCATTTTGAGTTATGCAGACTTTGGATATGGACATGACTTATACTTATGTTGATTAGCATGATGTTTTGTGACTAGATGCATTTGGATTAGGATTGGATTTTGTTTTCAGTATGATCTACACTGACTCATGGACAGACTATTGGATACCGATATTATTTTTATATGGATATATTGCATGTGTTCTAACATTGGATTTCTTCGCCATGATGAGTAGAATGTAGTTGTTGAATTTACATTACTACAATTTTGGATAATGATGAAATGCATAATTAAGTTGTGATTTAGACCTAGAAATAATGATTGATTGAATTACGTATAGATGTTAATAAATTTCATGCATATGATTATTTTGGACATTTTGACATGGCCGCAAGGCCGAAGGAGGTATTTTGTATTTTGCAGGAAACACAGCATGATCACAACCATGAGGGGGATTGGGAACCAAACACAACAGGATGTCGGGTGGTTACAACATTTGGTCGTCAAGGCAACTAGTGAATTGTATTGTGTTACCTTTGTTCTTTTATGTGTTAAGAAAGAAAAATTTCCATGAGGGGGAAATTTTCTAATGTGACCAAGGGGGTAAGAATTTTAATTACTTGTTTTAACTTACTTTAGTAGGTGATTTTATTTGTGATATCTTTTTTAAATTTCTTTTGCTAAGTGTGTTTAGATTAAATTAACATCTTGTTTTAATTTTTAAGTTTTGGAGGGAAGTCTAGTGGGTGTAATTAATTTTGATGGTTGGCTCCTTGAGCCTTGTGTTTTCTCATGTATTGAATGCTTGGTTTTGAGTGTTGACCACTCCAAATCCTTTGAATCTCGAATTTGAGATTTAGGGCAATTTTGGGGGACTTGTGGGACAAGTTGAACTTGTCCCACACTTCCCAAAACCCCTTACCAACCATATCTATGGGTTGGGAATCCAAAAAGGGGATTATTTATTGTTTTGGGATGGGAAATGTGACTTTGGAGTGCACTTGTCTTCCTTTTGCATTTAATTGTGCCTTAGGACACATGGGAAGGGATGGATGTGGAAGAGAGATGTCATTCAACCCAACCACCCATTTATGGTGTTTTGGGATTTGAGTTGACTAAAGGGAGGTGCTCTTGAGGATGTGTGATGTGGCATCCTATAAGGAACCACATCACCCTCACTCCTTCCTTTTGTCTATTTATTGAAACTTCCTCTCTTGTTGAGGGGGTTGGAGGTTTTTGTTGAGGAGTTCTTTTCTTTTATTTTTCTTTTGGGAGAGGAAAGAATTGGGAGAAAGAGAAAATAAGGAGCTTGGACTTGCATGCTTGGGATTGCTTTTGGAGGGAGCTTGTGCAAAGCTTCTTGGTTTAGGCTTCTCCAATGGAGAGGTAGGAAACCTTCTCTTTTTTGTTGCTTTCATATTGTTGTTGATGCTAAAATTGTGAATAATGTATGTTTACTTTCGCGTATTGTGAAAATGGATAGAGTGCTTAATGTGTAGTGTAGGAGAGGTCTATGGGAAAACTCATGAGGGAGGCATAAGAGTAGAATAGGATATAGTGGAGGGAGTTTGAGAGGGATGCCCATCTTGGGTAAGAATGTTCACATTCTTACTTTGTTCTTGAGGGAGCCATAAGAGGAGGGAGGCATAAGAGTATGGGAGGAAAAAGGGGTACTTGAGGGAGGCATAAGAGTCATAGGGGCTTGAGTTTTATTGTGGAGGGTTTTGGATGGGCATCTCATCTCAATGGGGAGGCATAAGGAAAATTTTCCATAGTTCCTTCTCTTGTTGGCTTGGATGAAAGCCTTGTTGTGAAAAGTATTGTGTTGTTTGTGTTTCCTTTTGTTTCTTCTATTTTAGCCTTGAATGTTGTGAAAAAATTGTATTGTGGAAGCAAGTATGGTTGCCTTGAGTTGGAGACCACCCTTCATTGTGTTGTGTTTGGGGCTCGGGGGTCAATGGAGGAGATTGCTTCTCTTCTCCATTGAGTTTTGGTTGGGAGGAGAGTGTTGCCTCTCCCCCTATCTTGGTTGTGATTTGAAATACTTGGAACTTGGAGCATGGATGAAGAACACCTTGGAGCTTGGGAAGACTTCTTCTTTTTTTTTTTCCTTTATATGCATTATTGGTTGTAAAATTTGTATGTGAAAGAAAGTTGTATCATCTTGTTTCCATTTCAAAAATAAAGGACATTGTAATCTTTATTTGCCCCAAAGGTCACACGGTTGAATGCAAAATTGTACTTGAAAAGTGTTTACATTATTGTGAATTTGTTCCACATGAAGTAGAAAGTGTTGTAACAAAATATTGAAGGAAAGTTGTATTGAGATGTTAGTTTTCTTACTCAAAAATTTATTGGAAATGTTGTTGGATTCTTTGTGGTATGTTGGAAAGAGATTTCATAAGAAAATACAATTGAACACACATCCAACAATTTAAACTTTATCATATATGTTTATAATGATTATGACAAATTCAAGAGTACCTTAAACCATGTCTAAGAGAATTAAGTTTGTCCCTTATTAGAAACTGTTTCATTAATGGAGCAGTTATGAAACATTAATGCATTGACTGCCATGTATAGAGCAGGTCGCTTTTGGCAGTTTTGAGTGTCTCAAGGAAAACGCGTGTTTGTTTCTTACACGCTGTGTAATTTCTCGTTTCCATCTGTGCGCCAGCAGGTGAAGCACTGTGAAGAGCAAGCGAGTTTCCATGGCAAGCCGATTTAAGCTCTCTGTTCTCATGTTTTTTGCCTTCTGTTTATCTTTTAGTTCGAGTGCTTATTGGCAAATAGAACTATAACAATGCAAATCTGTGGGCAATGCCATAATCTATTTGCCAGAACTATTACCATAAGCTCCTTAAAGATACTATTTTCTGACAGAGATTAGGACAACAGATTTTGAACGTTTTTTTTTGATTAGGACACTGCGAGTGGTCTTAGCTTCACAAATATCAAGCTGCATGGCAGCCTCGTGATCTGCCCAAACAAATGTAAAGCTAGTCTCAAAATCAAGACCAACAATCACCCTTAAATCGTGTCTAAGAGAATAACTGCTAATATAAAAAAAAATGATGATACGTTTCAGTAGATATGCCTGATAGACAACTTGATACACAAAGCAGCCGACTATCACAGAGAATATTTAAATTGTGCAATGCTTGCAAAAGTGAGTTCTGTGGTCGTCTATTTTAGAGTGTTGCAATAGACAAGCAATGATAAACCGCCCGCACCTTCACTGTCCCTCCGTTGTTTTTGACAAAATAGCTTGAAGGTGAACCCCGAATTGAGGATGCATTCGAATCGAATGATAACAACATAGTTGGGCGACCTACGCCATGTTAAAGCGTTCTTTGTTAAAAAAGGAGGGAAAGAAGGGACGTGGTTGTGGCGCGCCATGGGCGGATGAAAGGAGGAAAAATGACCGTTGTTTCCACTGTGTCTTCACCTACACTCTACCGCTTCCTCACGCGGTCGGGGCCGTTTGTGAGAGGTAACACACCTACTATTCTAGCCGTAGCCACATCTTTAGCCACCATGACTTCTTTTCACGCGGCTCAGGACAAATCCCAACATAGGCCGACCTTGTAAGATTTTTGATTTGCAAAATCTTAGGGAATAAATGCTTGTGGCCGTAGGAATAGTTTTGCACGCCAGTGCAGAGAGTTATAATTTGAGACACCTGGTGGTTGAGTTGCCCCCACCAAACATAATTGTTTCCAACTTAATTCCTTTAATGAACCTCCTCGTAGTGGCTTGACCACGCTTGCTCCTCTTCCGCCAATCACTCTTTATGCCAAGTTGTTCGCTAAGCATCAAGGGTTACACAATTTAATTATTGTTTCGACCTTCCGTAAGTGTTTGTTTGATTAGTGATCTTGTATCATTTTAAATCTAAAACTTGATTCTCACTTATTGGTTGTCCTCCTAATTTCGACTCTTTCAAATTAAAATAAAAGAATAATATAAAAGGACTTACTAATACCTTATTAATTCTCCTTTTAAAGTATTTAGTATAACTCATAGTTATACATACAAAAAATATTGAGCAAGGCCGAGACACTTCTTAATTCCAATTAGCCTCCTTCCTGCTTCGCAGATTGTGATGTACCAGGATAGCCATGCGGCTAAAAAGACTACCAATCCTTCTAAAGAGCACGTGGTCTACGGCCCAAGTTGAAGACTGGAAGAGAACAATATTATTATCTCTATGGATGTTTACGTTCCACACCTTCTCAAACGGTTTTAAAACAAAAAAAAAAAAAAATCAATATACGTGACTAATGCTATTTTACAATGTAGTTCCCCTACGTTCACAATGATTTGCTTCAACTTTGACCTTAAAACGATTTTCTTTGGTGTAGGGCTTGCAATAAATGATGAGTGTATATATATATATATATATTGTAGCATATTATCATTATGTAACAGCATTATAAATTAGCAAAGTTAGTAGAGCAAATAAATGAAACCACACTTGAATAAACCAATAGTGGAGGTAAGAACTCTCCCAGTAAATTGCACGTTTCGTTTACCCGACAATTTAGGACTTCAGATAAGAATACAGAACAATTGTAATATCATATGGTATGACACCTAAAAGGACGTTTAGCAAACTTTTCTCAAATGAATGCTTGTCATGTTTCGTGAAAAACAAAGGTAAATAATTTGCAAAACAAAAAAATAAAATTTAGTTGTAATTTCGGGTTGTGCGCAGTGGATGCGACGTAGTCGTCGTCGTCGAGCGAGCATCATTTTTATTGTGGCGCCAACATTTTTTATCGGTTGGGTGGTATATTTGCCATCGTTAGAAGGATTTTGATCTTGGGTGATGTGGATGAGATCGGACACTCTGAAAGGATGATAGGGACTTGACATCCAATATGACCTTTCAGAGGCTGCGATATGACCAAGAGGTCTTGGGAATCTCTATGTGTTCTCCAAGGAAACACGAACCTCCTAGGTGCCTTAATTATCTTACTTCCCCATGTTGTGATATGGAGTCTTTGTGATTGCTTCATGTGCCTTTCGGGGCTGTTTTAGGCCAACATCCTGGCCAAGGATAGGAATGGGGAGCTTGTGCCTTACCATACCCCCTTTCAGGTTGGGCTCGAGGAGTCATCATCGGGCACTTAGGGTACGGAAGTGGAGAGATGGAAGCCTTGAGAGTGATCTTCCCGTGATGCAACTCAAGGAGTTGTTCAATGTCAAACCACTTTATTTTCAGTCAAGCCAATCATCATATTGCAATGTTGTTGAGGCTCAAGGAGCTAGTTAGAGCACATGGAGGAGACTTTATAGCAAAAGGTATGTTCACAACAGGAGAATCTTTATCTCCTAATTTTTTCCAATCAGCTAATTTCTTACATTTTTTACAGAAATCAGGTACTTTTCAATTGGTAAAATATCCCAAAAACATGTCAATTTTTTACAAAAAAAATCTATAGAGAATCTACAACCAAGTATGTTTTGTTGCATTGCTTGGATCGTGGGATTTGTAAAATGCTTATCATTTTGTACAATTTATCTTTTGAATCAGTAAAATGAACAAACTTAGTGATTGATGCCGACAGCTTTAGGTTTTAACATAAATTATCAAGGTTAACTGGTGGCAAGGGGATTTTGAAGAATAAGTCATTAATTTTCATCCAAAGCCTTCCTTTTGCTCTTATTATAAAAACATCCAATTTACTTTCCTTATAAACAAGTGGCATAACACAATATTCTCTTGTGAAACATAGTTTGTGCCTCATATTTCAATTTTATAGACTTATTTTTGGATTTGACTACTATCTAGCAATAGTTTACTTGTTGTTTGCAAATATCCTATTTTGCAACAGATGTCACGTACCCCTCCTGTTTCAGCACTGAAATGTTTCTGGTTCTGGTCCTAGTCCCAGTCCCGATCCTGGTCCAAATCCCAATCTACATGTGATCTGTTTCAGATTGCTGGAAATGTCTGTTTGTTCCTAGAAATGGCTCAGAAATGCCATCTGCATTTCTGGGATGGATCCATGTACCAATATGTGTAGCCATTTGTCTTGTAGTTAGCTCGGCTTTTTGTGAAAGTTGTTGGAACTTGGGGTTTATATCCTTATTTCAAATATGCCAAAAATAGTGTTTGCTTGGGTTCCAAATGCCAGAAATAAAAAATAGAGGACGCCAAGTGTTTGACAAAATGTGCCGACCTATCCTGCCCGCGTCAGACATTTCTTCAAATAGTTTGTCCCCTTACAAAATGTTATAGGAATGAAACAAATGTCCTTAAGCTCGCCATTCTCTAATCTACTTTCAAAATCTTCTTTTCTTTCTTCATGCGTGCCTTCAAAATCTCCATACTTTGTATTACCACTAAGAGTTTTTTGTTGACCGTTGAAATATTGATGTTTGGGGAGAACATGTCCATGATAAAAACATTTCTTTTAAGTTCTCTACTTTGTTTTCTTTCATAAAACACATGTTTTCCTGTATTTTGTCTAGAATGAAAACTATGTATGTAAGGAGAGATTTTTGGGGATTAAACATTGTGCTGATAAGCAGGCAATTCTACATTTATGTCAAAACAACCAAGAAAACATAGATCGAAAAAAGTACTACTTCAATGTGATATCAAAACAAATATAGTAGCATGCTTTAAGAACCCATTACATGTCTCAGTTCCTCCATATACATCTCCCAACATGGGTTTAAAAAAGAAGCATCATGCAAGCTAACCGCTAACAACTAATGACTTGATGATCACATGGACGTTCTGTTTTAGGGATAAGTTTACAAAATGTGGATTTGAGAACTTTAGGAGGAAGGTAGTCAACCATAGTTTACATACTCTGCCGAGTAATGACTGGAATTTAAATTGGGCAGGGTTTGACTTTATACGCGCCCATACTCACGAATACTTGCAGTAACTTTCCACCAATACTCACAAAAATTTACAGTGAGTACTCACCAATATTGAAATTCTTGGGGTGAGAACTTACCACTACTCATCTGATACATTTTGTAGCATTTTTTTGGTATAAAATTTATATTTTTTGTTTTTAAGAAATGTAAGTATTTTCCAAGTTGCCAAGTGATACCAAGTTGAAATTTCAAAAACAAAAATTGGTCCACTGAGTATTTGCCAAGGCAATTACGATTTCCATGTTGTGAACCATTATCCCTTCATGATAATCTAAATTAGTGATCTCAGAAAATGATAGGAATCATAGCAGTCACATAACAGTCAGATTGAAGGACAAATATCCAAAGTGGTAATGCCATTTTGTTCTATACCTGCAATACAACATCATAAACATTGGCTTATCTGTTAAACTTTCTTTCCTCTTCTTTTAGTGGAAGTTTCTACATTTGTTGTCCTTTGCGACTGAGGTAACTTTGATGCTAAAGTCACCTATGAATACTTCATGAGTGGCTATGGGTGTACAGATTCGGTACATGACCGATTGCCATAAAAGACATTTTAATCACTGTATTCATTAGCGGCCTACCACTCGCAGGTTTTTACATCAATTCAATGTTGTATGAAGTTAAGTTGATGCACTAGCTTCAAATTTATTGTTCTTGAGAGTTGGTTATGGTATAATGGAGTATAGTATGAGATCCAATACCCTGGAACATGCATTATGTTCCATTTACCCATCACACCACACTAGAAACATGCTACTATTTTGATTGAATTTTACAAATTTCAACGTAAATATGGAACATAACATCTTAAAAATGAACCCAAAAAATTAGTTCTCATTCCTTCAACAGAGATCAAGTCTCGTTGTAAAGGCATCTACAGATGTAAATGTTTTAATTAAAAAAAGTAAAAACTTCCCTGTATCGACCATATGGCCAAATGTGTCTGTGCCCAAAAGTAGACTCCGTAGCGATTAACACCATTTATAAACCAAAAATTCTTTGTGAAACATGAATTTGGACGAATGTTGTTTCATGTAGAAAGTATGAAAAAACTAAATTAAATACTCGATATTAGGGAAAACTATCAACAAAATGGAATTGTCGTATTGTTATCGAAACAACTCCGAACAAGAAAAATAGATATTAGTAGATAAATACAGAGCAAGTTGTCCACCACCATAGAATATATGACGTATAGATTCGCCATGTGAGATATGATTGTGTTAATGTAAGATGCATCATGTAAGTATGAGTTTACAACAGTTTCTACAACTTGCATCCCAAGATGAAAGATATGGGTGGTGATTCAAATTCTATTAAAGGGTATGATAGATGACCAACGTTGCGTATCCTCTACAATTGGACAAATATTTCCCTTCCTGCATGTTAAGACACATTTCATATATAGAATAACATTGATAATTTTACTCTACAAAGAATGTGATACAAATCTACGTGTTGCCAATTGCAAAGTCTAGGGTTTAATCTCCACATCCTCTTGCAATCAGGAATGCATATAACAGCTCATTCCATGTATCTGGCAATCTAGGAAGACACCAATGACTACAATCCTTCCTGTGAATGGTAGCAGGTTCAGATCCATTGCCTGGATAATACAGTGATGAGTGGCCATCCTTTCTCGACTATGACAAGTATGTTATACTTAGTAGCTACACATTCATTCTGTCATGAAGCTTCTAGGATACATATGTTTAAGTTATGCGAGTCTTTTCAACTAGTGCGTATGATTACATTCTTTATATTTTTCTGTTGCCTGTTCATTTCAATGGAAAAAAAAACTTAAAACTTTACCTCCTTTTTCCAATTAACTGTTGCTCTTTTCTCACTTCACAAACACCGACATGCATAGGTTTGTATGCCATGACAACCAAATCAACATGGGGCAGATTATTACAATTATCCACTTCCTTTTAAATTATTGAAATTCATAACAAATTGTATACAAAACATAGCCTCTATGAATATTTTTTGGCTGTCCCTTTACATAACTGTATAGATTTTCCCTGATTTAAAGCTTAGATTATAGATGTCGGCACAAAATATTGCAATCCTTTAAATTTCTCATTGTAAATGTGGAAATCCATATAACATACACATGTAGATGGTTATTTAGAGGTGAATGTGTGCACTGTGCATATAATTATGCAATGCAAAGTTCATGAAGGAGAAGAACTGAAACATATTATGGATTTCTAGAGATTAGATTTCATGCAACAAATGTCGTTTGCAATTTTCATGATTCTAAAGTATAGTAGATATCTCTACCATGGCAAGCGGTGCGGTGCGTGAATCCATCAAGTGTTGTACACTATTGTCATCTTCACTCTTTAGCTCTTATTCACAACTTCCTTTTTCTATTTTTTTAATAAAAGGTTTGTGTTTTTGTGAATGAACATATCCTTTATTTTCTCCTGTTACATGTGGGTATTCAAAATTATGTTGTTTTAGATTTAATTTACTTGTTGGTTATACAATATTCTATTATTTTAGATTAAATTTATTGTTGGGTTTAATTATGTTATTAAACACAGTGGTGAGAAGGTAAGTGTGAACCATTCAGCCCTCAATTTCCATATCGTTTTAGATATTTTTCTATATTTCATTTGCATGTGCACTTATTTTTTAAACCTATGTAAAAAACCAAAACTTAAAATTACCAAGAAAGAATAGATATGTGGGTATATTGGTTGTGTTGGTTGATTTTTAAGTTTTAATTAATGTTAAAGAGTGGGCAGTCAACAAAACTATACATATATATACACTGTTTTGTTCTTGGGCATCGGTTGCTTATGTTCACTGAGGCGAAGGTGCTACCTTTGTATAATTATTACCTTAACCTATTTGAAAAAATAGGCCTTAAAATTGCACCAACAGATGCTGCAGCCATTCACTGGTATAGCAATGAAACATACTATTCATATGTTGTTCCAATCTGGCCTTCTTTCCTTGTACAGTTTCTGATGAGTTAGATGTCTTGCCTTGAATGTTTCAGGTTCCGAACTTCTTGATGAATACATCATTATTTGTGTTCAGCTATGCAACATCATTTTACCTAAGTTGGAAATTGGCCTTGGTAGCTTTCCCTCTCTTGGCTTTACTTGTAATCCTAGGATTGATGTATGGATGGATTCTCATGGGATTGGCTAGTAAACTGCATACAGAATACAATAAATCTGGTATCATTGTAGAGCAGGCTCTCTCCTCCATTAGAACTGTGTATTCCTTTGTGGGAGAGAAGAGAACATTGGACAATTATTCAGCTGCATTGGATGACTTGGTGAAGCTAGGAGTTAAACAAGGACTGGCCAAAGGTTTGGCCATTGGTAGCAATGGAGTTTCTTTCGCCATCTGGTCATTCCTATCTTGGTATGCAAGCAGGCTGGTCATGTACCAAGGGGAGAGTGGTGGAAGATTCTTTGCAACTGGTCTTTCATTTATCACTGGAGGCTTGCATGACTCCTAATTATCCTTCTCTACTTCTTGCACTGTATTTATATATAGTATTTTGGATGTTTGATTTTAACTTTAACTTATGGTTTGTTTTTGAAATCATTGTAATGTATTAACAGAGCTCTTGGAACTGCTCTTCCCAACTTGAAGTACTTCAGTGAGGCCTTTGTTGCCACACCACATATCTGAGATGATTGAGAGGGTGCCTGACATAGATTGTGATGATAATAGAGGGGAGGTGATGGAGAAGGTCTATGGTGAGTTGGATTTCAAAAACGTTAGATTTGCATACCCATCAAGGCCACACACCAAAGTTTTGCATAATTTCTACCTCACCATTCCAGGAGGCCAAACTATGGCTCTGGTTGGAAATAGCGGATCTCGGAAGTCCACTGTGATTTCTTTACTTGAGAGGTTCTATGATCCAGTTGCAGAGACATCATGGTATATGGTATAAACATCAAGAACCTCCAGTTGAGATGGTGGAGGAATCAGATAGGCCTGGTGAGTCAAGAACCAGCCCTGTTTGCAACATCCATTGAAGAGAACATAAGATTTGGAAAAGAAGGAGCCAGTGTAGAGGATGTTGTTTATGCAGCAAAGGCTTCCAATGCACACAATTTCATATCTCAGCTACCACATGGATACAACACTCGGGTAAGTCCTTTGTATTCATTTATATGTTGTTAAGTGTGAGTTATGAAAAAATCTGAATACTTCAACTAAAGAGATAACAGTTTCATGTTTTTATAGGATAGATTGGAATTATTGTGTGATAGATTTCAGTTAAGTTGAAAAGAGAAAGCTTCCTTGAGATTGGAAGTTTCATTTCAATTCGACTTAATTCAAGTTCTATTTTCTAATGCTGACTTGAACATTATAGGTGGGAGAGGGCGCAACTCAGATGTCTGGAGGTCAGAAACAAAGGATTGCCATTGCAAGAGCCATGATTAAGAATCCTCCCATCTTTCTGCTGGATGAAGCAACAAGTGCATTGGATGCAGAATCTGAGAAGGTTGTACAACAAGCTCTTGACCGTGCTTCTATGGGAAGGACAACTATAGTTGTCCCTCACAGACTATCTACGATCCAAAATGCCAATAAAATTGTAGTGGTTCAGAGGGGGCAAGTCATCGAATCAGGTTTGTCAGGAGGACCTTCTTAATCAATCAGATGGAGTATACAAAATGCTATGGAGCATGCAACAGCAACATCATCAAAGTATTGAAGAGGAAAAAATTATAGGACAAGAAGTTGGCGCTGCTTACACAAGAACAAGCAATTTGAAAAGACTAAGCAACTCCGGCCTATCCACTTACTTGGAAGACAGGAGTGTGAGATCCAACGGGGGTGTTGGCAAGCCTTCCTCTTTCTGCAAACTGTTGGCTTTGAGTGCCCCCGAGTGGAAGAAGGCCATAGTTGGCAGCACATGCGCTCTTGTATTTGGGGCAGTGCAGCCTATCTATGCATTTGTGTTGGGCAACATGATCTCTGCTTTTTTATCGAGATCATCAAGAAATGAAATTGAAGATAAAGTCATATGACCTCGTATTTTTCTCTCTTGTGCATCATTTCATTCATGGTCAATGTTGCTCAACACTACAGCTTCGCAGCAATGGGAGAGTTGATCACCAAAAGAATACGGGAAAGCATGCTGGCCAAGGTCTTGACATTTGAGGTTGGATGGTTTGACCAGGAAGATATATCTAGCGAGCAATCTGTTCTATGCTGGCCAATGAAGCTAATGTGGTAAGGAAAACTAGCCCTTGATTTTCTTTATACCCACTATTGAAAAAAAAAGCCAATGATAATTTATATTCAGGGACCCCATATATACCCAATTTTTCCCTTATGTAGCTGATGTAGATTGCATTGACACCATCTGCTCTTTCTGCGAGCTGCTCATCTTCCAATGAGCCATATTACATCAATTATTGAATATTCGTTTGTTTCCATCTTAAATGTTTGGTTCAGGAAGAGTACAAAGTAATGAACTATCTGAGATTTTATGCGGGTTATATGCAGGTTAAATCTCTGGTGACTGATAGGATATCTCTGGTTATCCAGACTTGCACATCACGAGTCATGTTGGCAGTGGCATTAGGATTATCAGTAGCGTGGCGCCTTGCTATAGTGATGATAGCAATACAACCTCTCACAACTCTGTGTTATTACACCAGAAAAGTTCTGTTAATTAACATGTCTAAAAAATTTGGAGATGCCCAAAATCAGTGCAGCCAAATAGCAGCAGAAGCAGTGGCTAACCACAGAACAATCACAACCTTCTGTTCCAATGAAAGGGTCCTCTCTCTCTTCAGAGAAACTGAGATACACACCCGCAAGGAGGGCATTAAGCAATCATGGTTAGCAGGTATTGGAATTGGCAGTGCTCAGAGCCTGACCTTCTTAACCTTGGGTTTGGATTACTGGTATGGTGGAAGGCTTGTGGGGGAGGGATTGATCAGCCCGGGAGATGTATTTAAGACCTTTTTCATTCTGGTGAGCACAGGAAGAGTAATTGCATAAGCAGGCAGCATGACTTCAGACTTGGCCATTCATGAGAAAATTTCCATTGTGGAGATTACAAACAACACCTTCGAGCACTCTTCCATGATGGTGAAATGTGACCCCCACCACAACAAGTACACAACCTTCTGCCAAATGTACAGGGGAGGTGTTTTCCCCAATGATGTAAATGTTGTTTGTAAAACTGCGCCAATATCAAAGTTAAATCGCGAGGAAGATAAGATGATAAAGGATAGGAAATCGTGCCCTTCCCTGTCACTACCCACTGTGGGATCTTCATTCAATTTGGCTGCCAAAATGCTGATGCCCAAAGGAGAAAAAATTGACGGTGAATAATGGAATATGTTTCACATGATGAGGTACATTTTTATGTTCATGGTCTGGCTTTTTTGTCGATTTTGAGGAAGCTTTTGTACCATTTTTTCTCCCCAATTCCCTTTCCCTCCACTAGATTTTTGGAAATTATTGTTCCCATAGCTGTAGGTTTCCCATTTCAAAGGAAGAAATGACCTCCAATTTGGGTCGCCCCTCTCTTAGAGCTATAGGCAGAGCTGCATAACCTTACTTTTTAGATACATATAAGTCTATGAAAGAATAAAATAGGAAATATAATACTATGTGTCTTTAACACCTTATTTCAGTCTAGAGGGCCTTGATGCCCTGCAACTTTGTCCTATTCTTTTTAAATGTAAAATACTACAATTATTCATTTTATGTTCTCTTAACATGAAGAAATTAATATTTGTAAATTGTTTTTTAGGGCAGTATAAATTCAAGTGGGTCATACCAGCCACATTTATTTCTATATTCTTCTTTCTTTTCCATGTGCTTCGTGGAATTTATTTTTCCTTTCTCATTCTTATTCTCCTTCACTTATTAATAATGATATCTATAACAAAGAATGCTCAAGGAGTTCCTTGACAAATCCAGCTTCGATCAGTTTCATTTTGGCTTCATAATTCAATAGATTTGGGGAGCGAGGTTCATAAATATTTGAATTCGTGTATTTTCTTCTGATTTGGGGATTGATTAGTCTGTGGTCTAAAATTGTGTTTATTATTTCAATTTTAGAACACAATTCAATTATAAATGTGTGAGATGTTAATTCTATTGGCTGACAGATAGTTTTTAACTTCATTAAGGTTGGATTGCTGAATGTTGATGGGTACTGTAATTCTCTGTCATCCTTTGTCGATAATGCTGTGGAGGAGGGTTTATCCAGCCTGCTACTCATCAGATCATTGTGTCTACTCCCACTGCTCAGCAATTAGTACGAAAGCTTGAGGTGAGAAAATTATGCTTTCAATTTTCTAAAGCAATTTAAGTTTTTCTAGAATCCTACATTTTTAGAAGAATCAGTTTTTTCTCACTATATTTTGACATTTCCCTTACTGTAACATGATTTTTTAAAATTATTAAAGTTTAACTCATTCAAAATGAATTTAGAAAGCAAGAGATGAAGGATAGAATCCTTGTGACTTTCTTACTGTGCAAAAGACTAGATAGATGATGGAAAGTAGTGAAATAGAAATTTTAGACAGAGTATGTCTCCAAAAATGGTTTGCTCAATAACTACCGAGGTTTCACATACAACATCGCACAATACACCTAGCCATGGTTGTTATCTGGTTCTTGGTAATAAGCAATGAATAACGGTTAAATTGAATGTTATTTGATATATTGAATTCTCTTGTGGTGTTCCTCGCATTGGTGAAATGAGTAGATCAATTCAGGGTAGGGTGAAAGACTATTGTGCAAATATCCTTTGCTACAGGTCTAGAAATTCATCTTCAAAGAGCACTAGTTTTCCAACAAACTACCAAATTCCTGTTGAAGATGTTAAAGTGATAGAAGTGGAAGACCACTATTTCAAGCATCACTTAAAGCACACCGTATTTATGGAAAACTATACCCATAGAGTGAATAGGGATAAGGACTTGGGCTTGAGCCAATTCTTGATACTCATTATCAGAAAATTAATGCAAGATCCCCACCTTGAGAGATGTGGCATTTAATGTTCTTAATTTAGTGGGATATCATCTTCAACATTTGTAAGGGCTAGTTTATGTGTTTGTTAATTTATCCTTTGGTGGGTCCAATGGGTATCATTTCCTTGACTAGAGTTGTCTATATAAGGAGCTTTTGTTAGAAATCTTAGCATACAATCTATCCTATCCATACTTGTGTTAATTTATCCTTATCACGTGGGTCCAAAAATGGGTAAGAAACTACCTTCAGGAAATTTAAAAAGGCCACCCAGTGTAGATAGTTGTGTGAATGCAACATTTCCTTCCACCAAATGCATTTCTACAAATTTAAGTCATGCATCAAGTGATTGTCCAATATTACAAATGGATTATACATCATTGAAACTAACTTTTCATTCATGGAGACATATGGATATTATTATATATGTTATATATAGACATGATTTCAGTATTAAGTTTTGGATATGTTAGAATCAACGGTAAGAGAAACATGTATGGTAGACATTTCCAACTTCAATTTGGTGGTTGATGGAAATTCAGCCATTATTATTTTCATTAACATTGCCAACTTCAATTTGGTGGTTGGAAAGCCATTAGATTTACTAGGTAAACAAATTTCTATTTTTGTATTTGTGTTATGTAATCTAAGACTTAATGTTTTGTACATCAACTAAATTAGAGTGTGTTTTCTTGTCTTTTGGAATAACATGAGTAGATGGCATTGACACCATTTGAGTTTGGAGTGTTGTGCTAGGTTGGATGGATTTTTCTGTCCTGAGAGAAACTATCAGATTTTTTTTGTGCATAGGTATGTAGCCCACTTTCCATGTTTTTGTTTTCAGCCTGTGCATTTGTTTTCTCTGTTCTATTTTGTTATGGGCCCCTGTTTTGGTTAGGGTTTGAGAAATTTTCTATTTTGTGTTAGTTCCCTTGATTGACTTGTGTTAGTTCTGTGGGCATTTTAAAACCCGATTCAAAGTCTTCCCAAAATCAATATTGCTGAATATGCACACCTTTGGACTAAATAGAACATTTCTTTAGGAATTTCAGCAGCTTGATCAGTTCTAGATTAGATTGAAATGTCTAATAGAAATCTATTTAGTCATGCAACAAGCTTTCTAATGCTATATATTGTTCTTGCATGAGCATGAGAGGAAAGCATGTGAGTTGTTTGTCAAAATACCTCTACAAAACGTAGCCATAAAACAAAATTTGCAGTTATGATCTAATATATATATTTCTGTGAATTGTTTAATTGTGGCATGTTTAAATCATGCGTAGAGATGCAAGGGAAAATATCACAGGTAAATGGTTCCCGAAGAGCCTTGAGTTTTAGTGTCTAGCAGTTGAATTGAAATCCAATGTTTCTTTATTTTAGGATGCTAGATGTGGCTGATATAGTGATCTTAAAGGCCTACCCCAGCTTTGCAAGAAAAAGGATATACTTCTGGCGATGTCTGTATTAAAACAATGGTAATAAAGTAAGGAGATATTGTGGAAGTTCGTGATGGAAAGCTACCGGTGAATGATGTTATCAAAATGAAGATTTAATTCTTGAGCCACCTGCATATGAGATGCATCCAGTGATTTTACGTAAAGGTTGTGTATTGTATTGGGTGCTAACCGCAATAACAACTATGATTCCCATGTTTGAGGACCACTTCCTGTGAAAATATATTGGGAAGATCTATACTCTGATACTTGCCTCCTACTAGAATTAGAAATGTTGTTTATGAAGTGGAGACAACTGTAATATTAGATCACATAGTAGAAGTGAAAATTACAATAACAGAGAACCCAGTCATAGTCGAGAACACATGGAGTGTAATACCTGAATGAGATAGGGAAAGAATGTTGTTCTTATAATGTCTCAGATATCAAACCAAACTAGATGGACTAGGTTGATCAACTGAACAAATCATAAAAGAAACCAATTTTCTCTGCAAGGGATTTTATAGAAGAAAGAGTGGTGATTCAAAATTCAACTTTTTCAATCTTTGGGAAGTATGCACGTGAAGTATTTGAAAAAATGCTCCAAGGGAATTTAAATTAAAAAAAAGTGTTACCTTGTATGCAAATGGAAATGATAGCATTGGACATATAAGACTAGGCTAACTTGGCATAAAACACAAGCAAAGCTTACATGGTCAGGGTATGTTCCATGTGCTTCATTAGTTCAAAGAGTTTAATAACATCCTTGCAAAAGCCATTTTGTGAATATCCTGCAATCATTGTAGTCCATGAGACCACATTTTTTTCAGGGATTATGTCAAACAGTTCATGAGCCTTGTGTATTCTTCCACATTTTGCATACATATCTACTAGAGCATTTGTAACTACAATATCCAAAAACAATCCCCTTTCCATTATGCTTTGATGGATGTCTATACCTTGTTCTAAAGCTCCCATTTTGGCACAGGATGGGAGGATACTAACAAAGGTTGTGGAATCTGGGTTTACACTGCCAATTGCATTTGCCTAAAAGTTTCCAAGGCCTTTTCAACAAACCCATTTTGTGCATATCCTACAATCATTGTAGTCCATGAAACCATGTTTCTTTGAGGCATTTCTTCGAAAATCCTTAGAGCCTTGTCAAGAACACCATTTTGTGCATATCCTGCAATTGTTGCATTCCATGAGACCACATTTCTTTGAGGAATTTCTTCAAAAATCCTTAAAGATTCATCAAGAACACCATTTTGTGCATATCTTGTAACCATTGTAGTCCATGAAATCACATCTTTCTGAGGCATTTTGTCAAAAAATTACGTGCCTTGTGTAGGCTTCCATATTTAGCATACACATATAGCAATGCATTTGCAACTACAACATCTGAAAAAATCCCCTTTCCATTATGCTTTGATGGATGTTCATACCTTGTTCTAAATCTCCTACTTTAGTGCAGGCTTGGAGTATGCTGGCGAAGGTTGTGGAAACTGTCTCTACACCTGCCAATTGCATTTTCCTATAAGTTTCCAAATCTTTTTCAACATATCCATTTTGTGCATATCTTACAATCATGGCATTCCATGAGACAACATTTCTTTGAGGCATTTCTTTGAATATCCTTAAAGCCTCGTCCAAAACACCTTTTTGTGCATATCCTGTAATCATTGTAGTCCATGAAATCACATCTTTATGTGGCATTTTTTCAAATAGTTCACGCGCCTTGTGTATGCTTCCACATTTTACATGTCTACTAGGGCACTTGTGACTATAACATCTGACAAAAAACCACTTTCAATTATGTTTTGATGGATGTCCATGAGCTGTTTTTCTGTGTGCATTCTTTATCTTGGTTGACCTTTGTTGTTGTTGCTTTCGTAATTAGTTCAGTAAAAGAGTTGTGAAAGCATTTCTAATCGTTGTATACATTCTAAACTGAGATTGAGGAAGCTTATAGAAAGCTTTAAGGTCTATCCATTCCATCCACTTCCCAAATCTGTAGCTCCAAAAAGTACACAACCCAACAAGCCCAAACAGTCCAGCCAATGAAAGAAATACAAAAGATAGTTGAGGAGAGGGACATGTTGTTATTAGGAGATGATGATGTTCCTATCATAGCTATAGAAATTGGAGATATGGTTCTTTCAAATGGTTTGATTGATGGTGGTTCATGTAAACGTTCTACCGCAAAACATGTGTAAAATTTCAGGAAAAAATACCACTAATAGAAGCAGATTTAAGATTAATATTGCCAAATCAAGAATGGATTGTGCCACTCGGTATACTATCAGATGAAGATATAACAATAGCTGGAAAAGGATAATGTGCAGTGTTAATGATTATATAAATTGAAAGTATCGAAACACTATGGTGAAATATAAGGACTTTGTAGTGTCCCTAATGGAGGATTTTCAAACATGAAAAGAAATTTTTTATTATCATCTCACTACAATTTCATCGAAAAATAGATAATTTCAGTTTTCTCCTTTTCATTATTCACACATTTTAAACTTGATATTTTTCCTATATAAAGTTGAAGCTGATTACCTACATATTAATCTAACCATTACACCTGCATGTGATATTTCTAGTTTAGTGCAATTTTCTATGTTTTGTGTCAAATTTAGGTTCCCTTTATACCATGTTTCTTTAGCACTTGTTCATGTTTTGGTATTTCTATTTTAACTTTGTGGCTTCATCAACAACTATCAATTTTTTTCTCTTTTATATGGAAAATGCTTTATATATTATTGCTTGTGGTCTAAAATATGCAATATGTGTTTCTACAGGTGATGGAGATGACACAAGTTTGTTTTGTGGAGGATAGGGCACAAGGGATCATTTTTCAACCCAAAAGGTATTGTCTAAGATAAAAAATTTCTTTATTATATTGTGTTTTAGATCTGTTGAAAATTACAATAGATATATGTGATTACTTTATTATGTTGAAATATTTTTATATTTCACACAATTTTAAAGGAATATTGAACAATTACCATCACTAAAAAGTTGTTAGATGTCCATGGATGTCACATTTAAAGTCCATAGGGTCGTGATCAACACTAATGGTGCCAAACCTTTCATAGGTGCCAAATTCTAACCATTTCCAATTTTTAATCATGTTCACATTTTATATTTTTGATCCTTTATGTTGCCATTACTTCTATAGATTGCCAAAGCGATACACAACCAAAACCAAACTTATTATGTTACTAAGAACAAGAGGAATTCAATTTTTTGTTGGCTGCATTAGTTGTGGTGTTTTCAACATACCGTTTCTACAAATTCTTTGACAGGTATAATATGGATGCATGTATGTGATTTAAAATATTTAGTGCACAATGGATATAAATCATATCCTTTGAATTCATGACCAACAATATATTGTGAAATCATTCCCCATAAATGATTGCACATCTCTGCATAAATGTCTAATTGTTATAGTTTAATAATTCGTTGATTGCACATCTCCTACATAAATGTCTAATTGTTATAGTTTAATAATTTGTATTTTTGACTATTTTATTTCTAGTAGTGCGCCAACCTATACTATACACATCCTTGTCAAGCAGGTAACATTTTCTCAATTCTAGAGCATATCAACAAGGGAAAAGATTTTCTATATATTCAGTTTTGGAAGCATACAATAGATTATGTGCTTATCCATGATCCTTGTTCATCCGTCAGTTGGATGTTATTTTGCCTCCTGATTCATTGACAATGGAAATTGAACCATTCATTTCTCTCATGCATCTTTTCTATCTGGTTTGTTTGGTTCAAGTAATACATGTTAATGTGATTTGAAATTTGTATGTTCACATTTCATAAAATGCCATTTTTTGTATTGAATTGTATTGATGCATCATGCAACTAATGATGTCCATGTTCTTATTCATTGCAGGCAATTGCATATGCTGGAAGATTTGGTTTCCTGATTATGAGTTAAAGTTTGGTTCTCGTTCTTTTGTTGGAAGCATCTCTACAATAGTATCAGGGACTACAATGAGCCAATTATATTTGGAATTTGTTGATGCAAAACTTGTGTTATTTCCAAAAGAATTGTTGATTCTCCGTTTGACCTTACCCTTCTTACAGATGTGTGCTTTTCTATATACATTGCTCTATTCTTCATCTACCATTTCAAATGAGAACAATGTGTTGGGGGAAACAAAATGCATATGATAGATCATTGTATGGAAAATAGAGATGAGATTTTAAAATAACTGAAAGAGATTCACTATTGTGGATGCATGTGTGAAATTGAAAATCTTTCCCCAAGTATTGTTCACTTTTTATCCAATCATGGTGGTAAATACCTTGGTGTAAGGGGAACAGGGAAACAAGAGATGTAAACTATCATTGTGTCCATTGCATCTTTGAGTGTAATTGTTATTTTTAACTCAATAACTATGTGTAGCATTGTATGTGAAGGGTTAATGACATTTAGGCACCCTTTTGTATTTTATCTTATTTGATATTAATAAAATGTTTGTGGACCCATTTGTGGGCACAAGATTCAAATCAAATTGTTTTTAATTTATAATATTAATTACCAGCCCACCCTAAAATCATAGACGATATGAAACCGTTGATTGCACTATATAATATTTGGTTATTATTTATTCTTGAAATTCAGTTTTTCATTCTTTAAATCCATATTGTCTCTAGAGAGACAAAAAATTAGTATTTTGTATTGTCTCTAGAGAGACAAAAATGATATTGTCTCTAGCGAGACAAAAATGATATTGTCTCTCAAGAGACAAAAATGATATAGTCTCTCAAGAGACAATATGTATCAATTTATATTGTCTCTAAAGAGACAATAATTAGAGACACTATTAGAGACACTCACTTTGAGACAATAATAGAGACAATACACAACTTTGTTATTGTCTCTATTTGAGACAATTTGGTCTAGTATTGTCTCTATTATTGTCTCCATCATTTAGAACACACATTTTATGTCCATCAATCTCATAACAGAGATAACCATATGCGGCTATAATGACTCGGTATACTACCGATCTCTCATTTCATGACTTTGTTACCAACATATCTCTCATGTTAGCTTAAAGTATAGAATAATTTATGTATACTACGTATACTTGGTTCTCCTACCCTATTCCGGGTACTGGAGTGATCTTTTTAAAGAGCCTATCTGAATATTTGTTACCAATATTCATCTACATCATGTTGCTTTAAACTAGGTGACATAGGACAACACAACCAACAGCTTGCGATACTTTGGCCAAATATTTTCAACATATTATTCATGTTACTATTCCTAGATGGCATACTCATCATTCTAGAATACGTCCTTCACCTCACTCCTCTGTTATCTAGAATGGTCTTTACTGACTACCATTAGTCCACTTGCCCAAGGTTTGACCCTAGCCCTGGTTAGCATCATAGTTTGTTATAGGAAGATGCTCACGATGAATTAGGGTATATGGGCATACTCGGCTGACCTAAGTCATTCGAATGTGCCAAGGTACCCTAAGTCATAGAAGACAACTACCTATCCCGAACATGCTACTAACTTGACCTAGAGAGAAACTAAGTTCAAGTCCAGATGTGTGTAGATCTAGATGAAAAATACGGAAGGGTGTTGCCATATGTCAACTACAAAACTATATCCATGAGAATTCCAAAGACTTCTTGAGGGTGCAGATCTGCGATTGGCATGTGCCAACATCCATTAGAACCCGATTCATCAAGATGTACATATCCCTTAGTAGTCATTAATCATAATTAATTTGGATTAAGATTCATATTACAGCAACCATGCCTAACCCTAATTCCAACATTCCTTAAGTTCTTTATCCAACATTAGCCTAATTAGATATGGATAACTTCATTAATTCATGTTTGCATTGTTATTCGTTAACGTGGCATACCAGGCGGTTATCCAAAAATAGGACAACAAACATCAAACATTTAATTCTTAATGTAATCCTAGCCGAAATGAATCAAGCGTGTCATCCTCCTAGATTAAGCTAGGGTTTACTTTATAAAATTAGTATAAAGATTAAAGATCATAACCACTAATCCTTCTATCTTTCATTCCATGAGAGAGGAAGAGTCTTCCTCTACATGGTTAGATGTTAGGTTTAACATAACACTTTTATCGTTTGTTACTTATATAGTTTAATTGTATGTCCCAAGCATATTTCATTATTAAACTATAGTTGTGTAGTTAGAGAATGACATCTTTTGAAATTTAACAGTTTCATTAATATTAGGGAGATTATACATCTCCTTAATCCAACTCATTATCTTAAAACAACAATAGTATATAATAGGTATAAAGAGTACCGCAAAGATATCACTATTATTTCTGTCATACCAGTACAAAAGTATTCACATCACAAATGGGATTTCAACACAAAACCTTTCAATTCATGATAATAAATATACATTTTCAAGACTATGCAATTCAAACATTCTACATGTCAATCAGAATTAAGATCTTAAAAGAACATCACTTTTTCTTTTCCAATACAACTCAAGAATGATTCAAAACTCTTTTCATAAGATCCTGAATTAAATAAGCCAATGCATCATTAAAAAAATTGTCTTCTTTTATCACTTATGATGTCCATCTACAAAAATTGCTAGCACGGGTCAGTTCAATGAACTAAGCATGATAAGCACTAAGCATTAAAGTAAAGTGCATTCCACTAATTGTTTCATTAAAACAACTATACTTTAATGAAACGATTAATATATCATACAAATAATCATAAGTAATAACATCTAGAAAATAAGTACATTAAAGAGTCTGAATTCACTTATAAGGAAATAACATAATATAATCCGCAACATCAGAATTATATCACAAGTTTTAATTGATCCTATCATTTACTTTAAAAAAATCAACGGACTTTTCATCCCATTGTTTCATAGTCCTATAAGAATATAAATACACATTTATCTTTACTAAGCAGAAAAAGAAGTTAATTATAGCATAGCTCATATTAGAATGCTTCATCTTTCCATATAGCAAAAGAAGAAGAATCAATACATACTATTCCTCATACACTAATCATCTGAAAGACAAATACAGGTTTGGAACACATGAATCTGCCTCAGATCAAAGATAACGATATAAGGATTCAACATTAAGGAAAAGCATCTAACATGAATCCCAAATCAATCCAAGTAGGCTAGAGAGTCATAACAGTTCCCCATGAAGTCAAAACTAAGTCTCATATGTTAGAGGATATAATTCAAAGATATGAAACCAAACGTTCCAAAATAAATTTTCCATTTAGAAGAAGATAAAAAAAAGAAAAGTTAAATCAAATGAACTTACCAAAACAATAGTAAGAAGGGACATCCATTGGAAAAGGTCCAATCCCAAATTCATTTCATTTATACTATGAAATGAATTCCCTTCTCTATTTCAAACATAGAAATTCTTTACCCAGTTCCCAAAAGAGAACACAAAATCGAACATACAGTTAAAGAAAGAACACTTCTAATTTTCCATTACAAATCTCACAAACTGGTTTACCTATTTCCATTCACGAAGTTCAAGTTCAATTCAAATCTCAGAATGAAATTCATAGTACAGTCCCTAAACAATATATTGTCCCTAAGAGAACATGTTCCTTTCTCTATAAAACTTGGAGATTCGTTCAATGAATCCATCAAGGAGTAGAAATCCTCAAACAGTAAAAGATGTACAAGTTCAGAAGTAATCACAAACTCAAGAATTGAAATCCCATTACAAGGATTCAACAACTCAATACAAAGAAGTACGTAGTTCGTGATCAAAATAAGAACAATAATACAAAACTATCTGAATAGAGATAAAATATATCCTTTCATACAAAATTCAGTATACTAGGTTTTAAATTCAACTTTCAAATAAAACCCAAGAAACCAATAAGAAGGTCTGAAGAGAGTAAGAAACCCCAACGATGTTTAAGTCAAGAGATGTTCCAATCTTACTTCTAACTCGACTGAAACAGAATCACCACAAGACTCTCGAATTCCAGTTAAGAGATTATGATAGGAAAAGTAATTATTTCAACATCTATAACAAGAAGGAGAGTAAATACTACATTTCCATAACCTCTAAACTTTTAACGATTGTTCCTAATGAACAAAAAATCATCCAAACCCATATCAATATTTAATTCCAGTCCTTTAATCCTTCTAAAATAACATTCAAGCCTTCAACAGGACATAGCTTTGCTCAGGGAAGAGAAGAATAAGACACACTTCGTATTCACACGCCCTGTCAAGTTCAAAGAAGGTGGTACAGTCTAAAAGACGAAGTACCACAATCATTCCAACAAGAAGTTACAAGAAGAAGATCTCAAAAGAGATTACTAGGTCAACTTAAAAAAAAACAAAACAAATTTCTCAAGACCCTTTCAAGCAGACAGTCCATAAATGAGATTAAAGCTTTTCAAATCCTTAATACCAACAAAACTCCAGCTCAGAATACAAGTATAGAATCAAACACTTGATTCCAACACAAGTTCAAACATGCAAGAATGGAATACCAGTACAGTGTTGAACACGAGCTTCAAACAAAGGTTTAGAACTTCATAAGTCTCTAATACTAGCTCAGACAAACACAAAGTTCAAATATGAGCCTATAACGAAACACGAATCCCTAAATACAAGCTCAAAAAAAAACACCAATGCTCTAATACGAGTTCAAGAATTTTCAAATCCTTGAATAAGAATAAAACTTCTAGCTCAAAGTACATGTACAGAACAAAACTCATCGATTTGACTACAAGTTCAATTCACGCAAGTATTGAAAATGAAGTACAGTGTCGATCATAGAGTTTCAACAAAATTTATGAACAATACTAGCTCAAATGAAACAAAAGTCTACAAATAATAGTTCAGAACAAATAAAATAAGGAAATGAGTGCCTATTTAGTCAACACCAGCCTTGTAAACAAGTTTCAAAATGAAATACAGAGCTCCCAATACAAGTTTCGTGCATGCATGCCACCATTACACTAACATAGAGAAAGTTTCCCAAAAACTATCATTTCCAGCAATGGATTTGCATTCCAAAAACCACATAGATTCAAAAAAACATGCAAGTAGCTAACCGAGACAAATCATGCAAATATTTATCTCATGACAGCAGATTTGTTCTAATGAATCACTTACAAGAAAGCGGAAAATCTTAATGTATAGGACCTATCATGCCTGATAGTGATTCTATAAATTCGAAGGAGACTTCTAGCTAAGCTTCCAACTCTTTTTCTTCTCCATGACAGATCAACAACCAAACAAATTTTCTTCCAATGCCTCTTATACATTCCCTTGATCGAAAATAGACCAGAGAAACCAAAAATAGCCAAGAAGAAGAAGAATTTGAACTGCTGGTTCAAAGAACTAGATAGCTCCATGCAGAGAAAAATTCGCAAGGCATGCAAAACCAAACAACCTCTCACAAACCTGCCTCCTGTGTTTCTAAGATGGTTTGCACACAAAAACCGAGATCCATAAATTCCATTAATCCCAACTCTCCCACTTATCTCTCCTCGTCACCGCCTCTCAAAACTGCGAATGCCATTTCCAAGTTAACATGCAATTCCAAATTTAGCGAAGCCTCCACGTAAGCCTCCACCAAATTTAACTGGCCTTTTCCAAACTGGTAGTACGTCTTGCATTAAACCTAATCAAATCAAATCAAATCCATTGGAACCGTCGCCTTAGTGTCTTTCGACCCTTAAGTTCCTTTTAAATAGTTTAGGATAGATGTCTCCAAAACTTAGGTTAGTCTAAAAATAATTTCCTTAGGTCTTAAGACATTGCCATAGGTAGTACCCACTTTAGGTTAGATTAAATTCACTTCTTTATAGTATTAGACATCAAGTTAAAATAGTCTAGTATCACCTTAGCAAACTTTCTCCCTTATTCATTTAGCACTAAAGCTTAGGTTAGGACACCATTCCAAATAAAAATAGAATAAGAAGCTTAGGTTAGATTACAACCCAATTAAGTAGACGTAGCTAGGAAGTAGGTGCTCTTACCTAGTTTAGGATATCGTTAGGATAGTCCTTTAGTTTTAGGATTCTGATCCCCTTCATAGTCTTGAAGTAGACTATTTTTGTTTACGCCCATAATGTCCTGCAGAGATCAATCTCAAAGACCAAAGAAAAAACATACAACCGAATGAAGACACGTTCACTCAAGTCCAAAGAATTTGTAACATACAAAGTTCAGTCCACTATGTCTCTCAACTAATGAATGTCAATTTACCATTCAATATGTTAAGAAGATTGAAAACATTCCTTCGATAACTGAAATTGATCTAAGGATGAGTCAGTAAAAGATAAGTTTGTGACTCTAAAAACAAGATTGTAGCTTATCAATAAGAAGTGAAAATGGATTCTTGCAAGCCATATCATTCCATTCTAAAGAATCCAAGAGCAAAAATGATTTATCCATAACAAGCATGATTTTCAACAATCAAGGGAACACACGTCATTCAAGAAAATCACATGCTAACACTTGTAATGCAAAGAGAAATATAACATTTTGTCCAAGGTGTTACATACTTCCCTCCTAACAAGAATCATCATCCCGATGATTATCTCATTTGAACATTGCATTAAGGATAATCAATTTATTCACTTTCTTAACATAGGTTTGTAACATTAATAGGATTTAAAGTTCCAAAAATTAGAATTCACATAGTTGTTTATTCAAAAATAAATAGTTTTTCCATAACTGGAAGAATTATTGTCATATAAAGATAAAATCACAAATTTTATCAGTCATCATAGTCAATTCTGATCGAATAAATATGGAAAATTAGTTTTCATATCTTCCAAGTTTTCCCAAGTTGCACTTTCTTCATTAAACTGGTCCCACTGGACCTTACATTGACTTATTTCACGGTTTCTTAAATGCAACTTGTGAGTTTTCAGCACTCGTATGGGTTTAACCATGATTATTCCTAGGTCTTGGACCTATACGGAATTCCAATTTAACACATGTGATAAATTTAAAACATATTTCTTAAGAAAAAAAATATGGAAAACATCATGCATTCGTGACAAAGCGGTAGGTAATGCTAAACGGTAAGCTACTGAGGTTGATTACTTTAACTATCTCAAAGGGTCCCACATAACAAGGTGATAACTTTGTGACCTTGCCAAAAGTTATTGAGCTCTTTTTGGTTTAACTTTGAAGAAAGAATTTCTCACAAAGTTCAAATTTCCTTTCAACCCACTTTAAATCAGCATAATTTTTTTGCCTATCTGTTTGCTTCTTTCAAGTGCTCACAAATCGTTTTAATTTGCTATTCCATTTAAGTAAGAATTTCAGGTCCAATTACCTCTCTATCCTCAATGTTGTCCCAACTAACGGGGGTTCTACATATTCTTCCGTATAATGCTTCAAAAGGTGCCATCTTAAGAGATACATGATATGTGGTATTATATGCAAACTCAACTAGTGGAAGGTATTCTTCCCACTTATACCGATGATCCATACAATGCATTCGTAACATATCTTCTAAAACTTGATTAACTCTTTCGATCTATCCATCTATTTCTAGATGATATGCGAAACTGAAATTCAGCTTAGCTCCTAGAGTTGCATTAAGCATTTACCAAAACCTTGACGTCATTATAGGATCTCTATCCGATATGATTAATTCAGTACTCCATGTAATTTGAAAATTTCGTGTACAAATCTTTTAGCCAATACGGAGAATCATCCTTGATTTCCAACAATAAAATGTGCTACCTTCATTAGTTTATCAACTACTAAAATAACATCATGTTTATTTCTTGACATAGGCAACCCTTGCACAAAGTCCATGCTTATTACTTGTCATTTGTACTGCGGTATGCTATGAGGATATAATAAACGGGCTGGGTGCATATGTTTTGCTTTAACACGTTGACATTCAAGGCAATGTGTCACAAAATCAATAACATCCTTTTTCATTCCTTTCCAGAAATATTGTTGTTTCATATCAGCAAGCATCTTTGTAATACCAGGGTGTCCAGAAAAAGGTGAATTATGAAATTCTGCTAACAATTTATTTCGTAAATCATTTAGAGAAGGTATGTAAACTCTGTTTTCAAATCTTAAGATTCCTTCGTTATCAAAGTGAAAACCTATATACCTCAAATCATTTGGATCTGCACCAAGTGTTGTCGTTACTTGTTGAAAGTAAGACTTTTTACTTCATCCTTAAACTGAGTTCTCAATGTTATAAGAGCAAAAATGTGCTTCCGATGACTTAGAGTGTCACCACTTTATTTTCCTTACCCTTGATATAATTGATGTCAAAATCATATTGAGATAAAAACTCTAACCATCTTCATTGTCTTGAATTTAGATTTGGCTGAGTGAAAATATACTTGATGCAAAGATAAGCGATTTTAATTCAAAAGGTTTACCAAGTAGGTAATGCCTCCAAACTTGTAGTGCATGGACAATGGCGATAAGCTCTAAATCATGTGGATCATAATTAAACTCATGTAACTTTAGTTTTCTACTTTCGTAAGCTATGACATGATCATTTTGTATCAAAATACCTCCTAGACCTTCACCGGATGCATCCATTACTACCATGAAGTCTCCATTAGGATCTGAGTGCTGCTAGAATAGGTCTTGAAGTTAATTGTTCCTTGAAGGTTTTGAATGCAATTTCACATTTCTCACTCCAAACAAATTTCTTATCCTTCTTTTGTAAATAATTTATTGATGCATCCACCTTAGAAAAATCTTTTAAACATTTTCTATAGTAACCAACAAAGCCCCATAAAGCTTCTAACTTCATGTGCATTCTTTGGTGTAGGCCACTCGATTATAGCTACAATTTTAGGATGATCTACATAAATTTAATTCTTACTGATTACATGTCCCAAATAGTGCACTTTTGTGTCACGAAAGAACATTTAGATAGCTTACCATATAACTATCTCTTTCTCAAAATTTCTAAAACTATCTCCAAATGCTCATGGTGTTCCTCAATACTTTTAGAATATATGACAATGTCATCCAAGAATACGAGCACAAATTTGTCCAAGTATTCTTGAAAGATATTATTCATTAAATTCATAAATGTTGTAGGTTCATTTGTTAATCCAAAAGGTAAAACTGTGAACTCATAATGTCCATACCTTGTTCTGAAAGTTGTTTTATGAATGTCCTCATCCTTAATCCGTAACTGATGCTATCCAAATCGTAGATCTATCTTAGAATATATCGATTCTCTACGCATCTGATCAAATAGATAATCTATTCTAGGGAGTGGGTATCTATTCTTAATTGTTTCTTTGTTTAACATTCTATAATCAATGCACAATCTAAGTGTTCCATCTTTCTTTTTCACAAAAATTACTAGTGCTCCCTAAGGTGAAACACTTGGTATAATCAAACCTTTACACAAAATTTCTTGTAACTGAGCCTTAAGCTCTACTAATTCTATAGTAGTCATTCGGTATGGTGCCTTAGAAATAGGTTCGGTTCCAGGCTTGATCTCTATTGTGAAGTTAAACTCCCTTTTGGGTGGAAGACTTGATAATTCTTCCGGAAACATGTCACTGAAGTTTTGTAACAGTGGATATCGTTCCATGACATCGTTACTCTCTTCAGTTGTTTCTGCAATCTTTACTGCATATAAGGTACAACCTTTATTTTTGGCCTTTTTAAGTTGCATAGCTGACAATTTTCTAACAAAAATCTCACGTTTTACACCTAAATCTCTTTTGTTTTCTCGAGTCATCTAAACAACTAATGTGTTTTTCAAAACAACCCACTTTAGCCTTATGTTCTGCTAACCAATTAACACCTATGATTACATCATAAGACCCCAAAGGTGCAACATAAAGATCAACTTTAGTGGAAAAATTAGGTAGGTCAAGGACTGCTCCAAAAAGACACATACTAACTATATGAACAACATTGTTTCCATAATGTGCAGTCCATGTTTTATCCATGTTTCCAGCTTTTATTTTTATTTTTGATGTTAATTTACTAGAAATAAAACATTCAAAGATAGTTATGGTATCAAAAATAATAGTTATAGGTAAACCAAATAACCTACCCAGAATCTCTATGGGTGTGGCATGTTTCTCAGCTTGCTTGTTAGCTACTGCATCATGTATCTTATGTTGCTGATTACGATCATCCTTTTTCAAAGGGCATTGATTTGCGTAATGATCTTTGCCACGATTATAAAAACATCCTATAGGTCCCTTTCTTGGCTCGGTTTATTTCCACCTTTGAGTTATCATTTTGACCTCCATAGGTTATGTCTCATTATTATTGTTCTTGACAAAGTTGTTAGTGCATTACCAATAAACTTGTTTTTTTTGCTTTCTTTTTAGTATCGGATGAAAAATTACTTTTCATTACTGAATTTCTTCCATGGTCCTTTCTTAGGTGCAAGAGATGATGAAAAGGAGTTGGGAATTTTCTTCCATACTTCCTCCTTATGCTAAGTTATGGAATTCAACATCTTTCATCATAGTAAAGTTGTGGTAGCCAATGTTGCCTAAAGTAACCTTTAAATTGATTCCAAGTGATATTAGTTTCATCAATGTTTAACTCAACCTTACGGTTGTCCCACCATGAACATGCCTCATGGGAAAGTTGATATGTTCCTAACGACCCAAAAACAAACACACACGAACAATACGGTGAAAATACAGGATAACCATTTTTTTGACACATAACATGGCGCAACATATCGTCACCAAGGATACAACTAACACTTTGAACAACTTGATACAAGGATGGCCATAAAGGCGTGACGGAAGCGTTCACACCTATCAAGGACAATACATTTTTATTTTTCTTTGACAAGACAACATAGAAGTCCAATCACAAAACACACTTACATTAGGGCCAACCACAAGGAGATATTCTTGGGGTTATTTATTTTAAAAAGACATCTTGCAATTCTTAGCTTACGTTTTCAAGGAGACTCGGGATATGATTCATACAATTCATCTTACCAAGTTAAATTTATTCTTTTTACACAGAGTAATTATCTTTAAATCTTCTCTATTATGACCTTTAATTGCTTAATTTGTTTATCAAGAAAAAGGAGTAATTAAATTCCACAAGGCCATCTGCTCACCACTAACGCTACTAAGATTCGTTCTTGCCCACAAGACAACATGGTTTTAAGTTCAACACACTTAAGAGAAGAGATATAAGGTGCCTTGAAAAAGGGTTAGAGGGAGAAGGTCGAGATGAAACATTTTTAGGACCTCATTAGTTATTGCCAGTATTAAATTGAAGCTAGGGCTCTTAACCAAGTTTAACAACAACTTTACTTAGGCTTCGCTAAAAGTATTAACAAGGAGTAAAAGAATTTACTTTCCAAATGGCTGAGAGATAGATTGTGTAGTTTCAAAATTGTTTTCTCCTGTTTATTAAATCTTATTATCTTCCAGAACTAACCATAGATTTCCTTTAAGTTCATTTAAGAATTCCACCATGAAAGGGATAGTGTTCATTAATGTCGCTAGGGGTGTCAAGTTATAAAGTTTACCTACAATGATAGTCTTGCCCTTGGTTACTTAAAGAATTTCTTGCTCTCAAGTTGGTGACCCTTATGTTACTTTATTTGAATACAACTTTTAATTTAACTTCCAGAAGTATTAACAATCCCATGTTAGTTTACTTATGACGCTTTATTACTAAGTCATATCAAGGTTTAACTCAAAATTTATTCTCAAGGCAAGGTTGTAGCAACACTCATTTACAAGAACAAAACAAGATTACATCAATTCTTAAAATACTGATACTCCAACAAAGTCACTCAACAACAATAACCAAATTTTCTTATAATTTCAATGATGGTCAAACAATACAAGGTTTCCAAAGTTCAGATGACAAAGTCCACAATACATTATACTAGACATTAATCCTCTTTTAAACTTTCCACTTTGGACATTAACAACAAATTGAACAACATAAAAAAGGTTTCGAGCAAAGGAACTTCTCAACTGAGGTTGATGACAAAAGTCTACAAATCTATCCCTCATCTACACGCAAGATCCATCTGCAACAAATTTTCTACAAGAGTCAGTTCGCGAGAACTGAGCAAGATAAGGCTACACAAAACCACCATAACTATTATCTAACAATATCACGAAAAGGAAGCACTTTATTACAAGAATTGGTTCAAACCTCTAAACACTATTAACACATCAAGTTAAAATAAAGTCTTCATCATGCCAATCAAAGAAGGAGAAGACCTTGTACTTCAGTTAGGAGTAATAACAACGTAAGTATAGCAATCGCAAGAGAATGGCCCTTGGCCCTATAAGGAGAAAACAAACAATCTAGCATAAAATAGAATTCCCATCAAGTAAGTAATTAAACAATAATTACAAGATTGAGATTTGATATAATTAGACCAACCATCTAGAAATTTATCAAAGGTACCAACGCATAGGCTAAAATAATACATTTCTAAAAGAACAAAAGTTGATCGGCCCAAGAAAGGGGAAACACGGGTTTCAGAAATCAACACAAAAAGCCATGTATAATTGAGTTTCAAACCGGAAATCAATTAGAGTATACACACAACATAAGTTTCGAAGCGAAGGCAAAGTATACTAGTTTTGACCATTAACTACAAAGAGATCTACCAATCATCCAGGAAGGGTCAAAGTCTTACAGGCTAGTAGCAAACACGCGAGAGAAGAAGGGGGTTTCGTCCAACAAGAGTATACAATAATGTCATCAACAAGTTTTTATAACACTAAAGATTTGCAAACCTCCACTACAATACTAATGTTTGGTTAATTTAAAATAAATTGCCCACATCCCAAAACAACCATATTTACGGCAACCCTTGGTAACACAGTCGACCGTCACACAAAGATACAAACATAACTTCTAAGTGACATTATCAAAACAAAACCTTCCTCTATGAATCCATAAGACTATCAAATGAAAGCTGAGTTTTTCCCGAAGGTTAATCACATTTAACGAAATTTCCATCACAAACTATTACGGTAAATTACGTGCATAAAAAAACCGACCAATATTAATTAATAGCGTTAACATTACAAGGGGAGCAAATAATGCAAGTTAGGAAAAATAGAAGAGCGCCATCAGCAATAAATGAGAGGGGGATTAGACCAAACTATTCTAGTATCAACGAGGTCTTTGGATTCGCACAATGAAACCTCAAGCTTAGTTGATCCAAAAGTTAGTTATGGTTCAAGTTGATAGGGATGGTCAAGGTACTTCCCGAGGATGGCCTTAAAAGCCTAGAAACAAGATGAAAGATAGTATAAGAGTCTAAACACGCGAGACGGAAAACACATTGCACACAAACCTTTTTATTCTACCGGTTTGATACCAAAACTCTACGCTAGCTAGCCCACGCATTGCTCACACAATCCTACAACCTTTCTTTCTCGATGCCAAAAGGTTATCAAAGGGACTTGCGAAGGGCTAACAAAAAAATGTCAAAAGACAACTTGGGTGCTAGGGAGGAGCTTCATAGTTATCGTAAACTTACTTCCATGATATCGAAAATACTAGTTAATCAACATAACAACTTGCAACTCAATCGCAGAGAAGATTTAATACATAAACAAACGGATGAAGGTCTATCATTCGAGTAAGAGAAACATAACATTCAAGGAGAGGGCACACGCATCCTTTCGACCCACATACTAGCAACGATAAAAGCTAAAACAAGACGACACAAGCAGGAAGGGAAATCTCCCATCATGACATCCAACTGACAAATCAATGCAAGGAAAAGTGGTTCGATTTCACAATATTTTTAAATAAAATAACAGTAGAAAAGTGTAGAAATATCTTGCCTTTTTCTCCAAATTCAGCTTCGCCCTCCTGCCTCTTCCATTGCTTTGGACGAAAACTTGAGCTTTTCGTCGGCGAGCTTCACGCCGGGAGTAACTCTGTGCCAGACGGAGCGTTTGGGTTCGTCTCTGGCAAGCTGTTCGACGTCCCGACGCGTTGTGAAAGAAAATGACCGGTCTAGTCTAGCGTTCGATCCACGATTTCTTCATGGCAATCTCGTTAACCACAACCAAAGGATTGCTTCTTGTATTATCTCTAACCCTTCCATGAGCTCCCACGTATTGATCGTCTCAAGCTGCCCTTCTTCTGCGCGACGGAGATTTGCTTTGTGGTTTGAAGCGATTGGAAGGGCGTGTACTTCTAGATGAGATCGTTTACCTCGGACCATGTTTTTGCAGCCATTTCGAAGAACGGTTTAAACTCCTCCTCAAACCTGTATCGTAGTAACTGCAATTCCCTCCTGTTGGATCCATTACAATTTTCTTGCTTGTCATTTTCCATAGTGTTACCATTCTCTCTCGTACATGTTACGAGAATCTAAAAAACAATATCCTGCTACCTTCATCTCCCAAGACATTTTCTCCAACATTGCATAGATCTCCGTGCTGTGGGTGGGTGTGATCTGTCACCTCCATATTCCATCTATTTTCCATGCGATAAACATCAATGAAAGGGTTTGGATTGCTATCCCTCCTATCATTCCCACCTGATTCCCATAACTTGCAAATAAAAAAAACATAACCGAGGAGAATGCCGAGTGGAATGCCGATTATATAGTAGCATGCAATATTTACATAGCAACAATAGCCTGTTTCCCCACTCCAACGGTAATTCCTGTAAGGACTGGTTGCACGCTATTCAACACAATTGCAACGCTAGCAATATTGACAATTTATAAACAACCTTTTGTAGAATAGTACTGTTTGTGAAAACCGTGGCTAAATCACTGCGGATGGCCAATATAAGAATTAGGAGAACCATTCCTATAACTGTGGAAGTTATGACTGAGACTGCTACTGCAAATTTTGCTTCCCTGGGTCTCCCTGCTCCAAGCTCATTCGCAACCCTCACACTATTTGAAACAAGAAAACCAAGTGGTATAGCCATTTCCCACGAATTGATGTTTAAGCAAATAGAAAATGAATCAACTGCAACATCTGTGTCTTTTAACTTCACTGCCATTAGAACCACTATTTTCTGGTACCAAAGCTCCAAGCATAACATGACACCAGATGCAACAGATAGCTTGATAAAAGGCCAAAGATCTGCAAATGCATTCATTGAGTATCCATCATCCATGATCATGGACACCACCCACAGTATCATAAACGTATTGAATAATCACAGGGGTCCACCATGCCACATTTAAGGAAATAATTACACCGTCAAGTCCCATGCTCCATTTGCAGACAAGCAACCAGCATAAGAGAATGTTTAATAAGGCCCCAAGTGCCGATGACCACGCGGTTACTGAAATTCTTGGACTGTGCCCGTAAAAATCTGCAAATAACGTAATAGAATACAAATGAGAAAAAGCATCGGAATACACAACGCAGAGACACTCTTCCGATAATTCCAATGTCATCTCTCGAGGCCGAAAAGTTTTAGGAGAGGTGTGGTAAAGATATAAATGGGAAAAAGTGCAAATGCAATGGCGGTGATAACAATCCAAGAACGTCACATGTATATTCCTAGCATGTGTTCTTTCTTTGCTCCATAAGCTTGTTTGCAAAGCGTGGAAACGGCACTCCCCATTCCTGACAGGAGACCTGAAGCGAAACCCACAATAACATTGTTAACCATGGAATAAGCAGCTAGCTCCAAATTTCCAAAATGAAAAGGCAAGACAACTCAACTAAAACTTTATCTCGTTCTTCTACTACAGTTGCAAGATTTTGCAACAACTGATCACGACTGTGGTCGCGTGCAACCAGAACATCAGGATCAACACCAACGGTTCCTTGGGATCACCTAAGCGGTAGCAGCGCACTTATCTCTCTCTGGAGGCCACTGATTTTCTGAGATAAGTTTACTTCTCTACCCTGTAGCTGTTGTATATGGCCAATCACTTCCTCACACTTTCCTAGGAGAATTTCAGTTCTACGCTCCACTGGAACTACCTGTACAACATGATTTTGAGAATCCACACCCACCACAAGTTTAATTGGCATTTGACAATAAAGTCTAGAGTAAGTGTTGCGAGGCTAAATAGAAGCCAAGGCATATGACCAGCACTTAATTTGCGTGTGAAGGACCAGGGAACAAGTCAAGGTGTGTTGGTGAAACAATAAAGGAGAGATGGCAGGTGGCCATCACTTCCACCCACTCTCAACCAAACAAACAACAAACAATAATCAATAGGAGTCCACATCTCCATCCTTCAACGCATCCAAAGCCTAGGCTAGATAAATGGGGGAAAAGGAATCAAGGATTAGTTTAAATTTAGCTTCCTCTTTTTTTTTTTTTTTTTTTTTTTTTTTTTTTAAAAAAAATATTTATATATAAGGGGCATTACATTCTCCTCCCCTTAAGAAAGCATCATCCTCGATGCGACATAACACAAAGGAAAAGAAATGATTCGCAACCAAGCAGTAAAGGAGAAAGTACACTTTATGGTTTAAAATTTTAGTTGATTAAAGCACAGCCACAAGGTAGCCTTAGGGACATTTGGTAGAAATTTTAACTTTCAATGTTCTGTGAAGATTGGCAGTTCCCTCTTATTTATTATTTCATTAGTCTCTTTCCATTAACATTATTCTTAGTTTAATTTCTTTAAAATTTCATCATTGAAGAGTTTTGGTTTATTCCTTATTGTGGGTGCCCAACATGAACTGCTAACACAACACCCTATCGGTTCACAAGACACTACAGATTCACAAGCACGCAAGTATATACTTCATGATTGTATTACACCACAAAAGGTTACTCAAATACGGAATAGAATAGGCACAGTCCACATAACATAGTACTCGTCACACATCAATGACTGACACACAAAATACTCAAACAAAAGAGTACTACAATCCACCAGACATTCCCTCAATTTGCATCAATGAAAAACTCACATAACACCAAACCATGCTACAGGTACATAGTGTCCACAAGGGAATCAATGACATAACCACAACATCACAACACATATCCATCTGACATGAGTAACACATACATCAAAATACCACTACCAAAACATCACAATAACTCAACGTATATCCTGAAACATCAACTATACACACAAACATCATAAGCCTCCCTCAAGTCTCTTATGCCTCCCTCAAACTCTTATGCCTCCCTCAAGTCTCTTATGCCTCCCTCAAACTCTTATGCCTCCCTCTCTTATGCCTCCCTCAAGTCTCTTATGCCTCCCTCAAACTCTTATGCCTCCCTCAAGGAGGCCGGTTGACCCTATGGTCCAAGACACATAGAGTTCGAACACTCCTAACCCAAGTGACATAATAACGCGTGGTTCAACAACCCACTAGTTATCTATAACTCCTTGGGGCGTACCCCCATACAACGAAGCGGGTCCATAGGTCCAACCAATCCATGGTGCATCCTATGACCCTATTCCACACATCACGACAATAGAACCAGCACAACAATCCAATCAAAGTGCCAAGTGGCAAAGTACAAGCCTTGGGCAAGGCGGTAAGAATTCCAAATTTAAAAGAAGACCCAAAATCAAGCAAAATAAATGGCCAAATAGCCATAGTTAGTATCAAAATCCCCATGTTAGTGCCACAAACCAAGGAAATGCCCAAAATTGTAAAGCATGGCAATCAAGAAAAGCTGTTGGTCCTTACAAAATAAAGTAAAAAGCTCAATTTATGAATAAAATCAACTTATAATAATGTCACATTACGATAACTGTGTGGCCTTATCTAGCCACCAAAGGGGTACTCAACGAGTTGCTAGCACTCGGAACATCGAGCCTCAGCTCATAAAATACATATCAATAATACAACTGTCATCACCTCCATCTAATCATCCCGCCACCACTTCGACAAGGCTAAACATAGTCATAGTTGCACTTAGGTTGCATACATGCAACCACATAGGAGAGAGGAAAGAATCACATGTTATCTACTAAACCGAGTTTTGACTCGAGTTATTGACCCATGGTACACCATTCCTCACTCTCAACATACACTTCTACCGATTTCCCTCAGGGTCGGTTAGCGTAAGGTTCACAACATAACATGCAACAACATCACTAACATAACGGTGTGGCAACACATAACTACCATAACGTCTTACATATGGTATATATACAGGGTAGATCACGATCATACATTCACTGAGTGTAACACATCACTTTACCACATTCTGCACCCAAAGTGCAATCACCATACGATAGGGTTCATACACTCACCGTATGACCCAAAATCACAACATGAAGCATTACATATTTGCACAGTCATACATACGATGAACATAGTACATCACAACATAACATCCATTGCAACATAACAAGGTGGTACACACATTTCTTCAAAACATGGTAAAAACATCATGATACAACTCATTTCTTTTAACATCAATCTAGTCATACAACACATTGATACACCTACATATCACAATATGTCACAATGCTCCAACACTCCGTCATCCACATTATAATTCTTTTCACACATCACAAACAACAATTCACACGTGAACTCTTCATAGAATCCACAAGAAGGAGAGAGAATACTCCCATCCCCAACACATCAACATGATCACAAACACGCACAAGGTGACATACACCATCATGTGCGTTCACAATATCACAATTACGACAATGGATCACATCACGTTTAAAGCACATTACTCTTCCAATATCTACCACCATCATGCAACATCATCATCATCATGCAGTATCATCATGTAACACCACCACCACCATGTAACATCATCATATAACACCAATCCGGCCCATAGGTTCGAGAGCATGAACCTACGCTCTGATACCAAGTGTAACGACCCAAAAAATCACACACACGAACAACACAGTGAAATACAGGATAACTTTTTTTTTTTTACTTGCTTGACACATAACATGACGCAACATGTCGTCACCAAGGATACAACTAACACTGTGAACAACTTGATACAAGGATGGCCATAAAGGCAGCACGGAAACGTTCACACCTATCAAGGACAATACATTTTTTTTTTTGACAAGACAACATAGAAGTCCAATCACAAAACACACTTACAGTTAGGGCCAACCACAAGGAGATATTCTTGGGGGTTATTTATTTTAAAAAGACATCTTGCAATTCTTAGCTTACGTTTTCAAGGAGACTCAAGATATGATTCATACAATTCATCTTACCAAGTTAAATTTATTCTTTTTACACTGAGTAATTATCTTTAAATCTTCTCTATTATGACCTTTATTTGCTTAATTCGTTTATCAAGAAAAAGGAGTAATTAAATTCCACAAGGCCATCTGCTCACCACTAACGCTACTAAGATTCGTTCTTGCCCACAAGACAACATGGTTTTAAGTTCAACACACTTAAGAGAAGAGATATAAGGTGCCTTGAAAAGGGTTAGAGGGAGAAGGTCGAGATGAAACATTTTTAGGACCTCATTAGTTATTGCCAGTATTAAATTGAAGCTAGGGCTCTTAACCAGAATTATCAACAACTTTACTTAGGCTTCGCTAAAAGTATTAACAAGGAGTAAAAATTTACTTTCCAAATGGCTGAGAGATAGATTGTGTGGTTTCAAAATTGTTTTCTCCTGTTTATTAAATCTTATTATCTTCCAGAACTAACCATAGATTTCCTTTAAGTTCATTTTAAAATTCCACCATGAAAGGGATAGTGTTCATTAATGTCAGCTAGGGGTGTCAAGTTATAAAGTTTACCTCTGATGATAGTCTTCTTGCCCTTGGTTACTTAAAGAATTTCTTGCTCTCAAGTTGGTGATCCTTATGTTACTTTATTTGAATACAACTTTTAATTTAACTTCCAGAAGTATTAAACAATCCCATGTTAGTTTACTTATGACACTTTATTACTAAGTCATATCAAGGTTTAACTCAAAATTTATTCTCAAGGCAAGGTTGTAGCAACACTCATTTACAAGAACAAAACAAGATTACATCAATTCTTAAAATACTGATACTCCAACAAAGTCACTCAACAACAATAACCAAATTTTCTTATAATTTCAATGATGGTCAAACAATACAAGGTTTCCAAAGTTCAGATGACAAAGTCCACAATACATTATACTAAGACATTAATCCTCTTTTAAACTTTCCACTGGACGTTAACAAAAGTTGAACAACATAAAAAAAAGGTTTCGAGCAAAGGAACTTCTCAACTGAGGTTGATGACAAAAGTCTACAAATCTATCCCTCATCTACACGCAAGATCCATCTGCAACAAATTTTCTACAAGAGTCAGTTCACGAGAACTGAGCAAGATAAGGCTACACAAAACCACCATAACTATTATCTAACAATATCACGAAAAGGAAGCACTTTATTACAAGAATTGGTTCAAACCTCTAAACACTATTAACACATCAAGTTAAAATAAAGTCTTCATCATGCCAATCAAAGAAGGAGAAGACCTTGTACTTCAGTTAGGAGTAATAACAACGAAAGTATAGCAATCGTAAGAGAATGGCCCTTGGCCCTATAAGGAGAAAACAAACAATCTAGCAAAAACAGAATTCCCATCAAGTAAGTAATTAAACAATAATTACAAGATTGAGATTTGATATAAATAGACCAACCATCTAGAAATTTATCAAAGGTACCAACGCATAGGCTAAAATAATACATTTCTAAAAGAACAAAAGTTGATCGGCCCAAGAAAGGGGAAACACGGGTTTCAGAAATCAACACAAAAGCCATGTATAATTGAGTTTCAAACCGGAAATCAATTAGAGTATACACACAACATAAGTTTCAAGCGAAGGAAAAGTATACTAGTTTTGACCATTAACTACAAAGAGATCTACCAATCATCCAGAAGGGTCAAAGTCTTACAGGCTAGTAGCAAACACGCGAGAGAAGAAGGGGGTTTCGTCCAACAAGAGTATACAATAATGTCATCAACAAGTTTTTATAACACTAAAGATTTGCAAACCTCCACTACAATACTAATGTTTGGTTAATTTAAAATAAATTGCCCACATCCCAAAACAACCATATTTACGGCAACCCTTGGTAACACAGTCGACCGTCGCACAAAGATACAAACATAACTTCTAAGTGACATTATCAAAACAAAACCTTCCGCTATGAATCCATAAGACTATCAAATGAAAGCTGAGTTTTTCCCGAAGGTTAATCACATTTAACGAAATTTCCATCACAAACTATTACGGTAAATTACGTGCATAAAAACCGACCAATATTAATTAATAGCGTTAACATTACAAGGGAGAAAATAATGCAAGTTAGGAAAAATAGAAGAGCGCCATCAGTGAATAAATGCGAGAGGGGATTAGACCAAACTATTCTAGTATCAACGAGGTACTGGATTCGCACAATGAAACCTCCAGCTTAGTTGATCCGAAAAGTTAGTTATGGTTCAAGTTGATAGGGATGGTCAAGGTACTTCTGAGGATGGCCTTAAAAGCCTAGAAACAAGATGAAAGATAGTATAAGAGTCTAAACACGCGAGATGGCAAAACACATTGCACACAAACCTTTTTATTCTACCAGTTTGATACCAAAACTCTACGCTGGCTAGCCCACGCATTGCTCACACAATCCTACAACCTTTCTTTCTCGATGCCAAAAGGTTATCAAAGGGACTTGCGAAGGGGCTAACAAAAAAAAATGTCAAAAGACAACTTGGGTGCTAGGGAGGAGCTTCATAGTTATCGTAAACTTACTTCCATGATATCGAAAATACTAGTTAATCAACATAACAACTTGCAACTCAATCGCAGAGAAGATTTAATACATAAACAAATAGACGAAGGTCTATCATTCGAGTAAGAGAAACATAACATTCAAGGAGAGGGCACACGCATCCTTTCGACCCACATACTGCCAACGATAAAAGCTAAAACAAGAAGACACAAGCAGGAAGGGAAATCTCCCATCATGACATCCAACTGACAAATCAATGCAAGGAAAAGTGGTTCGATTTCACAATATTTTTAAATAAAATAACAGTAGAAAAGTGTAGAAATATCTTGCCTTTTTCTCCAGATTCAACTTCGCCCTCCTGCCTCTTCCATTGCTTTGGACGAAAACTTGAGCTTTTCGTCGGCGAGCTTCACGCCGGGAGTAACTCTGTGCCAGACGGAGCGTTTGGGTTCGTCTCTGGCAAGCTGTTCGACGTCCTTGATGCTGTGAAAAGAAAATGACCGGTCTAGCGTTCGATCCACAGATTTCTTCATGGCAATCTCGTTAACCACAACCAAAGGACTGCTTCCAGTATTATCTTCTAACCCTTCCATGAGCTCCCACGTATTGATCGTCTCAAGCTGCCCTTCTTCCTGCGACGGAGATTTGCTGTGGTTTGAAGCAGATTTGAAGGGCGTGTAATTCTGGATGAGATTGTTGACCTCGGACCATGTTTTTGCAGCCATTTCTGAAGAACGGTTTAAACTCCTCCTCAAACTGTAGTAACCATGCAATTCCCTCCTGTTGGATCCATTACAATTTTCTTGCTTGTCATTTTCCATAGTGTTACCGTTCTCTCAGTACATGTTCTGAATCTGAAAAACAATATCCTGCTACCTTCATCTCCCAAGACATTTTCTCCAACATTGCATAGATCTCCTGTGCCTGTGGGTGTGATCTGTCACCTCCATATTCCAGTCTATTTTCCATGTGATAAACATCAATGAAAGGGTTTGGACTGCTATCCCTCCTATCATTCCCAGCCAGATTCCCATAACTTGCAAATGAAAAACATAACCGAGGAGAATGCCGAGCGGAATGCCGATTATATAGTAGCATGCAATATTTACATAGGCAACAATAGCCTGTTTCCCCACCCCAACGGCAATTCCTGTAAGGACTGGTTGCACGCTATTCAACATAATTGTAAACGCTAGTAATATTGACAATTTATAAACAACCTTTTGTAGAATAGTACTGTTTGTGAAAACCGTGGCTAAATCACTGCGGATGGCCAATATAAGAATTAGGAGAACCATTCCTATAACTGTGGAAGTTATGACTGAGACTGCTACTGCAAATTTTACTTCCCTGGGTCTCCCTGCTCCAAGCTCATTCGCAACCCTCACACTATTTGAAACAAGAAAACCAAGTGGTATAGCCATTTCCCACGAATTGATGTTTAAGCAAATAGAAAATGAATCAACTGCAACATCTGTGTCTTTTAACTTCACTGCCATTAGAACCACTATTTTCTGGTACCAAAGCTCCAAGCATAACATGACACCAGATGCAACAGATAGCTTGATAAAAGGCCAAAGATCTGCAAATGCATTCATTGAGTATCCTGTCCATGACTGTGGACACCACCCACAGGTAGCATAAACGTATTGAATAATCACAGGGGTCCACCATGCCACATTTAAGGAAATAATTGCACCGTCAAGTCCCATGCTCCATTTGCAGACAAGCAACCAAAGCATAAGAGAATGTTTAATAAGGCCCCAAGTGCCGATGACCACGCGGTTATGAAATTCTTGGACTGTGCCTGTAAAAATCTGCTAAGAACGTAATAGAATACAAACGAGAAAAGCATCGGAATACACAACAGAGACACTCTTCCTGATAATTCCGCAATGTCATCTGGCAGGCCGAAAAGTTTTAGGAGAGGTGTGGTAAAGATATAAATGGGCAAAAGTGCAAATGCAATGGCGGTGATAACAATCCAAGAACGTCGCATGTATATTCCTAGCATGTGTTCTTTCTTTGCTCCATAAGCTTGTCCGCAAAGCGTGGAAATGGCACTCCCCATTCCCGACAGGAGACCTGAAGCGAAACCCACAATAACGTTGTTAACCATGGAATAAGCAGCTAGCTCCAAATTTCCAAAATGAAAAGGCAAGACAACTCAACTAAAACTTTATCTCGTTCTTCTACTACAGCTGCAAGATTTTGCAACAACTGATCACGACTGTGGTCGCGTGCAACCAGAACATCAGGATCAACACCAACGGTTCCTTGGGATTGCCCTGCGCAGCTGTCGCACTTATCTCTCTCTGGAGGCCACTGATTTTCTGAGATAAGTTTACTTCTCTACCCTGTAGCTGCTGTATATGGCCAATCACTTCCTCACGGCACTTTCCTAGGAGAATTTCAGTTCTACGCTCCACTGGAACTGCCTGTACAACATGATTTTGAGAATCCACACCCACCACAGGTTTAATTGGCATTTGACAATAAAGTCCAGAGTAACGTGTTGCAGGCTAAACAGAAGCCAAGGCATACGACCAGCACTTAATTTGCGCGTGAAGGACCAGGGAACAAGTCAAGGCGTGTTGGTGAAACAATAAAGGAGAGATGGCAGGTGGCCATCACTTCCACCCACTCTCAACCAAACAGCGAACAAACAATAATCAATAGGAGTCCACATCTCCATCCTTCAACGCATCCAAAGCCTAGGCTAGATAAATGGGGGAAAAGGAATCAAGGATTAGTTTAAATTTAGCTTCTTTGTTTTTTTTTTTTTGTTTTTTTTTTTAAAAAAAAAAGAAAATCTTTATATATACGGGGCATTACATTCTCCTCCCCTTAAGAAAGCATCGTCCTCGATGCGACATAACACAATGGAAAAGAAATGATTCGCAACCAAGAACAGGTAAAGGAGAAAGTACACTTTATGGTTTAAAATTTTAGTTGATTAAAGCACGGCCACAAGGTAGCCTTAGGAACATTTGGTAGAAATTTTAACTTTCAATGTTCTGTGAAGATTGGCAGTTCCTTCTTATTTATTATTTTCATTAGTCTCTTTCCATTAACATTATTCTTAGTTTAATTTCTTTAAAATTTCATCATTGAAGAGTTTTGGTTTATTCCTTATTGTGGGTGCCCAACATGAACTGCTAACACAACACCCTATCAGGTTCAAAAGACACTACAGATTCACAAGCACACAAGTATATACTTCATGATTGTATTACACCACAAAAGGTTACTCAAATACGGAATAGAATAGGCACAGTCCACATAACATAGTACTCGTCACACATCAATGACTGACACACAAAATACTCAAACAAAAGAGTACTACAATCCACCAGACATTCCCTCAATTTGCATCAATGAAAAACTCACATAACACCAAACCATGCTACAGGTACATAGTGTCCACAAGGGAATCAATGACATAACCACAACATCACAACACATATCCATCTGACATGAGTAACACATACATCAAAATACCACTACCAAAACATCACAATAACTCAACGTATATCCTGAAACATCAACCATACACACAAACATCATATGCCTCCCTCACACTCTTATGCCTCCCTCAAGTCTCTTATGCCTCCCTCAAACTCTTATGCCTCCCTCAAGTCTCTTATGCCTCCCTCAAACTCTTATGCCTCCCTCAAGGAGGCCGGTTGACCCTATGGTCCAAGACACATAGAGTTCGAACACTCCTAACCCAAGTGACATAATAACGCGTGGTTCAACAACCCGCTAGTTATCTATAACTCCTTGGGGCGTACCCCCATACAACGAAGCGGGTCCATAGGTCCAACCAATCCATGGTGCATCCTATGACCCTATTCCACACATCATGACAATAGAACCAGCATAACAATCCAATCCAAAGTGCCAAGTGGCAAAGTACAAGCCTTGGGCAAGGCGGTAAAAATTCCAAATTTAAAAGAAGACCCAAATCAAGCAAAATAAATGGCCAAATAGCCATAGTTAGTATCAAAATCCCCATGTTAGTGCCACAAACCAAGGAAATGCCCAAAATTGTAAAGCATGGCAATCAAGAAAAGCTATTGGTCCTTACAAAATAAAGTAAAAAGCTCAATTTACGAATAAAATCAACTTATAATAATGTCACATTACGATAACTGTGTGGCCTTATCTAGCCACCAAAGGGGTACTCAACGAGTTGCTAGCACTCGAACATCGAGCCTCAGCTCGCAAAATACGTATCAATAATACAACTGTCATCACCTCCATCTGAATCATCCCGCCACCACTTCGACAAGGCTAAACATAGTCATAGTTGCACTTAGGTTGCATACATGCAACCACATAGGGAGAGAGGAAAGAATCACATGTTATCTACTAAACCGAGTTTTGACTCGAGTTATTGACCCATGGTACACCATTCCTCACTCTCAACATACACTTCTACCGATTTCCCTCAGGGTCGGTTAGCGTAAGGTTCACAACATAACATACAACAACATCACTAACATAACGGTGGCACACATAACTACCATAACGTCTTACATATGGTACATATACAGGGTAGATCACGATCATACATTCACTGAGTGTAACACATCACTTTACCACATTCTGCACCCAAAGTGCAATCACCATACGATAGGGTTCATACACTCACCGTATGACCCAAAATCACAACATGAAGCATTACATATTTTCACAGTCATACATACGATGAACATAGTACATCTCAACATAACATCCACTGTTGCATAACAAGGTGGTACACACATTTCTTCAAAACATGGTAAAAACATCATGATACAACTCATTTCTTTTAACATCAATCTAGTCATACAACACATTGATACACCTACATATCACAATATGTCACAATGCTCCAACACTCCGTCATCCACATTATAATTCTTTTCACACATCACAAACAACAATTCACACGTGAACTCTTCATAGAATCCACAAGAAGGAGAGAGAATACTCCCATCCCAACACATCAACATGATCACAAACACGCACAAGGTGACATACCCATCATGTGCGTTCACAATATCACAATTACGACATAATCACATCACGTTTAAAGCACATTACTCTTCCAATATCTACCACCATCATGCAACATCATCATCATCATGCAGTATCATCATGTAACACCACCACCACCATGTAACATCATCATATAACACCAATCCGGCCCATAGGTTCGAGAGCATGAACCTACGCTCTGATACCAAGTGTAATGACCCAAAACACACACACACAAACAACACAGTGAAATACAGGATAATTTTTTTTTGACACATAACATGACGCAACATGTCGTCACCAAGGATACAACTAACACTGTGAACAACTTGATACAAGGATGGCCATAAAGGCAGCACGGAAACGTTCACACCTATCAAGGACAATACATTTTTTTTTTTTTGACAAGACAACATAGAAGTCCAATCACAGAACACACTTACAGTTAGGGCCAACCACAAGGAGATATTCTTGGGGTTATTTATTTTAAAAATACATCTTGCAATTCTTAGCTTACGTTTTCAAGGAGACTCAGGATATGATTCATACAATTCATCTTACCAAGTTAAATTTATTCTTTTTACACAGAGTAATTATCTTTAAATCTTCTCTATTATGACCTTTATTTGCTTAATTCGTTTATCAAGAAAAAGGAGTAATTAAATTCCACAAGGCCATCTGCTCACCACTAACGCTACTAAGATTCATTCTTGCCCACAAGACAACATGGTTTTAAGTTCAACACACTTAAGAGAAGAGATATAAGGTGCCTTGAAAAAGGGTTAGAGGGAGAAGGTCGAGATGAAACATTTTTAGGACCTCATTAGTTATTGCCAGTATTAAATTGAAGCTAGGGCTCTTAACCAGATTTAACAACAACTTTACTTAGGCTTCGCTAAAAGTATTAACAAGGAGTAAAAATTTACTTTCCAAATGGCTGAGAGATAGATTGTGTAGTTTCAAAATTGTTTTCTCCTGTTTATTAAATCTTATTATCTTCCAGAACTAACCATAGATTTCCTTTAAGTTCGTTTAAGAATTCCACCATGAAAGGGATAGTGTTCATTAATGTCGCTAGGGGTGTCAAGTTATAAAGTTTACCTACAATGATAGTCTTGCCCTTGGTTACTTAAAGAATTTCTTGCTCTCAAGTTGGTGACCCTTATGTTACTTTATTTGAATACAACTTTTAATTTAACTTCCAGAAGTATTAACAATCCCATGTTAGTTTACTTATGACGCTTTATTACTAAGTCATATCAAGGTTTAACTCAAAATTTATTCTCAAGGCAAGGTTGTAAAGAACACTCATTTACAAGAACAAAACAAGATTACATCAATTCTTAAAATACTGATACTCCAACAAAGTCACTCAACAACAATAACCAAATTTTCTTATAATTTCAATGATGGTCAAACAATACAAGGTTTCCAAATTTCAAATGACAAAGTCCACAATACATTATACTGAGACATTAATCCTCTTTTAAACTTTCCACGGGACGTTAACAACAATTGAACAACATAAAAAAGGTTTCGAGGAAAGGAACTTCTCAACCGAGGTTGATGACAAAAGTCTACAAATCTATCCCTCATCTACATGCAAGATCCATCTGCAGCAAATTTTCTACAAGAGTCGGTTCGAGAACCGAGCAAGATAAGGCTACACAAAACCACCATAACTATTATCTAACATTTATCACGAAAAGGAAGCACTTTATTACAAGAATTGGTTCAAACCTCTAAACACTATTAACACATCATGTTAAAATAAAGTCTTCATCATGCCAATCAAAGAAGGAGAAGACCTTGTACTTCAATTAGGAGTAATAACAACGAAAGTATAGCAATCGCAAGAGAATGGCCCTTGGCCCTATAAGGAGAAAACAAACAATCTAGCATAAACAGAATTCCCATCAAGTAAGTAATTAAACAATAATTACAAGATTGAGATTTGATATAATTAGACCAACCATCTAGAAATTTATCAAAGGTACCAACGCATAGGCTAAAATAATACATTTCTAAAAGAACAAAAGTTGATCGGCCCAAGAAAGGGGAAACACGGGTTTCAGAAAATCAACACAAAAAGCCATGTATAATTGAGTTTCAAACCGGAAATCAATTAGAGTATACACACAACATAAGTTTCGAAGCGAAGGCAAAGTATACTAGTTTTGACCATTAACTACAAAGGGATCTACCAATCATCCAGGAAGGGTCAAAGTCTTATAGGCTAGTAGCAAACACGCGAGAGAAGAAGGGGGTTTCGTCCAACAAGAGTATACAATAATGTCATCAACAAGTTTTATAACACTAAAGATTTGCAAACCTCCACTACAATACTAATGTTTGGTTAATTTAAAATAAATTGCCCACATCCCAAAACAACCATATTTACGGCAACCCTTGGTAACACAGTCGACCGTCGCACAAAGATACAAACATAACTTCTAAGTGACATTATCAAAACAAAACCTTCCGCTATGAATCCATAAGACTATCAAATGAAAGCTGAGTTTTTCCCGAAGGTTAATCACATTTAACAAAATTTCCATCACAAACTATTACGGTAAATTACGTGCATAAAAACCGACCAATATTAATTAATAGCGTTAACATTACAAGGGAGCAAATAATGCAAGTTAGGAAAAATAGAAGAGCGCCATCAGCAATAAATCTGAGAGGGGGATTAGACCAAACTATTCTAGTATCAACGAGGTACTGGATTCGCACAATGAAACCTCAAGCTTAGTTGATCCGAAAAGTTAGTTATGGTTCAAGTTGATAGGGATGGTCAAGGTACTTCCTGAGGATGGCCTTAAAAGCCTAGAAACAAGATGAAAGATAGTATAAGAGTCTAAACACGCGAGACGACAAAACACATTGCACACAAACCTTTTTATTCTACCAGTTTTGATACCAAAACTCTACGCTGGCTAGCCCACGCATTGCTCACACAATCCTACAACCTTTCTTTCTCGATGCCAAAAGGTTATCAAAGGGACTTGCGAAGGGGCTAACAAAAAAACGTCAAAAGACAACTTGGGTGCTAGGGAGGAGCTTCATAGTTATCGTAAACTTACTTCCATGATATCGAAAATACTAGTTAATCAACATAACAACTTGCAACTCAATCGCAGAGAAGATTTAATACATAAACAAACAGATTTAAGGTCTATCATTCGAGTAAGAGAAACATAATATTCAAGGAGAGGGCACGCATCCTTTCGACCCACATCTATCACGATAAAAGCTAAAACAAGAAGACACAAAGCGAAGGGAAATCTCCCATCATGACATCCAACTGACAAATCAATGCAAGGAAAAGTGGTTCGATTTCACAATATTTTTAAATAAAATAACAGTAGAAAAGTGTAGAAATATCTTGCCTTTTTCTCCAGATTCAGCTTCGCCCTCCTGCCTCTTCCATTGCTTTGGATGAAAACTTGAGCTTTTCGTCGGCGAGCTTCACGCCGGGAGTAACTCTGTGCCAGACGGAGCGTTTGGGCTCGTCTCTGGCAAGCTGTTCGACGTCCTTGACGCTGTGAAAAGAAAATGACCGGTCTAGCGTTCGATCCACAGATTTCTTCATGGCAATCTCGTTAACCACAACCAAAGGACTGCTTCCAGTATTATCTTCTAACCCTTCCATGAGCTCCCATGTATTGATCGTCTCAAGCTGCCCTTCTTCCTGCGATGGAGATTTCTGTGGTTTGAAGCAGATTTGAAGGGCGTGTAATTCTGGATGAGATTGTTGACCTCGGACCATGTTTTTGCAGCCATTTCTGAAGAACGGTTTAAACTCCTCAAACTGTAGTAACCATGCAATTCCCTCCTGCTTTGGATCCATTACAATTTTCTTGCTTGTCATTTTCCATAGTGTTACTGTTCTCTCAGTACATGTTCTGAATCGAAAAACAATATCCTGCTACCTTCATCTCCCAAGACATTTTCTCCAACATTGCATAGATCTCCACATTGCTGTGGGTGTGATCTGTCACCTCCATATTCCGTCTATTTTCCATGTGATAAACATCAATGAAAGGGTTGGGACTGCTATCCCTCCTATCATTCCCACTAGATTCCCATAACTTGCAAATAAAAAACATAACCGAGGAGAATGCCGAGCGGAATGCCGATTATATAGTAGCATGCAATATTTACATAGGCAACAATAGCTGCTTTCCCCACCCCAACGGAAATTCTGTAAGGACTGGTTACACGCTATTCAACATAATTGTAAACGATAGTAATATTGACAATTTATAAACAACCTTTTGTAGAATAGTCTTGTTTGTGAAAACCGTGGCTAAATCATCATTGCGGATGGCCAATATAAGAATTAGGAGAACCATTCCTATAAGCGTGGAAGTTATGAGGCTAGACTACTACTGCAATTTTGCTTCCACTGGTCTCCTGCTCCAAGCTCATTCGCAACCCTCACACTATTTGAAACAAGAAAACCAAGTGGTATAGCCATTTCCACGAATTGATGTTTAAGCAAATAGAAAATGAATCAACTGCAACATCTGTGTCTTTTAACTTCACTGCCATTAGAACCACTATTTTCTGGTACCAAAGCTCCAAGCATAACATGACACCAGATGCAACAGATAGCTTGATAAAAGGCCAAAGATCTGCAAATGCATTCATTGAGTATCCTGTCCATGACTGTGGACACCACCCACAGGTAGCATAAACGTATTGAATAATCACAGGGGTCCACCATGCCACATTTAAGGAAATAATTGCACCGTCAAGTCCCATGCTCCATTTGCAGACAAGCAACCAGCATAAGAGAATGTTTAATAAGGCCCCAAGTGCCGATGACCACGCGTGATTACGAAATTCTTGGACTGTGCCTGTAAAAATCTGCAAAGAACGTAATAAAATACAAAGGAGAAAAGCATCGGAATACACAACAGAGGCACTCTTCCTGATAATTCCGCAATGTCATCTGGCAGGCCGAAAAGTTTTAGGAGAGGTGTGGTAAAGATATAAATGGGCAAAAGTGCAAATGCAATGGCGGTGATAACAATCCAAGAACGTCGCATGTATATTCCTAGCATGTGTTCTTTCTTTGCTCCATAAGCTTGTCCGCAAAGCGTGAAAATGGCACTCCCCATTCCCGACAGGAGACCTGAAGCGAAACCCACAATAACGTTGTTAACCATGGAATAAGCGGCTAGCTCCAAATTTCCAAAATGAAAAGGCAAGACAACTCAACTAAAACTTTATCTCGTTCTTCTACTACAGCTGCAAGATTTTGCAACAACTGATCACGACTGTGGTCACGTGCAACCAGAACATCAGGATCAACACCAACGGTTCCTTGGGATCGCCCTGCGGCAGCTGTCGCACTTATCTCTCTCTGGAGGCCACTGATTTTCTAAGATAAGTTTACTTCTCTACCACAGCCCTTGTAGCTGCTTGTATATGGCCAATCACTTCCTCATGGCACTTTCTAGGAGAATTTCAGTTCTACGCTCCACTTTGGAACTACTGTACAAACACGATTTTGAGAATCCACACCCACCGCAGGTTTAATTGGCATTTGACAATAAAGTCTAGAGTAACGTGTTGCAAGCTAAACAGAAGCCAAGGCATATGACCAGCACTTAATTTGCGTGAAGGACCAGGGAACAAGTCAAGGTGTGTTGGTGAAACAATAAAGGAGAGATGGCGGTGGCCATCACTTCCACCCACTCTCAACCAAACAAGAACAAACAATAATCAATAGGATTCCACATCTCCATCCTTGAACGCATCCAAAGCCTAGGCTAGATAAATGGGGAAAAGGAATCAAGGATTAGTTTAAATTTAGCTTCTTTGTTTTTTTTTTTTTTTTAAAAGGAAAATCTTTATATATACGGGGCATTACATTCCCCATATAGCCTTTGTTTCTTTTAAGATATTCCTTATTGCAAATTATTTCTCCATTTCAATTATCTAATTCTCAGCTCCATCTCCTAATGTGGTGCCATCAAACTTGGGTGGACTTATCCTTTTTATATCATTAGTGAGTTTAGCTGCTAGCCTAGCCTTTTTGTTCTTAGGCTGATTAGGTATGTTCACATTGTTATTATCAACACCTAAATTGGCGTTGTCCTCAGGAGGTGGCTAATTATTATTAGCATCATCTTCTTCCTCCTCATTTCCCATTACTTTTTGTTTAAGTATAGCCAAATGATCTCTTGTGTCTAACAAGCAAGGATCTCATCGAGTTTTTGGGTAGTTGTTGCTCCTTCATCAGGTGGAGGATTATTTGCAACATTTCCTCTTATTCTAACCATTTTCTATTAACAAGAAAATTTAAGTTTCATCATATTATCGACATAATAGGTCCAAGAGCTGCAACTTTCAGCTCTGATACCAAGATGTAACATTCCCATTTTATGACTTTGGAAACTAGGGATTTTTTTTTTTGAAACATAATATTCTCTATTCTAAATAAAAAACGTCATTTAGAACTCACATTTTATGCCAATCAATCTCATAACAAGATAACCATATGTAGCTGTAATGACTCGGTATACTACCGATCTCTCATTCCATGACTCGGTTACCAATGATCTCTCATGTTAACTTAAAGTATAGAATACTTTATGTATACTACGTATACTTGGTTCTCCTACCGTATTCCAAGTACTGAGTGATTTGTTTAAAGAACCTATTTGAAGATTTTTTACCAATATTCATCTGACATCACATTGTTTTAAACTAGGTGACATAGGACAATGCAACCAATAGCTTGCAATACTTTAGCCAAATATTTTCAACATACTATTCATGTAACTATTCCTAGATGGCATACTCATCATTCTAGAATACGTCCTTCACCTCACTCATTTGTTATCTAGAATGGTCTTTACTAACTACCGTCAGTCCACTTGCCCAAGGTTTGACCCTAGCCCCATTTAGCATCATAGTTTTTTTATAGGAAGATGCTCACGATGACTTAGGGTATATGGGCATACTCGGCTGACCTAAGTCATTTGAATGTGCCAAGGTACCCTGAGTCATAGAAGACAACTACCTATCCCAAACATGCTACTAACTTGACCTAGAGAGAAACTAAGTTCAAGTCTAGATGTGTGTAGATCTAGATGAACAAATATGAAAGGGTGTTGCCACATGTCAACTGTAACACTATATCCTTGAGAAGTCCAAAGACTTCTCGAGGGCACGATCTGCGATTGGCATGTGCCAACATCCGTTAAACTGATTCATCAAGATGTACATATCCCCTTAGTGGCCATTAATCATAATTAATTTGGATTAAGATTCAGATTATAGTAACCATACCTAACCCTAATTCCAACATTCCTTAACTTCTTTATCCAACATTATCTTGATTATACACGGATAACTTCATTAATTCATGTTTGCATTGTTATTCGTTAACATGGCATAACAGGTAGTTATCTAAAAAATAGGACAACAAACATCAAACGTTTAATTCTTAATGTAATCCTAGCCATTTGAATCAAGTGTGTCATCCTCCTAGATTAAGCTAGGGTTTACTTTATAAACTTAGTATAAAGATTAAAGATCATAACCACTATTCCTTTTATCTTTCATTCCATGAGATAGGAAGAGTCTTCCTCTACATCGTTAGGTGTTAGGTTTAACATAACCTTTTTATTGTTTGTTACTTATATAGTTTAATTGTATGTCCCAAGTATATTTTATTATTAAACTATAGTTGTGTAGTTAGAGAACGACATATTTTGAAATTTAACAGTTTCATTAATATTAGGAGATTATACATCTCCTTAATCCAACTCATTATCTTAAAACAACAATAGTATACAACAGTATAAAGAGTACCACAAAGATATCACTATTGTTTCTATCATACCAGTATAAAAGTATTCACATCACAAGTGGGAGTTCAATACAAAGTATATACATTTTCAAGACTATGCAATTCGGACATTACGCATGTCAATCAAAATTAATATCTTAAAAGAACATCACTTTTTCTTTTCCAATACAACTCAAGAATGATTCAAAACTCTTTTCATAAGATCTTGAATTAAATAAGCCAATGCATCATAAAAATTCCTATCTTCTTTTATCACTTACGATGTCCATCTCGCAAAATTGCTATGCAGTCGGTTCAATGAACTGAGCATGATAAGCACTAAACATTAAAGTAAAGTGCATTCCACTAATTGTTCCTTTAAAACAACTCTGCTTTAATGAAATAATTAATATATCATACAAATAATCATAAGTAATAACATCTAGAAAATAAGTACATTAAAGAGTCTGAATTCACTTTTAAGAAAAAAATCATAATAGAATCCTCAACATCGAATTATATCACAAGGTTTAATTGATCATATCATTTACTTTAAAACAATCAACATGTCTTTTCATCCCATTGTTTGAGTCCTATAAGAATAGAAATACACATTTATCTTTACTAAGTAGAAAATTAAGTTAATTACACTTTGTAACTCATATTAGAAAGCTTCATCTTTCCATATAGCAAAAGAAGAAGAATCAATGCATAGTAATCCTCATACACTAATCATCTGAAAGACAAATACAGGTTTGGAACACATGAATCTACCTCAGATCAAAGATAACGATATAAGGATTCAACATTAAGGGAAAGCATCTAACATGAATCCCAAATCAATCCAAGTAGGGTAGAGAGTCAAAACAGTTCCCCCACAAGTCAAAACTAACTCCCATATGTTAGAGGATATAATTCAAAGATCTGAAACCAAACGTTCCACAATAAATTTTCCATCTCAGAAGAAGATCAAAAATAGAAAAGTTCAATCAAATGAACTTACCAAAACAATAGTAAGAAGGGACATCCATTGGAAAAGGTCCAATCCCAAATTCATTTCATTTATACTATGAAATGAATTCCCTTATCTATTTCAAACTTAGAAATTATTTACCCAGTTCCCAAAAGAGAACACAAAATCGAACGTACAGTTAAAGAAAGAACACTTCTAATTTTCCATTACAAATCTAACAAACAAGTTTACCTATTTCCATTCACCAAGTTCAAGTTCAATTCAAATCTCATAATGAAATTCACAGTAAAGTCCCTAAACAATATATTGTCCCCAAGAGAACATGTTCCTTTCTCTATAAAACTTGGAGATTCATTCAATGAATCCATCAAGGAGTAGAAATCCTCAAACAGTAAAATATGTACTAGTTCGGAAGTAATCATGAACTCAAGAACTGAAATCCCATTACAAGGCTTCAACACCTCAATACAAAGAATTACGTATTTTGTGATCAAAATAAGAACAATAGTACAAAACTATCTGAACAGAGATAAAATATATCCTTACATACAAAATTCAGAATACTAGGTTTTAAATTCAACTTTGAAATAAAACCCAAGAAATCAATAAGAAGGTATGAAGAGAGTAAGAAACCCCAACGATGTTTAAGTCAAGAGATGTTCCAATCTTACTTCTAACTTGACTGAAACAAAATCACCACAAGACTCTCGAATTCTAGTTAAGAGATTATGACAGGAAAAGTAATAGTTTGAACATCTATAACAAGAAGGAGAGTAAATACTACATTTCCATAACCTCTAAACTGTTAACAATTGTTCCTAACGAACTAAAAATCATCCAAACCCATATTAAGATATAATTCTATTCCTTTAATCCTTCTAAAATAATAATCAAGCCTTCAACAGGACACGGGTTCGCTCAGGGCAGAGAAGAATAGGATACACTTTGTATTCACACACCTTGTCAAGTTCAAAGAAGGCGATACAATCTAAAAGATAGAAGTACCACAATCAGTCCAACAAGAAGTTACAAGAAGAAGATCTCAAAAGAGATTACTAGGTCTACTTCAAAACAAAACAAAAAAATCTCTCAAGACCCTTTCTAGCAGACATTCCATAAATGAGATTAAATCTTTTCAAATCCTTAATACAAAAAAAAATCTAGCTCAAAATACAATTATAGAATTAAACACGTTGATTCCAACACAAGTTCAAACACGCAAGAATGGAATACCAAGATGCAGGTGTTAAACACAAGCTTCAACCAAAGGTTCAGAACTTCATAAGTCTCTAATATTGGCTCAAACAAACACGAAGTTCAAATATGAGCCTATAACAAAACACGAAGCCCTAAATACAAGCTCAGAACAAAACACCAATGATCTAATATGAGTTCAAGAATTTTCAAATCCTTGAATAAGAATAAAACTTCCATCTCTAGAGTACATGTATAGAACAAAACTCATCGATTCGACTACAAGTTCAATTCACAAAAGTACTGAAAATGAGTACAGTGTCGATCACAGAGTTTCAACAAAAGTTCTGAACAATACTAGCTCCAGTACCAGCTCAAACGAAACAAAAGACTACAAATAATAGTTCAGAACAAATAAAATAAGGCAACAAGTGCCTATTCAGTCAACACCAGCCTTGTAAACAAGTTTCAAAATGAAATACAAAGCTCCCAATACAATTTTTGCATGCATGCCACCATTACACTAAAACAAAGAAAGTTTCCCAAAACTATCTTTCCTAAAGCAATGGATTTGCATTCCAAAAACCACATAGATTAAAAAAATGCAAGTAGCTAACTAGACAAATCATGCAAATATTTATCTCATGAGAGCAAAGTTGTTCTAATGAATCACTTAGAAGAAAGCAAGAAATCTTAATGGGTTAGACCTATCATGCTTGATAGTGTGCTTCGCAAATTTGAAGGAGACTTCCAGCCAAGTTTCCAACTCTTTTTCTTCTTCACGACAGATCAACAACCAAACAAATTTTCTTACAATTCCTCTTATACATTCCCTTGATCAAAAATAGACCAGAGAAACCAAAAATAGCCAAGAAGAAGAATAATTTGAACTTCTGGTTCAAAGAACCAGATAGCTCCATACAAAGAAAAATACGTGAGGCATGCAAAACCAAACAATCTCTCACAAACTCACCTCCCATGTTTCCAAGATGGTTTGCACACAAAAACCGAGATCCATAAATTCCATTAATCCCAAATCTCCCGCTTATCTCTCCTTGCCCTTTGCCTCTCAAAACTGGTGAATGCCATTTCCAAGTTAACATGCAATTCCAAATTTAGTGAAGCCTCCACATAAGCCTCCACCAAAGTTAACTGGCCTTTTCCAAACTGTAGTACCTCTTGCATTAAACCCAATCAAATCAAATAAAATCCATTGGAACCATCACCTTAGTGCCATGTGACCCTTAGGTTCCTTTTAAATAGTTTAGGATAGATGTCCCCAAAACTTAGGTTAGTCTAACAATAATTTCCTTAGGTCTTAAAACATTGCCATAGGTAGTACCCACTTTAGGTTAGATTAAATTCACTTCCATATAGTATTAGACATTAGGTTAAAATAGTCTAGTATCACCTTAGAAAACTTTCTCCCTTATTCATTTAGCACTAAAGCTTAGGTTAGGACACCATTCCAAACGAAAATAAAATAAGAAGCTTAGGTTAGATTACAACCCAATTAAGTAGACATAGCTAGGAAGTAGGTGCTCTTACCTAGTTTAGGATACCATTAGGATAGTCCTTTATTTTTAGGATTTTGATCCCCTTCATAGTCTTGAAGTAGACTATTTTTGTTTATGCCCATAATGTCCTGTAGAGATCAATCTCAAAGACCAAAACACAAACATACAACCGAATGAATACATGTTCACTCAAGTCCAAAGAATTTGTAACATACAAAGTTCAGTCCGCTATGTCTCTCACCTAATGAATTTCAATTTACCATTTAGTCTGTTTAGAAGATTTAAAACATTCCTTGGATCACTGAAATTGATCCAAGGATGAGTTAGTAAAAGAGATAAGTTTGCGACTCTAAAAATCAAATTGTAGCTTATCAATAAGAAGTGAAAATGGATTCTTGCAAGCCATATCATTCCGTTCTAAATAATCCAAGAGTAGAAATGATTTATCCATAACAAGCATGATTTTAAACAATCAAGGAACACACCTCATTCAAGAAAATCACATGCCAACACTTGTAATGCAAAGAGAAATATAACAGTTTGTCCAAGGTGTTACATATATTATCCATTGGATTAAATCCCAATAAATCTCAACTATTCAATTAAACTATCATATTGGATCCATGTCAACTAACATCAACCAATTAGAATTTAGGATGATAGAATAAAAGGTGAAGGACCAATTACAATTCCAATGGTTCTTGTAGTTTTCATCTCTTGCATTTGAAGAAGTGACAAGTAGTTCAGGTAAGAGTCTTATGAAATACAAATTATTTCAGAATTCAAGCCCTCTGTTCATTTTTTCAGTGTTGTATATTCCATCAGTGTTATAGTCTAGCAGTGTTATATATATGTTAGCGAAGTGTATTATGCTAAGTAATGACTATACATTAGAATGAGATATAAAGGAAAATTGAACAATATAGTAAATTATGAAATTCATATTATGCTAAGTAAATTCTGCAATACAAGATACAACATTGCTGGAATGTACAACACTACTGGAATATACAACACTATTGGAATATGAGCACTTCAATGTTCTATAGTCCAACAGTGTTGTATATTGCATTTCAGAATTCATTATATTGTTCATTTTTTCTAGATATCTCATTCTCTATTGTATAGTCATCACTATTATATTAGCATAAGTTTACTTGTATACATAAAAAGTTGAAAAGTATTCTGATTACATGTGCAAAATTTATATTGAAAACATAACTTTAAAAACTACATAGGAAGAGTCCAACGAATACACTAGAGAATGGGATATTAGGAAAAAATGAACAATATAGTGAATTCTGAAAAGAAATATACAACATTGTTGGACTATGCAACACCATTGTTGTGCTGATTTAGTCAAATATACATTGTCTATACCAACACTTTCACTATCATTTATAGTTTTATCTTATTTCATAATTTTTTTTGTATATTTACAGTTTCTTTGCCAACAATCTTCTTTCCTTCAACAATTAGAATTGAGTTGATAACCATGAACTTCTATTTTGTATGTCATGTTGTGAATCAAGTATTTCATTTAAGCCATGAGAAGAGGTGTTATTGCTAGAAGGTCAAGGAGGCCCAAAGTGAGAGGTGTACAATTATCACATAATGACAAAGTGATGAAGAGGATAATTCTACACCAACCGGTAACTAACCAAAATGTAGAAACCCACCCATTGTCTCGGTTCAAAGAACATCTGCGCAACAAAGAAGCTTAGTGTCATCCAGGTTGGAAGATAGAAGATATGGAAAAGGCAATATATGATGTTGAGTTTAATGGGTTCTTAGTTAGAGCAACAAGAAAGAAGTATTACATTCCACCCACGTCATTACACTATTGGCTAAATGGTATCACCCACACAAAGAGGAGGGGTCCTCCAACAATTCTAATTGAAGAAGAAGAAGAGGAAATTATTGAATGGTGCAAAGAAATCGTTGTTATGGGTCATGGCTTGGAGTTAATGCATTAAAGGAAAATGTTGCTCGATTTTTTGAAACAAGACAAAACCCCTTCAGAGATAGGTTTCTAGAAAATCATGGTGGGCTGGATTCAAAAATGTCATCCAGGACCTTGCAATCCGAATAGTGAGGGACTTGATAGATATAGAGCTTTAAACTTGTACCCTACAATAGTAACCAAATTTTATGATAATTTGGCCAAATGGTATGGAACCTATGCATACACTCATAAAATCTGGAATTGTGATGAGACTTGTTTGCAATATGGGAGAAATTGTGGAATGTGTGTAAATGCTAAGAGGGGAAGTTGAAATGTCCCAAAGGTAATACCAAAGAGTAGGGAGTGGATCACTATATTATGTTGTGTCAATGCAATAGGTTTGTCAATCCCATGATTTTATTTGTTTAAGGGAAAGAGAATGGTAAAGAATTACATTAAAAATTGTAAACTTGGAGCATGTATGGCTGCGTATCCAAATCCATGGATAAAAAGGAATTTTTTTAAATTGGCTATGTCATTTTGCACGTTCAATACCGGGGGTGTTTCTCCAAATAATAGACACCTATTAATATTTGATGGCCATGACAGCCATGTAGCATTACAAACTATGGAGGAGGCCAACAAATTGGGCATTGATTTGATAACACTACCAACACATACTAGTCATAAGTTGTAACCTCTTGACGTGAGCGTGTTCATCCCTTTCAAGACATATTTTAGAGATGAGAGGTCCAAATGGATGGCAGAGAACAAATGTGTAGATGTGAAAAGGAATGAAATTGCTGATCTTGCAAGTAGAGCCTTAAAAAATGCACTAACACCATCTAACATAATTGCAGGTTTCAAAAGAATTGGTATTTGGCCATTAAATTATGATGCTCTCATAAATGACATGGCATGCAGCCAGGCATTTGACATGCAAGGTGAGGAAGATGTTGATGTTGTCACAAACATTTTGAGCCTATCTCAAGGAATAAATCCAGAATTAAATAATAGTGAAGAGGTGGTACCTGAAACTCAATTCATGCAAAATGTTGACTCAAGAGATGATATGGAAGCAACTGCAACACATGGAGTGGAGCTAAATGGTGCTCTTGGAAACCCAAGTAACATCATCAACAATAATTAAGGGTCTAAATATTTTCTAAGTAACAATTATATGTCCTTACCGGTCAAGTTAACCCGCCACAATGGTTAGAGTATGCCTTGAAAAACATGGGTTACAAGCTACCTTTCGAACAAAGATCGAGCTTAAATCTACCTTATTTTTTTCAAGGATTTGGAACAACAATCAATATTTCATTACTATTCAAACCTTGGAGATGAGGATGAACAAGTTGAATTTGAATTTGAAGAGGATGCTCAGGAAAATGAAATAAACTTAGAAGTTTGGCAACATGAACCTCAAGTCCCTGAAGAGATTAAAATCCAAGATGGACATGGTAAGTTACTTTCTCAATTTCTACGACTTCCAAGGGAGATCATAAACAAAAAGAGAGTTGAAGATTTAGATGGTTCTATTAGGTGAGTAGGCATTCACAGATTTTGACTACACCTAAATACATAGAGCTATTGATTGATGTGAAAAGAAAGGAGGAACAAGAAAAACTAAAGTTAAGGAGAAAAGAATTGGCACAAAAAAAAAAGGTTGCTAGACTTGCGGTAAAAAAGAAAAAAATTGCAAGAGAAGCTTGAAAGAGAAATGGAGAAGCAGGCTAAGGAGCAACAAAAAGAGATTGAGAAGGAATAAAATAAACAAAGGAAAGAACAAGAGAAGAGGGAGAGGGAAATTACAAATCAATTAAGGGAATACGAAAATAGGATGCGTGTAAGTTATGCAACTAATCATGAAAATCGAAGGATTTTTCAAGATATGTTAAATATTCAAATTCCAGGTTATGCTCAAATTGGAACACCTCCATCACTTATGAATAACTCTTGTACAATTCCATCTTGGTATGTATCACCTCATTTACTTTGTACAAGTTCAAGCAGTCCTAGTAGTTCATTTCCAATGCCACCATGGATGCAAGCTTCAACAGGGAAACCAACTCCTTTATCAATAGTGGGGGAAAATCCCTTATCAACTGGACAACCAAATCCTTTTTCAGCAGGAGACCAGATCCTTTATCAGTTAGGCAACCAAATGCTTTGTCAAAAGGGGTTTTAAATCCCTTTTCAACTGGGCAATTGAACTTTGTATTGGTAGGAAAAGAAAATCCAACAACAATATTGAAAGAGGGCAATATTACTTATACTACCTAAGATATTGAGCATGTGCTCATGAACAATTTTATTACCCCATATGATGATAGTAGTAATTTTGCTGGAGATACCATTTTGCTAAATGTATTCACTAGAGTCTTCCTATGTAGTCTTTAAAGATATGTTTGCAATATAAATTTTACGTATGTAATCGAATACTTTCCATCTTTTTATGTAAACAATTAAACTTATGTTAATATAGCGATGATGCTCTACATTTTACACCCAAATTTTTATTTTTACCAATCTTTTGGGCTTGTCATTGGATGCAGAAAAACAACATAATATCAGACCATTTTGCATTGCATTGCATAAGTTGGAAAAGGAATAGTTTGCATTGCATAATATCTTATAGAGAATGAAATAGTTTGCATTGCGTAGATGTATAACATGGAAAAGGAACAAATACATTTCTTCAATGAGAGGAAAACATTGAATGGAAAACAACAAACTTCTAATAATAGTAAAGTGTTAAAAAAATTGAAGGATCATCGCTAGAGTGAGAAGCTTCTCACCTTCTTTGTGTCTACATTGATCTTCTCTCCACCCTATTGAACTCTTAAAAATGCTCAAAGTGCGGACAGTGAAAGAAAACATTGTTGTTAGTAAACATTGTTGCCCACTTCTAGCAACCTTTGTAATGAAAATAGTTTTGTGCTATAAACCCATCACCAAATCACTCCCATCCTTCTTCCCAACACACACTCAACCTCTCAAAAATTGCAGCAAGCACATCCAAAAAACAAAATAAACTAAATGATAGGACTTAACTTCCTAATTATTAAATGATAGGATCATAAAGAAAGATACCCTATGAATAAATAAACTACATACTGAAATTTGTGTTGCAAGTGTTGATACGAGCAGATTACAAAAACAAAATTCTAAGTAGTTGGGTCCTTCACGTCAAGGGGAATGATATTGTTTTTGTATCTTTAATTCATGAGTTTCTAATAATCTTAATGTCCAACCTGTGGCTTAGCAACAACGATGAGAGGGTGAAACAACAAAACCCTAATAAAAAAACTATAACCCATTTCCTGTATACCCCAACCAATAAAAAATGAGCTTTAATAAATAATGGCCGCCTCCATTATTGTTATCATTTTTCAATAGAGAAGAGAAACATTGAATCAGATGTGCTAAAAATGGATATGCCTAATACGTTTCAAGGATCATGCAAAATGGAGTTGCTGGGTAAAAATTCACTCTAAAAAACACCTCCAAAATCATGTAGGTCAGAAGTAATATAAAAAATAATAAGTTCATGTCACCCATTGAAACATCCCAAACAAGAAGATGAACACAAGATATCCAGGAACTCAAATACCATACGGGAGTAACCTGCGGATCGTGCAGAGAATAAAGCAATGGATTTTCACACAAATGCTTAGAAATGATTTAAACCAATGATTTCACACCAAATAAATCAATAACTCATAGATTCTAGGAGAGAATAATGCATAGATTTGTAAAATATGGCAAATGAAAAAATAAATTTCTTCAACTGAATGATAAACAACAAACTTCCCATAATTGTGCAGTGTTTAAAAACACTATAGGATTTGGGAGGAAGGGTGATGGAAGTAAAACACACTATGAGGCACGGTAATAATGTTATAAGAATATCAATGCTCTCTAAAGCTTTAGGTAAAGTAGATATTTTAGTTTGCAAAGGAGGGGAAGAAGGTTGGACTGAGTGTCAAGAAAAAAACTCGGCACAAAACCCTCCTTTTACCAATTATAAAAAAAAAACTAAGAATAAATTCATAGAGAATTTATATACTACACTTGTTAATCCCATGGAAGGAAATGTTGAAGGTAGAATGCATTTATTAAAAAAATCTTTGTTGTAACGTGATTGCAATGTGTTCAGTATATGTGGATTTTGCAATGGTGGTCAACTATTTGTTCATTAAGACCAAAATGGTTAGAAATCGTTTGTTTTAAATAATGGTATAGTGCATGAAAAACCAATTGAGTCTAAATTATATCTTTTTATACAAATGAATTAGCTAAACATTGACACTTTTGATAATCTTATCTACCGACATGTTATTGATCTCCACACAAATTGCACTGCAATAGTAGTTCGAAAATGTATTCCCCCTGTCTAGCTGCAATAAATAATGTAATTATGGAGCCAAGTTAGATTTTTTTAAATTCCTTATAGGGCGGAATGTTTTTAATTTTAAGTCTAACAAATTTTAGAAGTAGGTTTATATTCAAATTTATCACATCCCACTGAAAGTTTGACGTAATCTAGCTATTTATGTAATTTTCGAAAGTTGTAGGAACTTCGTAGAATTCGTTAGTATTATCATTCCTATATAAATAATAAGTCATTATAAACAATTTTGATAAGTTAGTAAAAATCATCGGTGAGTAGCCAAAATTATATATGAGCTTGCAAGCTTTGTATTCTGTGTTTATTTTCTTCTTTTTACTCATTTCCACCTTCAATTTAGTATCAAAGCCATGTTTTGGCCAAATATCATTGTATTTTAAAATTTAGTTGGTACAAAATATATGGTAGAAAGGAGAAATGCGACTTTATGGGTAGAGAATGTAGATTTGACATCTCTTTTATAGTCCAATCATTATGGCAATTAACAATAGTAGTACCTTGTTTCAAACTCAAATTATGATTTTAATGGTAATAACTATAACTTATGATGTATTGAAATAATAAATTTCTATTTCTCTCAATATTTGTGATGAATCGGAAGGCGAGAATGGGGTTAGTGGGCTTCAAGACCATCGATATTTTAATATCCTCACACAAGTTGAAAAGCACTTGTTCAAAGTTAATATTAAAAAGATACAAAGGTCTTATAATCTATTTAGCACGCCAAACACAAATCTATTTTCCCTATGCTTGTAGAAATAACTAGGTCTAAGAAATCATATGATAGTTTATAAACTACTTATCAAGGGCCTAATAAGGTAAAAATGGCTAATCTACAAATCTATGAAGAAATTTTGATAGTTAAAGAATGAAGGATTTTGAGTCTATAAACTTGTTCTTCATCCATATTCTATGTATGGGAGAAAGAGAGAGAGAGAGAGAGAGAGAGAGTTCTTCATCCGTATTTTATGTATGGTGCCCCAAGTTAGGTCTCATGGAGAGAAACTACTATACCAAATCATGATGGAAAATATTCTTACAAGCCTATCCAACAAGTTTGATTCCATTATAATGGTCATAAAATAGTGGAAATATCTAACTCAACTCACTATTGGTGAATTAATGTGATTTTTATTGTCATATGAGTCTAGAATCAACAAAATAGTAATTCCTCCTTGGAACATGCTTTCCAAAGTCAAGTTTCCATTGAAAGAGGCAGATCAAGGTCAAACTAGGCATAGTTAGAAGTCGGAGAGAAGGTGGAAGGAGTAATAGTATTGATATTTACGATAAACAAGTCAAAATTCATATTTTTATAATATGAGATGGTGCAATAGTAGCTAGAAAACCCAAAATCAAGGAAAAGGTATGACAATAAGTCTACTATTTAGTGTCATTATTGTAAAAGTTTTGTCATTATGCAAACAACTATAGGATCTTAACCAATTTGACCATAAGTAGGAAGAATGTCGGTTTTTCGAAAAAAATTCTTAATGTGTCTAAAATTCATGGTTCCATATTTATAACTTATTTGTCACTCAATCAAATACTTAATATGTACATATAGTCTCTAAATATTGCATTTATATGCATGATTCCTAACCAAGAGAATTATTCTTTAACACCCATTTACTTTTCTTTGACATTGCTTTTATCCTTTGCATCTTTATTACGTGTTGTTTCGATTGACAACTTAAATTTTTGCATAGAACCTACATCATAGATTTCTTCGATTTCACTATTTATCATTTTAGGCACCATGTATAGGACCTCCAATTAGGGGCAAGGGGGTCATACACTTTTGTCCCCTTTTAGTACATTATCTCTCTTTGTCTCTTTTTCTTATCTTTTAGATGCTACTTATTTCTTAGCTCTCTTTATCACCCTTAGTCAACCTTTCACTTGTTAATGATGAAAATTAAATGAGGGAATAATATATATACATGTATTATTTCACCTAATTACGTGGGAGCATTCAAGACGTAGACACTACTACAAGGATCTAATACTTTACGCCTACTACATCAAGGACTACATTTGGACTACATATATCACTTCACAAGAGGGTTTATAGTTAAATTCCATACCACACATTAGTATTTTGGACAAAGTAATAGTAGCCTACTATATTTTTGTGTGAACTAGGAACTAGAGGAACACTCACACTCACACACACACACATTCACAATCACTCACACACACACACACACACACACACACACACACACACACACACACACACACACACACATATATTTTGAAAAGTAGTGTAATGCTAAGTGATATTCAGATTATGGTGACCATTGAGGTCATTCCAACTCAAGCATTTGCATTATTTTATTCATCTAATGTGTTATCAATTAATGTGTAGGTATTTAGGTTTTATTTTTCAGGTTACATGTGTGATGCATTGAATCGATATGAAATATAACAAATAAGGAGTGATACCGAGTGATACAAAAAGAACCAAATTCCAAGCCATCTCATAGACACCAACACCCCGAGAAGAGCCAACAACCTATGGGTGGCCCTATCCCCTTCAGGGAACCCCTGTCCCTGAGATCATCACTTTCAAGAATCAAACACGAGAAAATGTTCTCTAGAATGTTCCTTTCTCGATCAATCTCCACTCTAAAATCAATTCAAACCTATAGATTCAAGTTTCGAGTCATTTTCAAAACCCTATTTATCACTCTTTCTCGGATTTGCATTTCTTGATATTGCTTGTATATTGTTATATCCATTTAATCACTAGTGTCCTTATATTATATTTAATTTTATTAATTCACCTACAATGTTTCTCAAAAGAGCACAAATAATATATGGTTTTTATATAGTGGGTGAGAAACTATATGATAGGAAATGAAAAATTATTCATAAATCTTGAAGAATCTTAAATATGAGCTCAAACTAGAAAATAACAACAAATCCTTTATAATGGGAAAAAGAGAAAATACATTCATTCATGATGTTTATTATGTGTATATTTTAAAGCATAATCACAGTAGTGTGGGACAATTGATTCAAAAATGGCTACTAGATATATTTTGAACATAATTCTTATGTAATTCTGGATAAAATTCCAAGTGACAAAATTGTTGCAAACATCAAAATGACACGAAACCATATGCTTCCATAAAAATCAATGACATATCTAACACAAACAACAAATTCCACATAATTTCAAAGAACCATGTCAAATCTCCATCCAAAACTTTCGTTGGAGTGACTGTGAGATGACATCATTTCAGTTTTAAATGCAAAGATTCTTAGTGAGGAATTCACGTACGAGAGCTAATTTCATAAATTTTAGTACTAATTTACATGTCCAACATCTCGAGGCTACCCGTTGTCAATCAACCAAGTCCTCAAGGCATTTTGCCTAACTGTCACATATGTTCGCAGTCATAGTTAAATTTAAATGTTTCAAAATGTTTCATTAAAAACTGTTGTGGCATAGTCTTAGGTAGTTAAATTAACATCCAATGGGTCACAAATTCAGTTTTGGTTGGGTCCATCGCAAATCTGCATGATAGATAGAGGTTTCCCTTCAAAGGATATTCCACATAGTGGGAAAATAATAGATTCTCCATCCAATCCAAACTCTGTGGTAGTGGAACCACGTCTTTGGACAGTTTTTTTCAAAAATTTAAAGACTTGTGTTACATGGTCATATCACTACAACGCTTCTTCATGAAGACTAGAAATTATACAACCATGGATCATCCGGGAAAATAGTCGCTAAAGTGACAACTTGAAGACAAAAAAAATCAAATATTAAAAATATTTTTCACAAGTAGTCATTAAAGTGACTTTTAAGCCAAAATAAAGATTTGCAATACACAATTCATGATTTTTAAGACAAAACTTTAATTTAAAGGAGAAGTATAATTTTAATCGATATAAATCACAAGTACTCGCTCTAACAGAACTCCAAATGCATTAAAGATGCCATTCAAGGATCAATCTTGGACCTGGCATTAGAGATCGGGCCATTCAAGTTTTGGAGGTCTAAATTTATTGAATAGAAAGAATATGGTTCATGTTTTTCCTTCAATTAATAGACCAACAAACTGTATGAAAATGCATTATTTTCAAGAAACATAGAACATCATTTCCAGTTATGAAATCTCATAGGGCCAATGTGCCACTTCAGCTTATTCATTCAAACCTATGTGGATCTATGTAAACTCCCTTAATCTATGGAAGTATGCATCTTTTGACTTTTATTGATGATTACAATTGAAAAATTGTGGCTATTGTTTAAAGGAAAAATTAAAAGTATTTGTCATTTCAAGTAGTTCAAGGAACTAGTAGAAAAATAGAGTTACAACTCTATCAATATTTTGAGATTTGATAGGGGTGGTGAGTACATTTTGAATGAGTTTATGAATATATGTAAGGAATGTGGCATTAATAAAAATTCACCACACTGTATACACCACAACAAAATGGTCTTGCAAAGAGAAATAACTTCACTATAATGGAAATGGATTACAATATTTTGAAACACAAGCACGTATCAAAAGAATTTTGGGAAGAAGAAATAACTTGTTCTTTATACATTTCGAACAATTGTTCAACTAAAAGTATTAAGGACCGTGTTCCAATAGATGCTTGGAGAATCAAAAACATGGTGTTTCCTACTTAAGGGTCTTTGGTTGTGTGGCATATGCACATGTTTCAAAAGAGATAAGAAAAGAAAAATGATAAAAGCTAAAGGTACATTTTTTTTTATACAATTAAAAATAAAAATAATATAAGAGGTAGAATATAATTAAAAATGAAGCAATTCTCAATCATGATATTGAATTTTTAGAAAAAGAAGCTTGTAATGGTAGCATAGATAATGCCACAATAGTTTTTACAAAATACCTCAAGGAGAAGAAGATATAGAACAATTTAAACTCCTTATTCTTCTTATCCCCAAGAGCCCAACAATCTTTCTTAGCATGACCAACCTTCCCACAAGCCCAACATTCCAACTTTCTCTTGGGCTACGCCACACTCACGACATCGACAAAGACGACGCCGCAACGAACAAGAGACCCGAAAATGCGACAAACTTTTTTTTTTTTTTTTTTTTGATGATGGTGTGCTCGCATACAGGCTCGAACTAAATTAGTCCCGTTAATGCTTCGGGAATGATGATAAGAAGAAGTTAAGTCTCATTCGATGTTTCACCAAGAATGGAGGGTCGTCTTTTGAGTTATTTGTCTGATGTCTGGTGCTGTCGTGATAGCAATGAAATGGAAAGGTAATTCGAGAGTAAGGCATGATTTACTTTGCGTCGAATTCATTAGCCACTTCGATTTCTTTATTCTTACTTTGTTATTTGGTCAAGTTACGTTGTTTCAAAATTTAATACATTTTAATATACATATGTATATATATATATATATATATATATATATATATATATATATATATATATATATATATGTATATATATATATACATACATATATATATATACTTACTTTATCATTCTGTTATATTACGATCTTTCGAAACTAATATGTTACATTATATGTAATTGTAGTTTTATATATATATATATATATATATATATATATATATATATATATATATATATATATATATATATATATATTTACATACGTAGAGATATGTAAACATATTTATATAAGGTTCACCCATCTCGGTATGTACTTGATACCGTTCAATTTAATTTCATTGTATATTGTCAATGAACTAAGATATACCTACCACCATTCAGATATCTAATGTATCCAAGAGGGATTCACATACTACGCTGCTGTTGCTAGACAAAGCGCTTAACCATAAAATTAACAATGACATGAACTTATTGAATTGTGTTTAACATATTGTATGAATAATATATAAATAGTACGCATCAAAAAAAAAGTTGACAAAGAGGCCATAGGGCCGGGTCTTCCACGGCAGAATAGGTATAATGAATATGGTTGGACGGTGGGTGTCAACCACCACCCGTCCACCATTATTATCTCCTCCCACGTGCAAAGGAGCACCTAGGTCGCAGCTTTTTAAAAAAAAAAACACACTAGATTTTGAAGATCTCACTCCCTGTGCCGCGTGAGACCACACGGTGGTCAAAAAGAAAACTACGTCTGCACAGAGAGAGAGACGTGCTTCCTCTCTAGCCGCGTGAGAGGCGAATGGGCTAAGCGCAAGTGTCTTTTTTTTTTTTTTTTCTTTCTTTATTTGTTTTTAAAGCTGCTTCTTTGACCCATGGTGCGTGGAGGACAGCAAAGGAGAGTTCTATTGCAGATCTTGGGCGCGTGGACGCGAGAGAGAAATTGTAAACCGAAGGGGGCGAATCTCCTCCATTTTCATTGGGTGCTGCATGGTGCGTGTGAGGCGGGATCACCAAAGGTGCTCGCGTGGGGAACAGCCTCAAAGGGGGGCGCTAAACCCGCGTTTTTTTTTTTTTTTTTAAAAACTATGTTGTTATTTGTTCAGTATAGAATGCGTCCTCCAAGATTTGGGATCCTCCTTGCATTATTTTATCCAAAAACTAATTTAGAAACGGTGTTATATATATATATATATCAATAACATCGATTTACGGCTACTTTTTTTTTTTTTTGTTATGGCGTAAACAAGACAGGGACAAAAGCGAACTACAATTACTTTCATTGGGTGCAGCAGGATGTGTGAGGCAATCCGTGACCCAATGTTGTTATCTATGCAAGATGATCGAATGCATCCTCGATTCGAGTTTCACCTCAAGATATTTTTTATCAAAATCAAACTCAATTAATAAAAAAACGCGACTGAAGGGCGATCAAAAGAAAACAAATTGATTCTCTATGAGAATCACCAGTCAGTATACAGCATCGCACTGGAGACCAAGATAAAACTCATAAAGACTGACTGTCTCTTGCCAGAATACTCCTGAAGCAAGATTTGTTTATTCTTATAAGCTAACCTCTTACGTGTGTTTAAGAATGCATTCCATTGATACTTTTAATTGATTGTGATTTAGTTGTATATATATGTTAATGATAGTAAGCTTTTGTTAAAATATACAGAGAAGAATAATTAATAGGACACTGATATTGTTAAAATCTGATATTAATAATTTCATTAGCTTGGGCATTACTTGGATGACCATCATATTGAAAGCATTAGTTTCCTAATAGATGTGAGGTGGGTAAGAACTAACTGAGCTTAGAATTTTTTTGCATTAAAACCTCCTCCTACATGTTTTAATAAGGATATTTGTATGCAATATCAAGCGGATTCGATCTCCTTTTACAATTTGCAAATATATTGACAATGATTTCATAAATGGAGAAGCATAATAGAGCTAGAGCCTTAATGATTTCATGGTTATATTGGAGGCTATTTAAATCTTAAATTCTTTCTTCAATAGTACAAGAAGGGGAATACACTACATTCCACTTTTCAATACACCTCCTTTTAAACAACAAAATGAGATCTAACATGCATAACCTTTTGTAGTTTCTTTCCAACATTCCACAAGAATTCAACAACAATTCCAATGAATTTTTAGAGTAAGAAATACTATCATTTCAATGTAGCTTTTCCTTCAAATCTTTTACAACATGTCCTACTTCATGTGGAAAACATATTTACAATAATGGAAGCTTTTCAGAGAAACAAGCATTCAATATTACATTTCCTTCCCCACTCAAGGTGGTACATTACATGATGTTTTACATTGTCAACAACAAGGTTCTTCACAAGCTCCATGGTGTTCTTCATCCATGCTCCAAGTTCCAAGTATTTCAAATCACAACCAAGATAGGGGGAGAGGCAACACTCTCCTCCCAACCAAATCTCAATGGAGAAGAGAAGCAATCTCCTCCATTGACCCCCGAGCCCCAAACACAACACAATGAAAGGGTGGTCTCCAACTCAAGGCAACAATACATGCTTCCACAATACAAGTTCTTCACAACATTCAAGCTAAAATAGAAGAACAAAGAGACACACAATAACATCAAACATTACACAACAAGGCTTGCATCCAAGCCAACAAGAGAAGGAACTATGGGAATGTTTTCCTTATGCCTCCCAAATGAGATGAGATGCCCATCCAAAACCCTCCACAATAAAACACAAGCCCCTATGACTCTTATGCCTCCCTCAAGTACCCCTTTTTCCTCCCATACTCTTATGCCTCCCTCCTCTTATGGCTCCCTCAAAGACAAGGTAGAATGTAAACATTCCTACCCAAGATGGGCATCCCTCTCAAACTCCCTCCACAATATCCTAATCTACTCTTTTGCCTCCCTCATGAGTATTCCCATAGACCTCTCCTATACTACACAATAAGCATTCAAACCATTTTTCACAATACACCAAAGTAAACATGCATTTTTCACAATTTTAGCATAGAAGCAATAATAATATGAAAGCAAAAACAAAGGAGAGGGTTCCCTACCTCTCCATTGGAGAAGCCTAAACCAAGAAACTTGTCCAAGCTCCTTCCCAAATCAATCCAAGCATGCAAGTCCAAAAACTCTCTTTATCTCTTTCTCCCAATTCTTCTCTCTCAAAAATAACAAAGGAGAACTCTTCAACAACACAAAAACAAAGCTCCAACCCCCTCAACAAGAGAGGAAGTTTCAATAAATAGATCAAAGGTAAGGGTGAGGGTGATGTGGCTCCATGTAGGATGCCACATCACACATCCTCAAACCATCTCCCAAGGTCAACTCAAATCCCAAAACACCATAAATGGGTGGTTGGGTTGAATGACAACCCTCTTCCACATTCAACCCTTTCCCATGTGCCTTAAGGCACAATTAAATGCAAAATGAGGAAAATGCACTCCAAAGTCATATTTCCCTTCCCAAAACAATAAATAACCCCCTTTTTGGATTCCCAACCCATAGATATGGTTGGTAAGGGGTTTTGGGAAGTGTGGGACAAGTTTAACTTGTCCCACAAGTCCCCTAAAATTGCCCTCAATCTCAAATTCGAGATTCTAAGAGCATGGAGTGGTCAACACTCAAAACCAAGCATTCAATACAAGAGGACACACAAGGCTCAAGGAGCCAACAATCAAAATTTATTACACCCACTTGACTTTCCCCAAAGCTTAAAAACTAAAACAAGATATTACATTAATCTAAACACACTTAACAAAAGTAATTTAACAAAAGGACTTCACAAAAGAAATCACCTACTAAATCAAGTAAAACAAGTAATAAAATTCTTACCCCCTTGGTCACATTAGAAAATTTCCCCCACATGGAAATTTTCTCAACACATAAAAGAATAAAGGGTAACACAATACAATTTACTAGTTGCCTTGACGACCAATGTTGTAACCACCCGACATTCTGTTGTGTTTGGTCCCCAATCCCCCTCATGGTTGTGATCATGTTGTGTTTCCTGCAAAATGCAAAATACCCTCTTCGGCCTTGCGGCCATGTCAAAATATCCAAAATAATCATATGCATGAAATTTATTAACATCTATACGTAATTCAAGCAATCATTATTTCTAGGTCTAATTCACAACTTAATTATGCATTTCATCATTATCCAAAATCATAGTAATGTAAATTCAACAACTACATTCTACTCATCATGGCGAAGAAATCCAATGTTAGAACACATGCAATATATCCATATAAAAATAATATCAATATCCAATAGTCTGTCCATGAGTCAGTGTAGATCATACTGAAAACAAAATCCAACCATAATCCAAATGCATCTAGTCACAAAACATCATGCTAATCAACATAAGTATAAGCCATGTCCATATCTAAAGTCTGCATAACTCAAAATGATAATCACTATGTCGTAGGGAAGTGGGCATTACATCCCCCCCTTAGACTAGACTTCCTCCCGAAGTCACCAAATAAGTGTGGAAACCGAGCTCGCAATGATGTAGCATCCTCCCAAGTAGCAGCAGCCTCATCGTATCCGTCCCATCGACTCGAACTCGATCAATCTCTCGCCGCAAGGCCTGTGGTCCCGCGATCTAAAATGCGCACGGGCTCCACCATCACCTGCCCCTGATCCTGCACCTGCAATGCAATCCAATCTAGCACATGAGAAGGATCAAAAACATATCTCCTAAGCACATAAACGTGAAATACATCATGGACGCGCGATAAGCTAGGTGGCAATGCTAGACGATAGGCTAAGGGGCCGAGGCGCTCCAAGATCTCAAAGGGACCCACAAATCTAGGAGCAAGCTTAGAACCTTTTCCATAACGGATAGGGCTCTTATGTGGTCTGACACGAAGAAACACCTTCGTGCCTACCTCAAAACTATGATCTGTCCTATGTTGGTCTGCATACTTCTTCTGTCTATCCTGAGCCTCCTGCAATCTCTGTCTAATCAAGGTAACCTGCTGCTCCATGTCCTGTAATAATGCTGGCCCAAGGAAACCCTGTCCTCAATCCTGTCCCAACTAAGAGGTGTCCTGCACTCTCTACCATATAATGCCTGAAAAGGAGCCATGCCTATAGAACTCTGAAAACTATTATTATAGGCAAACTCCACCAAATATAGATACTCCTCCCATCTCGACTGATGATCCATCACGTACATCCTGAGCATGTCCTCCAAAATCTGATTCACCTCTCTCTCGTCTCGTCCATCGGTCTCGTGGGTGATAAGTCAGTGCTAAATTAATCCTCGTCCCGAGGGCATACCGCATGGTGGTCCGTAAATGGGAGGTGTACAAAGGGTCGCGGTCAAATGATCTTCCATGAATCCCATGTAATCTAACAATCTCATCTGTATACTCGTGCTACCGCACTTGCCGTAGTAGGTAGTCTTCACTGGAGAAAAGTGAGCTACCTTCACAATTTATCCACCGTGACCATGATGGCCTCATGGTGGTATCTCGACGTCGGCAACCCAACAATGAAATCCATAGAAATGGTGTCCCACTTCCACTCTGGTATGGCGTGAGGATAGAGGAGGCCAGCTGGATGCTGATGCTCGGCCTTCACCCTCTGGCACTCTAAACAACGGGATACAAATGAAGCTATGTCTCTCCAAGTCCTCTCCAAAAGTACAACTGTCTCAAGGTGGCGTGCATCTTCTTCACCCCGGGATGGGCCGAATACGGTGCACGATGAGCCTCTGTCAAAATGTCATGTCTCAAGCCTCCATCTCTGGGAACATATATTCGACCTCTGTGTCTGAGAAGACCATCTGCCTCTAATGAGAATCCATCAAATCTCCCCTCAAGGGGTCTCTGAGACTCAATCTCTGCTTTGGCTGCAAGGTAGAAACTATCCTGAGGAAGCTGCTGCAAGATCCTACTCCGCAAATTTGTGCCCACTGAGGTGGCCATAGCCACATGTCTCCGTCTACTCAAGGCATCTAGCAACCACATTCTCCTTCCCTTCACATGCTCTATCTCCATGTCATACTCACAAAGTAACTCCATCCAACGCCGCTGACGCGCATTGAGATTGGGCTGCGTGAAGAGGTGGCGAAGACTCAAGTGATCTAAACTGAGTGTAAATCTCCGGCCAAGAAGAAAATGTCTCCACCGTACTAAGGCATGTACTACTGCTGCAAGCTCAAGGTCATGGGTCGGATAATTGAGCTCATAATCTTTGAGTTTGCGAGACTCAAAGGCAACTACTCTACCCTCCTGCATTAGCACTCCTCCACTTCCTGCCAAGGAAGCATCTCGTGCATACGAAAAACTCTCCATGAGGATCCGGCACCGCAAGGATAGGTGCTTCTCGTAAGGCACTCCTTCAAAGGTACCAAGGCCCGCTCACATTTATCTCGTCCATACAAACTTCTTCCCTTTCCGCCAAGGAGAAGTGATAGGGTACGCAATCCGGAGAAGTCCTTAACAAACCTCCCGTAGTATCCTGCTAATCCCATGAAACTACGCACCTCGGTCACACTAGTGGGTGCTGGCCAATCCATGATGGCTCGAATCTTGGAAGGATCGACCGCGATACCTTCCCGTAAATAACGTGGCCCAAATACTTTGCACCTCGCCTCGAAAGAACGCACACTTCTCCAAGTTCCCGTAAAGGCGCCGCCGCGAAGACACCAAGAACCCGCGAAGGTGCTCTCGTGCTCCTCACGTGTGCGTGAGTAAATCGAATGTCATCAAGAAAGATGAGCACGAAGCGATCGAGGAAGGTCCTAAATACCCCATTCATCAAACTCATAAACACTCATGGGGCATTCGTCAAACCGAAAGGTACCACTGTGAACTCGTAGTGGCCATATCTCGTGCGGAAAGTTGTCTTGTGAATATCTGTCTCCGCAATCCTGAGCTGATGGTACCCTGACTTAAGATCTATCTTGGAGAAAATGGTAGCCCCCTTCATCTGATCAAACAAATCGTCAATGCGTGGAAGGGGGTAACGATTCTTAATCGTTACTTTATTCAGCTGACGGTAGTCAATGCACAACCGAAGAGATCCATCCTTCTTCTTTACGAAGATAATCAAAAGCACCCTAAGGGGATACACTAGGACGAATTAGGCCTTTCTCCGTAAGGCCCTCAAGCTGCAACTTGAGCTCACATAACTCGTGTGTAGTCATCCGATAGGGTGCTCGTGAGATAGGCTCGCACCGAACTAGATCTATATGGAAGTCGATCTCACGTGGGGGAGGTAATCCCGGTAGCTCCCCTGGAAACACATCGGCAAACTCTGATAAGATGGGATGATCATCGAGGGAAGGTCCCCCCGACTCATCCTCTGATCTGTCACTAACTGTAACAGCATACAACTGGCAACCCCGTCGCATACACCGCTTAAGCTGCATAGCGGAGATGGTGCGAATAGAAACGGGTCTCTAACTCCTGATATCACTGACTCTACCCCAAGATCATCTATGCAAGCAATAGTCTTGTGGTAACAATCCACTCTAGCTCTGTGAGCGGACAACCAATCCATGCCTAAAATGATGCCATAAGATCCTAATGGAAGGATCCTAAGATCTGAAGTAGTGGTGAAGGGTCCCAAATCCACTACACACTCCTTGACTAAGGAGTCTACAGAAATCTTGGCTCCAGAAGCCATCTCTACGTCCCAACTACGGCCCTGCCTAACTGCCACCAGCCTACAACGCTCTACCAAAGATGGTGCAATGAATGAATCAAGAACTTAATCAAATAATATAGAGGTGGAAATACCACCAACACTACCTATCGTCTCAATCACAAGATTGATGCTCACCGGCGGTTCTCGATCACGCGCAGATCCGATGACTCCGTGCCATATCTCCAACAGTAGGCTCTGAGCTCTGTGTCTTACCCTTGGTAGGGTTAAGTGGGCAATCTCTCCAAATATGCCCAACGACTCCGCAACCATAACAGCCGCCTGATCCTCTCCAGTGGGAAGCGGCTCCAGCCGGTACTCTAGATGATCGAGATGCGATCCCGACGATCCGGCTATGGACTCGCCGAGGTCTCTGCCGACGAGCTCCGACCGACCGAGCTCTCTTGCACCCCGTGTCCCGATGGGACCCCAGAGGAGGCCCCATACTACGCCCTCTCTCGTGCATCGAATCTCCGAGGAGGTCGGTAAGGTGGGCGGGTCTCCATTGCTGCCGCTTCTTTGTGGTGGCCTAAATGAAGCTTGCCTCGAACTCTCGTCCACCCCGTGGAGGAGGAATCGACCCTTCGACCTACTATCCGCATCTCGCTGGATACGGCTCCGAACTCTATCTCTAGCCTCGCCGTGTCTTCCCCCCGTGTCTCCTCTCGCAATATAGGCCTTCTCCACGGCCTCTCGCTAACGCTGTGGGCGTGAATGCGCACTGCGCCGCCTAAATCCAAGTTCGTGCCCCTGATGAACCTCGTGAATCCATACCGCTCATCCCGCATATAGTCGACGCATCAAGTAGGTCCGTAAATCGACTCTCATACTCGCCATCACATCGATCCCCGACGGAGGTCATGAAACTCATCTATCCGCTGCTGAATAAACCTCCTGGGTAAATACCGCTCTCCCGAACCGCTCCTCAAATAACTCCTGTGTAATCGCATCTCGAGTCACATGGAGCTTCGCTCCCTGGTCCTCCACTGCACTCCTGCTCCATCCTTCAGAAGATGGATCGCAACACGAGCTTTCGTGTTGCTACTACAAGGACAGAGCTTGAAGCATCCGCTCAAGCTCACCAACCAGGCCTCTGCCTGAAACCACCTATATCTCCTGAATACTGAGATGGTCGCAGCTTCAGGATCTCCCTGATATGGTCTGCAGCTGATGTATGACGAATCCTAGGTCTCTCTGTATGCTCCTCCCTCTGTCTAGGGCTCCGAGACCTGTCCCTATGTCCTAAATCCTGTCCCCATGTCCTCTCTGTGGCGACTCTGCCCTAGCCGACTCTGCATGGAAATTCTCTGCTCTGTGCTCCTCGCTGTGTCGAGGGGATGCCTGGGCATCTACTGATGGCTCCAAACTATGCCTAGCAAGTCGTCCTCCCAAGGGCTCTCCGCGTATAAATGCGGCATTACATCCCGAGTGTCTCGCAAAACTGAGGCGTAAGGCCTAGCGGCACGGCCCGCTCTGGCGGTGGTATGTCTAGGTCTATGTGAAGAGACCCCTCGCCCAATCCGCGCCCCCTGCACAGATCAAGGCGAGAGTTAGTTCACTGTACTAGGTCTTGTGCTAGTTTTCTAAATTTGCTGTTTACTATAATTATCAACAATATGGTTTCATATTTTAAAAGAATAATGTTCTGTACTAGTTAAGTGTTCCTGTTCTATTTTCTGCGTGTGCCCAAGGGTCCCAGCTTCGAACCCCTGGCTCTGATACCAAAATGTAACGCCGCAAAAAAGCCGACGCCACACTCACGACATCGACAATGACGACGCCGCAACAAACAAGATGACCCGAAAATGCGACAAACTTTTTTTTTTTTTTTTTTTTAAGCAAGTTATGTGGTGTCCTTGTTTGGTTTAGCTCGAACTAAATTAAACTTTTATTTTATATTTCGATGATAAGAACAAGAACTACATGATCGACGCTTCGATCTCAAAAATTCCATATGAAGGAGGGTCGCCTTTTGAATATTTGTCTGATGTCCGGTCGTCTCATGATATAATAGTTAGAATCAAGATAAATAATTTACTTAATTATAATCCACTACCACTTCGATTTCCCTATGTCTTATTATTCGGTCACACGATGATGATTTCCATCCCGTACATTTTAATATAACTATTTTTTTAACATACACACACAAGGCTCATCACAAGGACTCCACACACACACACACACACACACATTTTTATTTTTTTGACATACATACTATATATATATACATAATATATATTATATATAGTGAACTTTAAGATTTTGGGGTATTACGATCTTTTCAAACTAATATATTTTTTTATATAAAAGACTATAATATACTAAGTGGTATATTATTATATATCTCTTAATAATATATATATATTTAAATTATACGTAGAGATATATATATACATATTTATATAAGTTTCAACCTTATATACATATATACACAGCCTACATATACGTATCCATACATTTGAATTTTGAATTTAAATGAGTATTGTCAATCCTTTGATATACCTAGTAAATTTAATATCTAATGTATCCAAGAGGGATTCAACAACCAACGCTGTGGCTAGTAATTATACCCTAAAAGCCATAAAATTAACAATGACATGAACTTATTGAAATTACTCCATAGTTTTTGCAAATCTAATAACTAAGAGTATGAATGAGTCTACGCATAAATAGCTACGCATCCACCGTCTCCGGGTTGACAAAGAAAGGCCATAAGGGTCTTCCACCTAAGAATAGGTATAATGAATATGGTTGAGTCGGTGAGGAGTCAACCACCACCCCATTCCAAATTATTATCTCCTCCCACGTGCAAAGTAGTAAACAAGGAAATAAAAAAAAATGACACTAAGAATTTTGAAGATCTCACCGCCCCTTTTTAATCCGCCGACCGCATTTGGCTGGTCAAAAAGGAAACTTGACAAATGGAGTGACATGGGAGAGACGTGGTGTTCAAGCTCTAGCCGCGTGGAGAATGGGTCACGCGTGTCCCTTCCCTTTTTTTTTTTTGTTTTTAAAGCTGCTTTTATACTTGCGTGGATAAACAAGCGAGAGTCATCCATTTATGTTGTTACGTCAGAGGAGAAATCGAATCGAATGCGAATCTCCTCCATAGATGGGTGCCAAATGGTGCGGCGAGGCGGGGATCACATCCTATGGGGCGGCAAACCTTTGTTTTTTGTTGTTTTTAATATTATTGCTTTCTTTTATTTAATAATTTCTCCAGATCCTTCCACATCGAATAGACACTAATATATATTATATATATATACGTAATGGCTTGTGGCTTTTTTTTTTTTTTTTTGTTATGGCGTAAACAAGACAGCAAGCCCCTAACTACAATTACTTTCAAGGGTGCAAGCAAGATGCGTGAGGCACTATGCCGTTGTTATCAATGTTGTTATCAGACAAATGTCGAATGCATCCTCAGATTCGAGTTTCACCCTCAATATATTTTTATCAAAATCGATTAATAGTCAGTGAAGGGCGATCAAAAAAAAAAAATCGATTGGGGACAGGAGAAAGTCACCCGAGGACCCGAAGAAAATTTAATACATTGATTCTCTATTGAAAATTTACTACACTATATACAATCCGTGGAGACCAAAATAAAACTCATAAAGATCTGCTTTTCATGCCGTAATATTCTCAAGCACAATTTGTTTGTTATTATAAGCGAACCTCTTACGTGTGTTTAAGAATGCATTTCATTGATACTATTAATTGGTTGTGATTTAGTTGCATATATGTTAATGATAGTAAGCTTTTTGTTAATATATACAGAGAAAATAATTAATAGGATACCGATATTGTTATAATCTGATATTAATAATTTCATTAGCTTGGGCATTACTTGATGTCAATTATATTGAAAGCATTAGTTTCCTAATAGATGTGAGGTGGGTAAGAACTAACTCGAGCTTAGAATTTTTTTACGTTAAAACCTCCTCTTACATGTTTTAATAGGGATATTTGTATGCAATATCAAGCGGATTCGATCTCCTTTCACAATTTGTAAATATATTGACAATGATTTCATAAATGGAGAAGCATAATAGAGCTAGAGCCTTAATGATTTCATGGTTATATTGGAGGCTATTTAAATCTTAAATTCTTTCTTCAATAGTACAAGAAGGGGAAATACACTACATTCCACTTTTCAATACACCTCCTTTTAACAACAAAATGAGATCTAACATGCATAACCTTTTCTAGTTTCTTTCCAACATTCCACAAGAATTCAACAACAATTCCAATGAATTTTTAGAGTAAGAAATACTATCATTTCAATGTAGCTTTTCCTTCAAATCTTTTACAACATGTCCTACTTCATGTGGAAAATATATTTACAATAATGGAAGCTACTTTTCAAAAAAATTTGCATTCAATAGAGACAATATTACATTTCTTTCTCCACTCAAGGTGGGTAATTACATGATGTTTTAACATTGTCAACAACAAGGTTCTTGTGCTCCAAAGTGTTCTTCATCCATGCTCCAAGTTCCAAGTATTTCAAATCACAACCAAGATAGGGGGAGAGGCAACACTCTCCTCCCAACCAAATCTCAATGGAGAAGAGAAGCAATCTCCTCCATTGACCCCCGAGCCCCAAACACAACACAATGAAGGGTGGTCTCCAACTCAAGGCAACAATACATGCTTCCACAATACAAGTTCTTCACAACATTCAAGCTAAAATAGAAGAACAAAGAGACACACAATAACATCAAACATTACACAACAAGGCTTGCATCCAAGCCAACAAGAGAAGGAACTATGGGAATGTTTTCCTTATGCCTCCCAAATGAGATGAGATGCCCATCCAAAACCCTCCACAATAAAACACAAGCCCCTATGACTCTTATGCCTCCCTCAAGTACCCCTTTTTCCTCCCATACTCTTATGCCTCCCTCCTCTTATGGCTCCCTCAAAGACAAGGTAGAATGTAAACATTCCTACCCAAGATGGGCATCCCTCTCAAACTCCCTCCACAATATCCTAATCTACTCTTTTGCCTCCCTCATGAGTATTCCCATAGACCTCTCCTATACTACACAATAAGCATTCAATCCATTTTTCACAATACACCAAAGTAAACATGCATTTTTCACAATTTTAGCATAGAAGCAACAATAATATGAAAGCAAAAACAAAGGAGAGGGTTCCCTACCTCTCCATTGGAGAAGCCTAAACCAAGAAATTTGTCCAAGCTCCTTCCCAAATCAATCCAAGCATGCAAGTCCAAAACTCTCTTTCTCTTTCTCCCAATTCTTTCTCTCAAAAAAAAACAAAAGAGAACTCTTCAACAACACAAAACAAAGCTCCAACCCCTCAACAAGAAGAGGAAGTTTCAATAAATAGATCAAAGGTAAGGGTGAGGGTGATGTGGCTCCATGTAGGATGCCACATCACACATCCTCAAACCATCTCCCAAGGTCAACTCAAATCCCAAAACACCATAAATGGGTGGTTGGGTTGAATGACAACCCTCTTCCACATTCAACCCTTTCCCATGTGCCTTAAGGCACAATTAAATGCAAAATGAGGAAAATGCACTCCAAAGTCATATTTCCCTTCCCAAAACAATAAATAGCCCCCTTTTTGGATTCCCAACCCATAGATATGGTTGGTAAGGGGTTTTGGGAAGTGTGGGACAAGTTTAACTTGTCCCACAAGTCCCCTAAAATTGCCCTCAATCTCAAATTCGAGATTCTAAGAGCATGGAGTGGTCAACACTCAAAACCAAGCATTCAATACAAGAGGACACACAAGGCTCAAGGAGCCAACAATCAAAATTTATTACACCCACTTGACTTTCCCCAAGGCTTAAAAACTAAAACAAGATATTACATTAATCCAAACACACTTAACAAAAGTAATTTAACAAAAGGACTTCACAAAAGAATTCACCTACTAAATCAAGTAAAACAAGTAATAAAATTCTTACCCCCTTGGTCACATTAGAAAATTTCCCCCACATGGAAATTTTCTCAACACATAAAAGAATAAAGGTAACACAATACAATTTACTAGTCAGCTTTGACGACCAATGTCAGAACCACCCGACATTCTCCTGTTGTGTTTGGTCCCCAATCCCCTCATGGTTGTGATCATGTTGTGCTTTCCCGCAAAAATGCAAAATACCCTCTTCGGCCTGGCGGCCATGTCAAAATATCCAAAATAATCATATGCATGAAATTTATTAACATCTATACGTAATTCAAGCAATCATTATTTCTAGGTCTAATTCACAACTTAATTATGCATTTCATCATTATCCAAAATCATAGTAATGTAAATTCAACAACTACATTCTACTCATCATGGCGAAGAAATCCAATGTTAGAACACATGCAATATATCCATATAAAAATAATATCAATATCCAATAGTCTCATTCATGAGTCAAAGGTGCATCATACCGAGAACAAAATCATAATCCAAAATCTACAAAATCCAACCATAAGTATAAGTCATGTCCATATCTAAAGTCTCGCTAATATTCATCTAAAATGGATGTAGGTTTCTTTGCTTTTCCAACCAAAAGAATGTATGGCGGTTCTTCTCTGATACAAGTAATCTTCCATCTACATCTTCCACAAACCAAAGTTATGCCCATTGAACTTCTCAACCCTCTATCTCGTCTCTCATTTGTCATAGCTCCCACTCAAGCAAACGTTCCTCGTGATTCAACACTTCCGCAAAAAAACCACCAAAGCTCGATAACAGCTTTCTAGGAATTGGAAAAAAATATGCGTAAACAATTCCTCAAATAACAAAAGTAGGAAACTATTTAGCATTATTATACTTGCATAAATATAACATCATATATAAACAATGAATAAAAGAAGACAAGATAAGATTTAATGTGGTTCAACCAATGTGGACTATGTCCACCAAGAACTTACTCGATTTTATCATCAACAAGAGTAAAAACAACTCTCACAATCTTCTCTCGCTACAATTGCACAATAATCACTCATGAACTCACAAAAAATTTCCAAAGATGTTAAACCACACCTAAGACACAATTTTCACTCAATTGCTCAACCTTGGTCACTTTTGATCACCTCTTAATGTTCTAAGATTCAAGATCTTTTGATCACCCAAGATGTATTAGGATGCCCTATCACCTCTACATATATGATTACAATCCTTCAGGAAGTTATATTGCCGAATTCTAGAAGTTTGAAAGTCATGACTTTTGAACTTCTCGCGGATGGAAAATGTGTCCTGTGGATACACTACCAATTCATAAGAAAGCTATGGCAAATATGTAGCACGAAAATAACACATGACCGCACAATGCTCCCAAGTATCCAAACTTAACCTTTCGAACTCCAACACTTCAATGTTGATTCCGGAAGACTAAAAATTAGGCAACGTTTTTAATTAAGTCTTACCGATTTTGTAAGTAGTCAGATATTTGCATTTATCCCATCCCACTTGAAATCTCGATGTAATCTAGGTGTTTATGTAATTCTATAAATTTATAAGAAGGTGATGAAATTCACTAATTTTCTCAAACCTCTATAAATAAGGGATCATTATAATTCATTCTGATAAATCAATAAAAAAAACACCAAAATGATGCCAAAATCTTGTTTAAGCTTACAAAATGTATATTTTGTGTTTATTTTTTTGATTCTACCTCCTTTCCCTTCAATAGCTTTGTTATTATTAAGTCATTTCAAGAATATAATTTTCATTGTTACTTTTGTCACCCATTCCCTTTCATCTTTCCCTTAGTTCATCGTGGTTTTTGTTTGTGAATTACCATTCATGGGTCATCATTGGTCTTTATATTGAGTGTAATATCACATGCACATAAATATATTCTTTACTTCAAGTACAACCTATTCTCTACTTCAAGTACAACCTATTTCTATGGAACTATGTATTCATTTTATGGTTCCATTGACACTATATATTCACATTTTAGGTTTTTGACCATGTTCCACTAAAACATTTCCTATGTCATGGTGATATATAGTGGACACTTTGAGGTATTTAACCTAGATCTATTTTTTACTGTTTCATGTGATATGGACCCATAAAAATTATCTCACATGTGGTATTATTTTTATCAATTATGTTATCTTGTATATTTATAACTAGTATTCATGCAACAATACAAACATTAAATTTGTTTTATTTTCATTGTTTCTTTTTCACATCAAGCTTCAAGCTTATGTTTTATGGTGGTTATCTTGTTGGAATTCTCAAAATGGATATTTCTACTCGTCAAATTTATGATACATATTTAAATCTTCTATAATAATTTAATCAAATTTATTTATATCTTGGTTATATATTTTATAAACAAAATTGCAAATTTCTTTAACTCTTTACATTCACCACTTAAAATGATACTAGGTTTCCTTTTAGAAAACATCTTTGTCATGGGATGATAAGATTTTACTGAACACACAAAACACCATCGAGGATTTGTTTATAGGGTGGAGTAACAATGAGTATAATATATGAGCTTGAGGTTTTCATATTCAAACCTATTTTCTTAGTTTGGAATAGGTTATACTTTATAAGTGATTCTTGTTATAACATGCTATGGGATACATGTTGACATAACAACAATTTCTTTGGAAACAACTTAAAAAGGTATTCAACTCACCTGTGGACCTTTATAAATCTTATAAATATAAGTTAATCCAATTGAAATATGAACTAAATTATATATTTTATACTAGTTAAAATATTATAATTTTTTTGTAAAAATGTTGGGAGATATCAATGTCAAAGTAAATATCTTGAATTTATTGCATATCACAATTATTGATAACTTCAATATATTTCTTCACATATTTTTCGCTATATTTTAATAAATAGTCTCAATCAAGATACACCAATGTGAGGCTCCTTCAAAAAAATGGGTTCCAAACTATTGCCGTGTGATAAATTTGAAATAAAAATAAATAAATAAAAAACTTCTCAATAGTAAATCAATGTGAGGCACCCTCACAAAAAATATGCTCCAAGCTATTACCATATAAAGAAAAATTTCTCAATGATATTTAAATAGATTTCATATTTAAAATTTAAAATAAAAGTAAACACGTTCATAGACATTATAACCTACTTTAAACTAAATTTTACAGGTAACACCTTAAACACTTTTAATTGAAGTGTTTTGTTTACTTGCAAACATGTAAGTCAAGTAGATGAACACTCTAAATTATTCAATCAGACCAAAAACATCTTATTATTCTTACAATGGATCTTTATACACTATGCATGGTTGATTTTCTTAGATCCAATGAATATCATAAAAATATCGCATGGTGTCGAAGCCTTTTTTTATGTTGGCCATCTCATAATATTTAGTTGTTGATGTATATTTTGTTCAATTTATTCTTGAAAAAGATATAGGTTGAGCTTAAAAAATTATTGAATATTCAATGTAAACAGCCATAACATTCATTATATGTTTCAAGAAATAGTTAAAGTATAATTGGAACTCTTTCATCTATAGGCTTGAATACCAAAATGTGATGAAATATATTCTTGTCAACAATTTAGCTCATGTTTCCATTTAATTCTTTTATCTTACTTCTTTATATTTTTACTCATATTGATATAAAATATTTATCAAATAACATCTCCTTAAAGTTGTCTCTTTATTAGATTATTACTATTATTATGATTTATAATTTTAATAGGCAATCTACAATGGCAATCAGGGTTGTAATAGTACGTGTTCACTTTTCTTCTCCATATTAAATTTGATGTTCATTTGACCATCACAATTGAAACCAGCAAAAGTTTCATATTCAAAATATTGAAATTAATATTTGTTTCATAAAATATTCTTGGCATTTTAAAGTTAAAGTAATGAATATACAAATAAATTTAAAATATTATAAAATGTATGTAAAATATGAGTCATAAACAAATAAATAACTATATGAATGAAAATGATGATAAATCATTAGCAAGTCAAATATATATTTGACAAAGCAAATAGGTTTAAAAAACAACTTAAGAAATGGAATCAATATATTGAATGCAATAATTTTGATAAGTACTTTTTGGTGTAAATCATAAAAAAAGAAATTTGAGATTCATATATAAGCAATAATTGCCAATGTAACATGCATTGCTAAACTTATATATATATATATATATTATATATAATATATAATATATACACACACACTAGAGACAAGAAGAGAGAAAAGATTTTTTTGCTTACAATGATTTTGATTTTAACTTCTATTCACTGTCAAATATAATTTGTTGACACTTTTTTCAAGATGTTTATTAATTTAAATGTATGCAAATATAAATATGAAAAGAATATAATAAAATTATTAATGGATATGTATAAAATCCAACTTATATGTCTTAAAACTGATATTTATTGACACTTTTCAAATATATATGTATGAAAATAATAACTAAAACTAAATGGCATCTTCACTTAGATTATAATCACTAAACAAAGGAGAAATATAAGTTACATCATATAACTAACATGCATATCTTAGATAAATCTATGTAAAAGATGGCGAAAATTTTCAATCTTGAAATACTTATTTCACTTATGTCTCAAATCAGATATAAACGCATCAATTACTGCAATGATATCTCTCGATGTGATTTTATATAAATTTTCAAAGATATATATAATAATATATATTTTATAATTATTATATACTAATACCACTAAATTATGAGTTTAACCCATAGCATGTGTTTACTTCTAACTATAAAACTATTACAATAATCATTTAATCAAAACAACTAACTTTTATAAACATTTTTCACAAAACATCACCAAATCATTTCATTAAAATGTTTTTTTAATCAATGAATTGTAGATTATAATGTCAATTAATTCCCTCATTCGCTATTTGGATAGCTTGTTAATGATTTTTAAGTTTTAAAGAAACAAGCATTCATGTCACCTCACTAAAAGCATATATCTTGAGGAGCTAAACCTTATAACTCAAAAAATTTATCCACATGCTGTTGTTGGAAAATAAATTCAATTTAACAAATACTAATACCTTTGAAAGAAAAACGGCTATCTGGTCAAGTGCTTAATTGGGAATACTAGATTTGATGAGTCTATGGCATGTACAGCCAAATATTCAATCCCTTTTGGTAGAAAATATAACTTCACCAATATAAGTTAAGTGAAACAAATTCTTCATTCACCAGACACAAATACAGGGAAAGGAACACATCAACCATGATTTGTCATGGGATATGAAAGGCAATATGGAATCAATAATTCTCATAGAAGTGTCGACCACCAAATTTAACCCCTGCAAGCCAGAGGCAAAAATGACCCCATGAATTTTTTTGTGGAATAGATATTATAAATCATTACTTTAAGTTTCATTCACCGGAAAGAAAATCACAAATTGAATGAGCTGTTTTTTCAACGGAAAGAAATTCACAAATTGAACGAGCTGGTATTTAAATATAAATCTGCTTGCCATTTATGCATTACTAATCAAGTTTCATCCTCTATTTCTATTAGCATAACCAATTGTCCTCACAAGAAAATCATCCATCCTTGAAATGGCTTTAAAAAATCACAAATCCCAAGCAACTTTGGCATTAAAATATCAAAGCTCCTCAGAGAAAAAAAAACCACAAGTTAAAACATCTACTGTACATATAACTATGGTTGTCTAATCTACGTTGCTACCATATTAAAAGCAAATTGAGAGCCTATCTGCCTGCCCGGTTTTATCCTTCGACATCCATGAATAATCCCCCAAAAATCCATCCATCCTTAACTGGGAAAATGGTTTTAAGGAACAAATACCCCTCAAACCTTGGTCCTCAACTGACAAAAGGGAAAAAAAGATCTGAATGCAACTTTAAATCTCATCTCTTCAATCAAAAATATCACTATTAAACTCTGGTTTTACAATATGCATTGCATATTTTGCCTAAAGTAAACTGGATGTATTAGTTTCCCAGTTTCACCGTCCCTTTCTGTTAGAATCGCCACTAGTCTCCACAAGAACACAAACGATCCTTGAAATGTTGAAAACAATTTGCATGCTCAACAATAATTTCTCCCTCAGGAATTGTAGAGATAAATTTTGTTACAATATAGCAATCACAACATGCTTTATATCCTATTTTTATTTTAAAATTTTGTAAATTGCTTATTTCTCATAAGTGCGTGCATGTGATGCAACCATAGAGTCACGAAAACTTTGCAAAGGACAGTGCTACCGATATCGTCAACAAGCAGAGCTCCAAAGGGAAACATAAGGTGAGCTAATTAATTGTGTATACATTTTTCATTTTTAAAATGTGTTTATTAAATCTCTATTTCCATGATGACAGGTTTTCACTTTTCGATGTGATGATCAGCAATCATTCTCGAGTGGAATATAAGATTCGTGATTTTGATTTTACAATGAACCAGCTATTGGATTGTATTGATTTTTGCCCCAGAGGAAATTAAGCCTAATTTGAATTGGATGTACCCACTAATGAATGAGTGACCTTGATATAAAATACTGGTATAGAGTGCAATTAAGGATAAGGATTGATTAGAGACCAGGTCGATTAAAACTGATTTCACGAGCTTGCATTGATGCTTTCCAAGAGCCCAATTTCTTAAAACAATTTATTTTCTTGTTACTTGCAGATCATCGAGCCATTGAGAAAATAAGCAAGTTTTTGGGGATACGGATTATCATTTTTCTAAAAGTCACTTTGATAAATAGTTAAAGTTATCATTCATTAGGGGTGGATATTCAATTCAAACAAGGTCTCCTCTAAAATCAATACCATCAACATCTTTCATTCAAATGAAAATCAGATATTCTTATATTCCACTTCTTGCCTATCTCTTCTCAAGTGAAAACTCTCCATAAATGTAATAAGATTCAATAAACAAATTTTTAAAATAAAGAAAACTTACACCTCTCAATTAGCTCACCTTATGTTTCCTTTTGCTGCTTGCTTGTTTACGGTAACCATAGCCTTTTGCACAGTTTTCGTGACTCTCTGGCTGCATCACATGCCACACACTTATGAGAAATATACAATTTCCAAAATTTTAAAATATAATTACAATATAAACCATTACCGTGCATGAAAGTTCTTAGTGATAAAGGCACGGTCCCGATCCCAAACCAATAGCAAGCTTTTCACCATGAACTAATAGATTGTGCGCATCTTTTCAAATATTAATATCATAGAGGCCAGTTTGTTTCTCCTCCAAATTATATAGTGCACAGTTCAAGTCAGATTCATATACACAATGTAAGCATTCTAATAATGCACAAACTCTCTCATTTGTGGATGTGACTTGTCACCAGCATAAAATGTATATATTTGTTCTTTTGATCTCAACCCAGCTGCATCCAGTGATCCCTTATTCTAAACCCATTTTTTTTAATACATTTCTAATTTTTCCCCTTTTCCTTCAAGCTTGCCAGTTAGAGCATATATATTTGACAGCAATACATAATTTGAACCATTTTCGGAGTTCTGTCCAAACATGCGCTCTGTCCACTTTTTTAAGTTTTCATGGGTTCTGCAGGCACCTAGCAAGCTTCCCAAATACTAACATTTGGCTTTAAAGGCATCTTTTGATAAAGTCATATGCATCATTCAGATGCCCTGCACGCCTAATTTCCAGAGAAGGTTTGATATTACAATCTTGACTCATATAATCAAAGTATTCCAGACCTTCATCCACTAAACTTGCATGGTCGCATGTAGACAGAACAACAATGAAGGTGATATAATCTGGCTTCATGCAAGTTTGTTGCAGTTGGTAAAAGAGTTTGAGGGCATCATGTTTTACCCATGCAGGGCATATGCTGCAATAACTGTTGTCCACAAGGGCACATCTGTGTGATGTATGTTGAACAAACACCACACATCCCTTTGCTTCCAAAGTATCCATGTTACTTAACACTACCTACATGGTTGTTTGACTCAAATCCATTCCTAAAACCATGGATCTCCTTACCCTGTTGCAGAACTGCTAAGTGACCACATGACGGAAGAATGCTTGCAATGGTAAGAAGTTTTTCTACCCACGTCTGCGTTTTAGTTTCAAGGCCTGATCTGCACACCTATGCTGAGCATCATAGTTACCATGTTCGAAAAGTTCGGGTTGTTCGGACATGGAAAAAGTTCGGAAGTTCGGAATTTTGCAAAAATTCGGTTCGGTTCGGTATGGTTCAAAAAAATATAAATTTTCAAAAAATATAAAACTGTTTTAGAGTACAAGTATACTAAAGAGTAAAGTCTTAAAACATATAAATGTATAGCAAAATCCATGGTAAACTTAAGACTTACAAGTTATATTTATGACAGACAATGAAAATTCATAGTTCATAGTTCATACTTCATACTTTCATTCTTCATAGTTAAATTTTAATACATATTGATATAATATATAGCGATGAGAATTATCCATTGCTCAAACTTCAAAGTTTTGAGCATTAACCAAAAATTAAAATGCAATTTTAAACATTTGCAACATCAAATCCTGCTTCTACATCAAAAGTATCACTAGCATCTTCATCTAATACTGCAGCAGTAGGGTTATCATCAGCAACATTTTCTTCATCTCCAAAACATGCTTCTCCCAAGCGAGAGTTGTCATCTTCATTTGCAAGAGAGTGAGTAAGCAATCGTAAATTGCTATGCACAAAAACAAGATCAGAGAGTTTTTGAGCCCCTAATCGATTCCTCTTGTTTGTGTGGATTAAATCATGTGTACTCCAATTTCTTTCACAAGCAGAAGCACTAGAACATTGGCTGAAAATTCGCACGGCAAGCTTCTGCAAATGTGGAGTAGAAGACCCATAAGTCTGCCACCATTTAGATGGTTCCCATGTCATCCTACTTGCCCTTGCTTCTTTTTCACCAAACATTTTGAGTTGGTTCTTGAAAATAGTAAGTTGTTCTCTTGCTTTTTCCTTCCCATCCTCATCATGTATCAACCTGTCTATGGTTGCAAGTATACCTCTCTTTATCTCCTCATCTGCATCATGATCTACCTCTACTAATTTAGGATCTAAATAACAGGCTGCTGCATGTAGAGGACGGTGTAGCATGAACCATCGTTTGTCCACGATTTCCCAAATACGCTTGACTTCTTCAACATCATCTGCTAGTATCTTTTGGATTTCTTCCTTTGCTCTATCCATGCCCTCATATACAAAACCCATGCATGGCTGATTACCATCAACCATTCTCAAAATTCGAACAAGTGGCTCAAATACATTTACAACCTTCTTAGCGCCATCCCAAAATGTGTCCCCTAAGATAATTTTTTCAATTTCTTTTGAATGGGTTTCCTTGGAAAGCTTTGACTCTACCCATTCATCTGTAACCACCACTTTTCTTAATGCTGTCCTCTCCTCTACCTCCCTCTGCAAAGTAATGAAGTTGGTGGCAAATCTTGTTTCAGCAGGGAAAGAAGCTCACGTTTTGCAAAAGAACGATACAAGTTCAATGTCAACCGGTGATTGAGGATAAACTTAGAGATTTGTTTTCCTTCAATCACAATATTACTTACCCATTCTATTTTTGATAGATCTTCAAGCAAAAGATCCAACACATGGGCTGCACAAGGTGTCCAAAAGATATGAGGAAATGTATCCATGAGTATCTCTCCCGCTCCTTTGCAATTGGCTGCATTATCCGTAATAACTTGAACAACATTATCTTCTCCTATCTCCAAAATGGCTGATTCAATGCATTTGGAAATGAAAAGAGAAGTTTTTTGCTCATTATTGGTATCAATAGACTTTATAAACATTGCACCTTGAGGAGATATTGCCAAAAGATTTAAGAGTGGCCTTCGCCTTGAATCTGACCATCCATCACTTACTATTGTGCAACCTGTTCTTTTCCAACTTTTTTTCATTTCATCTAGCTCACTGGATATGGATGACACCTCCTCCTCAAGAAGACTAGTTCTTAGTCTTTCATAACAAGGCAATGTGTAACCCTTCCCAAACTCAATTGCTGCATCTATGAAAGACTTGAAATGTGGGGAACGAATTACATTGAAAGGGATGGCCTCTGCATAAAACAATCTAGCTGCCAACCTGTCTACCTCATGTTTGTGTTGTGGCCTCCACATGGACTTCAATGAACCTTGTGACTTTTCCACTTTGCTTGCACTTTCACTTCCTTCTGAAAATGGTGATGGAGAGCGATTTGAACTGTTGAAGGAGCCCATTTGTGAGATAGAGTGTTGGATTTTAGCTTTCTTTGCTTCTGAAGCTAATGATCCAACACGACTCACATTAAATTTAGCTTGAACTCGATGTATGAAATCTTTGTATTCACTTCCTCTGAATTCACATTTGCTATTGGACACTGCTTGACATCTTTGGATCCTCCCAAGTAATGATACCGAACTCTAGTTATACTGCCTGTAATATTCCCATTGCACAAGGTGCATCTCAAATGTAGTTTATCGTCATCTCTTTGGACGATGTATTTCATCTCCAAGGAACGATTGCTGCTAGACATCTTGATACACTTGTCTTTCCCTTTACCTTGCAATTACCCTTTGAACCTACAAAATTCAAATATTAGGACAACATTTTACATTTTTTTACTTACTAACAAATTAATAAATAACAATTATAGTTTAATTAATAAATAAATATTACGGTTTACTTAATATTTTTTACATACAAACAAATAAATAAACAATAATTTATAATATTCATTCTAAAAAAATAAAACCTAGTATATAATTCACAACTTAAATCATAAAAAACCTATTATATGAATTACAATAAATATTAAATACTTATTAAGTATCATTTTAAAATTAAAATTAAAATAATAATAAAACTAAATGATCCCAAAATAAATACAAAGAAATGTTAAATGATTTAATAACTAAGAACTTAAATCGTAGTTTACACTTTACTATTACCAATTTGTAGGAAATTTAATTATTAAATTAAATCTAAAACTAACTAAAACATAGTTAAAAACTTAAATGGAAACCTAAAATAAAACAAAACTAAGTTTTATTGCTAAACCATACTAAAATAAAGTTAAACCTAAAAATTAAAACAATGCATTGCATATTGAAACATACCTGGCAGGCTGGCGCGGCAGTGGCGACTGGTTCGAGCAACCAAAGCAATGGCAGACTGCAAAACAACTCGCATTGGCAAACTAGTAACAGCCCGCAAGGTAGTTTTCCTCTCACGTGCTTTGCGCCGTTGTTGGGGTTTTTCTCCCGCGTCTTCTTTCAACGTTTTTACCTCTCAAATCGCGTCTCTCAAATCGCGCCTCTCAAATCGCGGGTTTTAATGTCTCTTTCAACGTTTTTCCCTTTTACTTTTCAACGCTTCGGTTTAGGGTTCCGGTTGAGCAATAAATCGTTTTTATTTATTTATTTTATAAACCGTTTTTTAAAGAAAGGCCGCAGCGAACATACCGAACAAGTTCGGTTTTGCAAAAAAATTCGGTCCGAACCGAATATGGACCGAATTCGCCCGAATATGGTAACTATTTTGAGCATTGCCTCCAATCATTGCAGTCTATGAGATAACATCTTTCTGAAACATTCTCTGAAACACTTGGCATCCATCTTCCATGCTTCCACATTTGGCATACATAGCTACGAGGGCACCCTGCACAGTGACATCTGAATCCAACTCATCCTTAATTATGTAACCGTGGACTTCCTTCCCTGCTTCAGCAACCCTTCGTTGGCACACGGCTGAAGAACACCCACAAGAGTTACCTGATCGGGTTTCATTCTGGCAACTTGCAAGGCCTCCCATTCTGAGCATAGCCTGTAATCATTGCATTCCATGAAACAACAGTCTTTTGAAGGAGGCTGTCAAACACCCGGGCAGCAATCTCTATACATCTGCACCTGCATACATGGCAACAAGGGAATTCCTGGGAACAATATTAGACTCAAAAACAATTTCTAATAACATGACTATGAATCTCCCTGCCCAATTGCAGAGTCAAACCCGGAAGAACACTCGAAATAGTCACAGCAACCGGCCTCACTTCTACTGTTAGCATTTTCCTAAACAAGCAGAAGGCCTCCTTAGGATAATCATTCTGAGTGTACCCTCTAATCATGACATTCCACGACACCACGTCTCTCGCAGACATTGTGTCAAATAGATTGCTGGTGTCATCCACGCTTCCACATTTGGCATACATCGCAACAACAGCATTCCCAACATTGACATCCGATTCAAATCCATTTCTTCTTACACATTCATGTGTGTCTTTACCCTCTTCCAAAGCTTTTAGTCTAGCACATGCCTTGGCAAGGATGGAAAACGTACAATTGTCTGGGTTTGTACCAGACTGTTACATTTGATTATACAGTTTAAGCTCCTCTTCAAGATCTCCGTGCATGGCATATTTTCTGATCATGGCATTCCATAATAGTGTATTGGTATTTCGTTAAGGAATTTTGTCAAACACTTTGCGCACATCTATCAGGCTGCCACATTTTGCATACATGGACACGAGGTTGGAAGCTAGAAAGGAACTCAAAAAATTTTGAGCCGTAATAATACGGGTATGAATTTGCTTTCCTTGTTCTAGTGCCTTTCCAACTGCGAAACCCTGAATGAGTGTAAAACACTTATGCTGCGGTCCCATGTAGGGGGTAACGCAAAATTTTATTGCAGGTGCCGCATAAATTTTTCCGCAGAAAATATTACTCATGCGGTTCCATGATCTATAATTTTTCCCCCAAATATTGGGGGTATTTGTTGTAACTGTCGTATACATTTTTATTATAAACTGATACTGCTGCTCCAAGCAATGTTCTGGTGTCAGGTGGCCGAAAAGAGTGGAATGCAGGAAGAAAATATTTCAGCTCCCCATCCATCCCCGTCGCTGGAACTGTGTCTTTTATGCAGTTGCTGCTTCACATTTTCAGGAGAAGATTCTATTTTATGTGATGAATAGATTTGTAAATTTGCATGGGATCGCTGCCTTATCGTTATCGAAAGAAATGTTGGGTAGATTCTTTAAATGGAAAATGGTCACTGCTGGATCATCCCTAATGGATTTGTGAGCTTGATAAAAATTTCTAACAAGGTCTTACCTCACCATCAAACCCAACAATCTCCCCTTCTCCTATCTCACAAACACATTTACCCGACTAACAGAAATTTGACTCCTCCTCCCATAATTTTTTAAATAATTTTTTTCTTTTTCTTTTAATTTATTTCCATTCCCTCCCATACATTGTCGTATTTTGTCAAATAATTCATGTGTATGTGGTATTTTGTCATAAACGTTAAGTGCTTTTTTATGTTTCTATATACAATTTTATTGTTAGTGTGAATAAATTTTTGTAATATATATGTAAAAAAAAAAGTCATTTGTAAACAATAGTTGTTAGTGCCTCGATAAACACTAATGTTTGGGTTTTTGGCATGAATTTGTATTTACAAGTTAGTATTAAGATCTTGATAATATATACATGTATCTTGTAATGCCTGCTAAAACGACCATTCAAGACCAAGAACAACCTAGGTTTAGCTATTAAAAAAAAAAGGAATAATTTTTTTTTCCGAAAAGCGTGACCACTACCAGGCTTCAAGCAACAGTTGTCACAACAAGGATTCAAAGTCAATTATAATTTACTAAATGAAATTTTCGTTGTAACATACATTGGATCCATATTACAAAATTAATGAGTATAATTAATCCAATTATAGTTAAATTTCTCTTAGGAGTTAACTTAATAAGTAATTAAATTAACATTATAGTTAAATATTCCTAATCAATTTTAGAGGGTCAAAGGGCCAAAGGAATTAAATACCTTGGGTATTTAATTCCACCAGGTCTAAACAATAAACAAGGTTCTTATTTGCATGGGATAGAAAAACATTCCCTTATCCCCTAACGTGACCCCTAAAAAGGTCAACCCATGCTTTAGAGTTAAACATTTAAGTTAATAAGGGGTAATTTCCCATTTACCCACTCTCAGGCTCATCTTTGCACTTCAACCTGATTTTTCACATTTTAATGCACTTAGGGTTTCCTAAAAACATTTCCATGAGATAGGAAATTTCTTCCTCTTTCCAATGATATAAAGAAGTCCTCTTAACCCCTCATATTTCTTAAGTTATGGCCGGTTGGGCACTAGGCCCAAAGCGGGCCTAGGGAAGAAATTTTTCCCAAAGGCGCAAGGGACACGTGGCACGTTGTTAAGCCCATGTGGGAAGGTGGGTCATCGAAGGTAATTTAGATTTTAACTCTTTTTGTTTGAAAGGGAAAAAATGTTCAAAAACCCCGTGCCTCCGTCGACACCCAGGGACGCCACGTGTCCTGCCCAAAATTTTAAGCGGGGAGCAGACTGTCGGGAAAACTTAGAAATGTTGGCTTTTGTGTTAAAAAGCGCGAAGGTTAAAAACAACCCGTGCCTCCGCCACGCCAATGCTTAAGTGAAGCCATGTGTTAGTCTGACAACAAAGGACATACGGGAAGCCGGGCCGACGGGGAAACTTAGGAATTTTGCCAATCTTTTCCCAAAATCGGTAAGTTCTAAAACCATCCACGCCTCTGCCGATGCCTAAAGAAGCCACGTGTCAGACCCATAGTGACAGGAATGGGAAATAGACCAACTGAGGAGACTTAAGATTTTTCGCCCTTTTTCAAAAAGGTAAAGTTTGAAGGTGTGGGCCCACAAACCCGCTAAGCATTTTCCAAAAAAACCAAATTGGTGGGGTCATGGGGCGCGAAGGACTTTTTGAATTTTTCTTTTTTCAAAAAGTGTCCTAAGTAATTTTCGGCCCTGCAGGTCCAATTTACAAAAATTTTGCTCTCCTTTTTTTTTTAAAAACTAAGCTAAGTAAAATCTTCATAAGGCCATAGCTTTGAATTGGAAGCTCAGTTAGGAAAATGAGGACTTTCGTAAAGGGCTCAAACTCCTCTTTGCATAGGAACCATCAAAATTCATTTTTGACAAACTTAACTATTTGAATTTGAAAAAAAATGTCTTTTACTGCCATTAAAACGTGAAAATAATTTTTCAACTACTAGAATTTGGTCTAATACGCTATTCTTTCTTTTGCAACACACCAAACAGGTGTGGAGAAACATACTTGCAAGATTTCAAAAGGATTGCAAGGATTAATTGATTAACGGTTGAGATTACAATATGAATTTCTTTTCTTTTCGGTGAAATTGCATTATTATGCCTCTTGCCCGATTACTTGGAGTTTTGAATAAATTACTAGGGAAATTTAATTGTTTCATGATGTGATTTGTTCATCCTTAGTTCATTTTAAAGTTTCATTTTTCTTTCAAGTTATAGAGTACTCTATAATTTTTTCTGATAAATATTTGCAGTTTTATAGTGAATCAAAAATAGAAATCATGCTTGAACTCGAATGGATCTACTTTTCGTTATCATCCTCTAAATATTTAAATTCATTCAAATCTAATTTACAAAATTTAACTTTACTTCAATCAATGCGTGAAGACCCAAAATGTAGTTCTACTTTCCAATCATGCATTTCGAATGAAACAGAGAAATGTAATATTTCTTCATACGTATTTCTTTTTCAATTTTCAAACAGAGATTTCACAATATATTTCAAATGAAAACCATACCATTTGTGGTAATTAAAACAACTTCTATTGAACTTTAATAATTCTTTTACAACTTTCTTTTTCATTTATCAAAAACAACTTACAGAATATACATCTTTCACATTCGAATGAAGATTCCATTTCCAAAATAGAGCAACTTTCCACCACAAATAATATTACAATGCCATCCACTTGAAGTGGGAAATTTTTACAACAAGGAAACCCCAAGGGGACTACGAAATTTGTCTTCATCCTCAGCTCCAGAACAACAAGAAGATCCATCATATATCTTTTTATCACAACAAAAAAGGAGGAGAGGCAACACTCTCCACCCAACCAAGAATTCCAATGAAGAGGAGAAGTCATCCTCCTCATTGGCCCTTGAGCCCCAACCACAAAGCAATAAGAAATGTATTTCAATTCATGGCAAAAACAAGCTTCCACAACACAAACACAACTTTCACACATAACACACAAAATTCCAAATACATACTACAGTTTGCAACCACGGAAAGAACAACAAACAATACTCGAGACTTCATCATACACAAGCCAAAGGAGCAAGACCTATGGGGAAGCTGATTATACCTCCCAATGGGGAAATGGGTGTCAAGCTTAAGATAAACCCGCCAATATATATATATATATATATATATATATCATTTATAAAACCCTTACACGCCCTTATGCCTCCCCAAGTACCCCTTATACCTCCCATTCTCTTATGCCTCCCCACACTCTTATGGCACCCCATAACGAGTAAAGAAATGCAAGCTATTTATTTTACAAGGTGGAACCGAATCCCAAACACCTTCCACAATAACACTTATACCTCCTTAAAACTCTTATGCCTCCCCACAAGAGATCTCCATAGTCTTCTCCTACACCACACCTAGGCAATCTACCCAACCAGCCAACAACATACCAAAATATTCAAAATATTCACATATGCATAAATAAAAGAAGAACATTTTAAAGAGCCAAGCTCCTACCTCTCCATGGTAGAGTTTGCTCCAAAAGTTCAACAACAAGATTTTTTCAATCCAAATAGTCCAAAAGCTCTAGCAATCCATAAGCATTCAACAAAATCTCTAACTCTCTTCAAAATTACAAGATCTCAAAACCAAAAGAAGTAACCAAAATGAAATCACCAAAATGAAGTAACCCCAAAACAAGCCAAGGAATTTGAATAAATAGAAGAGGGAGAGAGGAGGATGAGGTGGGTCCATGTAGGATGCCACATCACACATCCTCAACTCCACCTCACAAGTCAACTTCAAACTCCAAAGCACAATTAAAAAGGTGGGTGAATAAATGACATTTTACTTACACACACAATCCAAGTCCACACCCCAAGGACCAAAATTAATTTTATGTAAGAAGGTGCAATAAAAACTTACAACTTGCCTTCCCAAAAATACATAATAATGCCTAATTTTTACTCCCCAACCCATAGGTAGGGTTGGTGTGACAATTTAAGAGGTGTGGGACAAGTTTAACTTGTCCTACAAGCCTCCAAAATCAGCCCCTAAGGATAGATCCGAATTTCAAAAGGAAGGTGAAGTGTTTCACACTCAAAGCTACTTACACATTACTTACAACACATAATCCAAGAGCCATCAACTCTAATAAATGCATTTTTTTGACCCATTTTAATTTATTTAACATGATTACTCACTATATAGACACAATAAAATAAATAATAAAGGGAAAATACATCACTAAAAACCACATACTAAATTCAAACAAAGGAAACTAAATAAAAGAATACACATAACCCCTTGGTCACATTCGAAGGTGATCCCCCATGGGAACCCCTAACAATAATACAAACATACACAAATAACAAATACATGTTGTCATGGTGACCCTTGTTGAATTCATCTAGAATTCCAATGTGGTTGGTCTCCAATCCCCCGATGTTTGTTGTGACATGTTTACCTACAAAACACAAATACCTCCTTTGGCCTCATGGCTACATCAAAACATCCAAAATAAATATATAATTCTAAATATAATATATATATATATATATATATATATATATATATAAATCAAAACATCATCCAAGCAAAGCAACAATATCATTTACAATTTCATCCATAACCATATGATCACAAGATTAGTTCAATTTTCTAGGTCTACTCAATATGACAAAATATCACATGTCCAAAAACACACACACACACATAGCACGCTGCGCATGCACACACACACACACACACACACACACACACACACACACACACACATATATATATATATATTGTTAGGAAATAAGAGATCAATATGCATAATAATCTCTCATAGAATCACAATGATGGAAACTAATATGTAGAAAATATTACGGATCTCAAATAAAATTACGAGAATAAAATAACACAACACAAAGACATAATACTTAACATGGTTCACCCAATTTGGGCTACATCCACCAAGAATCACTTACTAAGATTTTATTACAAGCCACCGCTCTCTCAATACAATACCTAGATCTGTTTGGAGCTATGCTCAACAAACTCTAAAGAATTCACATCCGAATTCAAAACACATCTCGTAATGTTAAATAATACCTACCATATGCACAAAACCATATAAATAGACAAAACTCGCTAAGAAAATTTACAAAACCATGGGTATCAAAACCATGGGCCAAAACCGTCCCATAAACCTATGGTTCGAAATCCCGCCCATATGTGAAAAAACATTTTCCAAGTTTAGCAAGTTATTTCTCGAGAGTCGCGCCTTCGAACCCTTTACAGGGGCTTCCGGCCCCAACCCCGTGAGAGAACTTTGGAAAGTGTACAATAATCTTAGTGTACATTCTTCAACACTTTCTCACATGAAAATAGGCTCCACAACCTAACATATATATATATATATATATATATATACACACACACACATATACATATACATATACATATAACCATGTTAACAACATAACAACATCAATATAAAATGTCCCCAATACTCTACATGCATCACAAATGAATCAAAATCAACCACAGTCCATGATCTCTAATGTCTAACATCATACCAACTCAAAAGCTATAGTAATGTCCATAAGTATAGTCAACAATATCATAATCAATAACAAAAGGTGTCGAAGGGAAGTGGGAACTACATCCCCTCCCTTAGACTTGACTTCCTCTTAGAAGTCACCTGGAACAGTGTGGAAACTGAACTTGTAGCAAAGTAGAATCCTCCCATGTAGCCACAATCTCATCATATATATCCCACTCCACTAAACCTCATCAAACTCTCTCGCCTCGAAGGCCCAATGTCCTATGCTCTATAATGCGAATGGGATCCACCATCGCTTGCCCCCGATCCTGCACTGCAAAGAGGTACAATCTAGCACATGAGAAGGGTCTCAGTAATATATCTCCTAAGTACTAAAATAATAAACACATCATGAATGCGAGACAAGCTAGGTGGCAATGCTAGACAGGAGCAAAAGGACCGATATGCTCCGAAATCTCAAAGGGGCCTACGAATCTAGGAGCTAACTTAGAACCTTTTCTCGTAATGGATCGGGATCTTATGTAACCTGACACGAAGGAAAACCTTCATGCCCACATCAAAAATATAGTCGGTCATATGTTGATCTACATCTTTTGTCTATCTTGTGCCTCCTACAGTCTCTGTCTAATCATAACCACCTGCTGCTTCATGTCCTAAAATAAAGCTAGCCCAAGAGAAACCCTATCCTCTAACCTATCCCAACTAAGAGGTGTCCTGCACTCTCTACAATATAGTTCCCAGAAAGGATCCATGTCTATTGAACTCTAAAAACTATTATTGTAGGAATACTCCACAAGTACAAATACTCCTCCCATCTTGAATGGTGATCCATAACATACATACTAAGCATGTCCTCTAGGATCCGATTAACCCGCTTAGTCTATCCATTTGTCTCATTGTAATATGCAAAGTGCTAAAATTGATCTTCGTCTTGAGGGCATGTTGCATGGTAGTCCAAAAGTGGGAATTATTCAAAGGATCGCGGTCACAAATGATCTTCCACAGAATCCCATCCAATCTGACAATCTCATCTAGATATACCTGTGTCACTACACTAACTGTATAGGTGGTCTTCATATGAGTAAAATGATCCACTTTCGTCAATTTATCCATCGTGACCATGATGGCGTTGTGGTGGTATCTCGACATCGGTAACCCAACAATGAAGTTCATGGAAATGGTGTCCCATTTTAATTCCAATATAGCATGTGGAAAGAAAAGGCCAATTGATGCTGATGCTCAACCTTCACTTTCTGACACTCTAAATAGTGTGACACAAACCGAGCCACGTCTCTACAAAGTCCCCTCCAATGATACAATTATCTCAAAGTGGCATGCATCTTCTTCACCCCAGGATGGGTTGAATAGGGTGCACGATGTGCCTCTGTCAAGATGTTTTGCCTCAAGCCTCTATCTCTAGGAACATAAATCTATCCTCTGTGTCTAAGAAGGACATCTACCTCTAATGAAAACCCATCAAACTTCCCCTCAAGGGGTCTCTGAGACTTGATCTCCGCTCTAGCTGCAATGTAGAAACTGTTGTGAGGAAGCTACTGTAGGATCCTGCTCTACAAATCTGTGCTCATTGAGGTGGCCATAACCACATGTCTCCTCCTACTAAGAGTGTTTGCAACCACATTCTCCTTCCCTTTCACATGCTCTATCTCCATATCATACTCACAAAGTAACTCCATCCAACACCGCTGACGAGCGCGTTGAGATTGGGCTATGTGAAGAGGTGCAAAGACTCAAGTGATCAGTCCTGAGTGTGAATCTTCGGCCAAGAAGGAAATGTCTCCATCAAACCAAGGCATGCACAACTGCCGTAAGCTCAAGATCATGAGTCGGATAATTGAGCTCATAATCCTTGATTTTGTGAGACTCAAAAGCAACTACTCTTCCCCTGCATCAACACACCTCCAAATCCTACCAAAGAAGCATCCGTGCATATGAAAAACTCACCTTGTGGATCTGGCACTGCAAGAACAAGTGTTATCGTGAGGCATTCCTTCAGTGTCTTGAAGGCCTACTCACATCTATCTGAAAAAAAAAACTTCTTCCCTTTCCGCTAAAGGGAAGTGATGTGGTGCACAACCCGAGAGAAATCCTAAAAAAGTATCCTATAATAACTTGTTAAACCCATGAAGTTGTGCACCTCTACACACTGGTGGGTGTTGGCCCATCCATAATATCTCAAATCTTGGAAGAATTGACTGCGATACCTTCCCTAGAAATGATGTGGCTCAAATACTTCACCTCTATCTGAAAGAACACACACTTCTCCAGGTTCCCGTAAAGCTACTGCTCACGAAGACACTGAAGAACTTGGCAAAGGTTCCCCTCGTGCTCCTCACGTGTATGTGAGTAAATCAAGATGTCATCAAGGAATATGAGCATGAAACAATCCAAGAATGTCCTGAACACCCCATTCATCAAGCTCATGAACACTTTGCAGGGGTATTCGTCAAACCAAAAGGCACCACTATGAACTCATAGTGGCTATATCTCTTACGGAAGGCGGTCTTATGAATATCTCGCCTCCGTAATCATCACCGATGATAACCTGACTTAAGGTCTATCTTGGAGAAAAATGTGGTCCCCTTCATCTGATCAAACAAATCATTAATTTGCGTAAGGGGATAAATATTCTTGATCGTTACTTTTTCAATCAAGGTAATCAATACACAACCATAGAGATCTAGCCTTATTCTTTACAAATATCATTGGTGCACCCCAAGGGGATACACTAGATGGATTAGGCCTTTCTCTAAAAGACCCTCTAGCTGTAACTTGAGCTCACAAAGCTCAAGGGTGGTCATCTGATAAGGTGATCGTGAGATAGGCTTTTCTCTCGAACTAGATATATGTGAAAATCTATCTGATGCGGGGGTGGTAACCCCGGTAGATCCCTTGGAAAGACATCAGAAAACTCTCTCAAGAGTGGATGGTCATCAAGTGATAATCCACTAGACTCATCCTCTGATCGGTCACTAACTGCGACAACATACATCTAACCACCCCGTCGCCCACACCGCTTAAGCTGCATGGATGAGATGGTGCAAATCGAAACAAGTCTCCTAATCCCTTCTATCACTGACTCAACTCCTAGATCATCTGCACATGATATAATATTATGGTAACAATCCACTCTGGCTCTATGTGCAAATAACCAATCCATGCCCAAGATGACTCCATACAAACCCAACGAAGGATACAAAGATCTGAGGTAGTGGTGAAGGGTCCCAAGTCCACTACACACTCCTTAACTAAGGAGTCTACAGAGATTTTGGCTCTAGAAGCCATCTCGATGTCCCAACTAAGACCCCCTAACTACCACCATCTTGCATTGCTCTACCAAAGATGGTGCAATAAAAGAATCAGAAGAACCAAAATCAAATAGAATGGAGGTAGGAACACCACCAATGCTACTGTCATCTCAATCACAATACTCACGATGCTTAGCACGGTGGTTCTCGACCACTGCATAGATCCGATGACCGCATCCCATGTCACCAATAGTAGGCTCTGAGATTTGCATCTTACCCTTGTTACTAGGGTTCTGTGGGCACTCTCTCCAAAAATGTCCAACAACACCACAACCAAAACAACCGCCCGATCCTCTCCCATGAGTAAGCAGGTCCATCCGATACTCTCTCGAGGTCTGTGCTATGGATCCCGATGATCCAACATACGGATCGTTGAGATCTCTACTGATGAGCTCTTGCTGACTAAGCTCTCAGTGCACCCTGTGTCCTAATGGGACCCCTAGGAGGTGGCCCCATACTCCACCCCTCTATGCATCAAATATATGTGGAGGTCTGTGGGTGGGTGATTCTACCGATGCTACACGCGGCCTAAAAATGAATGTGGTAAACCCTATCTACCATGAGGAGGAGGAGATGACCCCTCAACTCGTTATCCCGCATCTACTAGATGTGGCTTCGTACTCCTATCTCTCGCCTGCTATGTTTTTCCCCATGTCTCCTCTATTATATAGACATTCTCAATGGCCTCAGCTAATGTCTGCATGGACATTGATACGCACCACACCACCCAAATCTACATTCAGGCCCTAAATAAATTTGTGGATCTGTACCTACTCATCCTACATGTAATCGACATATGGAGTAAATCCAAAAATTGACTCTCATACTCAACTCGTAAAAGAGGCCCGCGGAGGTCGTGAAGCTAATCTATTCTTTGTTTAATGAACCTCCGTGATAAGTATCTGCTCCTGAACCACTCCTCAAAGATCTCCTAGGTAACGAATCTTAATCAATGTGGAGCTTCTTCTCCTCGGTCCTCCACTAGACACCAACTCCATCCCTTAGAAGATGGATTGCAACACGAGCTTTTGTGTTGCTAGAACAAGGGTAGAGCTTGAAGCACTTGCTCAAACTCACCAACCAAGCCTCTGCTTGAAATCCACATGTGTCACCAGAATAATGAGATGGTCATAGCTTTAGGATCTCCTTGATATGGTCTGACCATAGTTTGATGACCCCTAGGCCTCTCTCTCGATGCTCATCTTTAAGCATAGGGATTTGAGACCTATCCCTGTGTCTAGAAATCTAGTCTCCTTGTCCCCTCTGTGGTGACTCTGCTCTGCTTGACTCCATGTAGGAGTTCTCTCCTCTATACTCCTTACTGTGTTGAGGAGATGCATGAGCCTCAACGGATGGCTCCCTATCATGTCTTGCTAGACGTTCTCCTATAGACCCTCTCGCATAAAGCGACATTAACATCCTGAAGCATTTGTAAAATCTGAGGTAGGATGGTTGCTACAATATGATCTAGAGGTGGCAAGTCTAGGTCTATGTGAAAGGACCCTCGTCTTATTCCTCGCCTCCTGCATAGACTAATGTGAAAGTTAGTTCATTATTCTAGGTTTTATTCAGTTTTCCATGTTTACTAAAATGTGTAATTTTTTTAACAAATTTGTTTTCTATTTTTAAAAGTGTGTTAGGTTTAATATTGCACTAGGTTTAATGTTCATGTCTCAAGTTTTCTAGTGTGCCCAAGGGTTCAAGCTTTGAACCCATGACTCTGATACCAAGTGTAACGCCCACTAAAACTACCACTCGAGACCTAAGAACAACCTAGGTTTAGCTAAAAAAATATGAAATAATTGTTTTCAAAAGTGTGACCACTACGGGCTTCAAGCAACAATTGTCACAACAAAGATTCAAAGTCAATTATAATTTACTAAATGAAATTTTCTCGTTATAACATACATTGGATCCATATTACAAAATTAATGAGTATAATTAATCCAATTATAGTTAAATTTCTCTTAGGAGTTAATAAGTAATTAAATTAACATTATAGTTAAATATTCCTTAATCAATTTTAGAGGGTCAAAGGGCCAAAAGGAATTAAATACCTTGGGTATTTAATTCCACCAGGTCTAAACAATAAAAAGGTTCTTATTTGCATGGGATAGAAAAAAATTCCCTTATCCCCTAACGTGACCCCTAAAAAGGTCAACCCATGCTTTAGAGTTAAACATTTAAGTTAATAAGGGGTAATTTCCCATTTACCCACTCTCAGGCTCATCTTTACACTTCAACCTGATTTTTCACATATTTAATGCACTTAAGGTTTCTTGAAAACATTTCCATGAGATAGGAAATTTCTTCCTCTTTCCAATGATATAAAGAAGTCCTCCTAACTCCTCATATTTCTTAAGTTACAGGCCGGTGGGCACAGGAAGAAACTTTTCCCAAAGGTAGGCCTGCGGGCCTGGGAAGAAAATTTCCCAAAGGTGGGCTTGCGTGCCCATGGAAGAAAATTTTCCAAAAGGTGGGCTTATGGGCCCAAGGAAGAAAATTTTCTCAAGCCGCAGGGGACATGTGGCACGTTGTTAAGCCCACGTGGGAAGGCGGGTCATCGGAGGTAATTTGGATTTTAACTCTTTTTGTTTGAAAGGGAAAAAGGTTCAAAAACCCCCACGCCTCCATCGACGCCCAGACGCCACATGTCATGTCCAAAATTTCAAGCGGGGAAGCAGACCATCAGGGAAAACTTAGAAATGTTGGATTTTGTGTTAAAAATCGTGAAGGTTAAAAACAACCCGCGCCTCCGCCGACGCCAAGTGAAGCCACGTGTCAGTCCAACAGTGACTGCGGGAAGGCGGGCCAATGGGGAAACTTAGGAATTTTTGCCAATATTTTCCCAAAAGTGGTAAGGTCTAAAACCATCCGCGCCTCGCCGATAGGTAAATAAGCCATGTGTCGACCCACAAGGATAGGCGGGGAAGCCGACTGGCATGGGAGAGACTTAAGATTTTTTCGCCCTTTTTAAAAAAGGCAAGGTTTGATGGTGTGGGCCCAAACTTGTAGAAGCATTTTCCTAGAAGCGAATCATGGCGGGTCTCAGTAGGGACACGGAGGAATTTATGAATTTTTTCCTTTTTTTTTCAAAAAGTTCCTTAAGTAATTTTTGGGTCTGTGGGTCTGATTTATAAAAATTTCCCTCTCCTTTTAAGAAAAAAACTAAACAAAGTAAAAACATCAGAAGGCCATAACTTTTGATTGGTAGCTAGGATTGGGTCAAATGAGAACTTTTTGAAAAGGGATCAAACTCCTATTTGCATAGGAACCATCAAAATTCATTTTTGACAAACTTAGGTGGGTGAATTTGACAAAAACATCTTTCATGTAATTAAAACGTGAAAAGAACTTTTCAATTGCAAGAATTTGGTCTAATCCACTATTCTTTCTTCTTCAACACCAAAAAGGCATGGAGAAACATACTTACAAGATTTCAAAAGGATTTCAAGGATTAATTGATTAACGGTTGAGATTACAATATGATTTTATTTTCTTTTTGGTGAAATTGCATTATTATGCCTATTTCCCGATTCATCGGAGTTCTGAATAAATTACTAGGGAAATGTAATTGTTTCATGATGTGATTTGTTCATCCTTAGTTCATTTTAAAGTTTCATTTTGTCTTTCAAGTTGTAGAGTACTCTGTAAATTTTTCTAATAAATATTTGCAGTTTTATAGTGAATCAAAAATAGAAATCATGCTTAAACTTGAATGGATCTACTTTTCGTTATCATCCTCTAAATATTTAAATTCATTCAAATCTAATTTACAAAATTTAACTTTACTTCAATCAATGCGTGAAGACCCAAAATGTAGTTCTACTTTCAAATCATGCATTTCAAATGAAACAGAGAAATGTAATATTTCTTCATACGTATTTCTTTTTCAATTTTCAAACAGATATTTCACAATATATTTCAAACATATATTTCAAATGAAAACCATACCATTTGTGGTAATTAAAACAACTTCTATTGAACTCTAATAATTCTTTTACAACTTCCTTTTTCATTCATCAAATACAACTTACAAAATATACATCTTTCACATTCGAATGTAGATTCCATTTCAAAAATAGACCAACTTTCCACCAAAAATAATATTAAAATGTCATTCACTTGAAGTGGGAAATTTTTACAACAAGGAACCCCCAAGGGGAATATGAAATTTGTCTTCATCCTCAGCTCCAGAACAGCAACAAGAAGATCCACCATATATCTTTTGAACACAACAAAACAGGAGGAGAGTTAATGCTCTCCACCCAACCACGAATTCCAATGAAGAGGAGAATCCATCCTCCTCATTGGCCCTCGAGCCCTAACCACAAAGAAATAAGAAATGTATTTTAATTCATGGCAACAAACAAGCTTCCACAACACAAAAACAACTTTCACAAATAGAACACAGTCCAAATACATACTGCAGTTTGCAACCACAGGAAGAACAACAAACAATACTTAGACTTCATCATACACAAGCCAAAGGAACAAGACCTATGGGGGAAGCTGATTATACCTCCCAATGGGGAAATGGGTGTCCACCTTAAGATAAACCCGCTAATACATACATACATACATATATGTATGTATGTATGTATGTATGTATGTATGTATGGCGGTTTATCTTAATGTGATTTCCACATTGGGAGGTATGTATGTATCTTGTATATGTATGTATGTATGTATGTATGTATGTATAAAAAGGGGTACACAGGGAGGCATAAGGACATGTAGGGTTTTGAAATGTGATATATATATATATATATATTTCAAAAACCCTACACACCCTTATGCCTCCCCCAAGTACCCCTTATACCTCCCATTCTCTTATGCCTCCCCACACTCTTATGGCACCCCATAACGAGTAAAGAAATGCAAGCTATTTCTTTTACAATGTGGAACCCAATCTTAAACTCCCTCCACAATAACACTTATACCTCCCCAAAACTCTTATGCCTCCCCACAAGAGATGTGTATAGTATTCTCCTAGACCATTATTAGGCAATCTACCCAACCACCAACAACATACCAAAATATTCAAAGCATTCACATATACATAAATAAAAGAAGAACTTTTAAATAACCAAGCTCCTACCTCTCCATGGTAGAGTTTGCTCCAAAAGTTCAACAACAAGTTTTTTCCAATCCAAACAGTCCAAAAGCTCCAGCAATCCATAAGCATTCAACAAAAATCTCTAACTCTCCTCAAAATTACAAGAGGTCAAATTCAAAAGAAGTAACCAAAATGAAATCACCAAAATGCAAAGTAACCCCAAAACAAGCCAAGGAATTCGAATAAATAGAAGACTGATAGAGGAGGATGAGGTGGGTCCATGTAGGATGCCACATCACACATTCTCAACTCCACCTCACAAGTCAACTTCAAACTCCAAAGCACAATTAAAAGGTGGGTGAATAAATGACATTTTACTTACACACAAAAACCATGTCCACACCTCAAGGACCAAAATTAATTTTATGTAAGAAGGTGCAATAAAAACTTACAGCTTGCCTTCCCAAAAATACATAATAATACCTAATCTTGACTCCCCAACCCATAGGTAGGGTTGGTGTAACAATTTAAGAGGTGTGGGACAAGTTTAACTTGTCCTACAAGCCTCCAAAATCAGCCCCTAAGGAAAAATCCGAATTTAAAAAGGAAGGTAATCTTTTTAGCTAAACCTAGGTTGTTCTTACATCTCAAGTGATTGTTTTAGCGGGCGTTACATATCTCAAAAAAAACCATACAATATAAAACATTTAAGTATATAAAACCATTCATATAAATAAATTGCGATAAAATTTAGGCCAAGAACATAACATACTTGTCTTAGAGGACTGAGAAAGAGTCTCACAAATAAAGTAAACTAAGCCTACTAGTATCCTGTAACTACCAAAATTCTATTTAAATTGTCATCCTATGGTTAATATGAAAAAAATGAAAGATGATAAATATAGTTGTTGGTGGTGAAGAACTTTCATTGTGAAGCTCCCATGGTCTTTAGACTAATTCAAATTTCTTCCTAATAAACACTTACGATCTATTTCCGTGGAAAAGAAAATTGAATTTTAGAAATTGATGACTTTTTTGAAGCATGTATGTGTGTTTCTTAATAATTTTCCAATGGTCATGGTCTAACCTATTGTTTTTATGTCATCTAAATTTAATGTATGATTTTCAAAAGCATTGTTGAATTCGAAGGAAAATATTTGTGGTATTTTCCACCAAACTCAAATTAATATCTAGGACAAAGTCTCAATGAACTAATAATTGATTTTGAATTTTTTACATTATCATCAAAATCCATTGCAAACAAAACAAAAATAACAATGATAATGAAGAAATAAGTATTATAATTTGTTGCAAATTCATCAACAAACAATAGTTGCATGTAAAATAAATGCCACTTATCTCTATGTGTCAAAAATAAAGGCTTGTTTGATATTAATATTTTAGATATTTTATTATCTCATGCCATGATTAGTAGATGAAAAAAATTACTTTCAAAATAACATTGTTACATTGCATTTGATTTTGATCTCATTATCGAGCCATCTACCACAAATAAGATATTCTCAAATTCAAGTTGGTTGTGAATTTTAATTTCCACATGGCATAATTGTCACCAAGAAAGAGCTACAAGTTAGGAAGACAAAATTTGGGAGTATTGTTGGCTATTGTGGGAGAGTTTCAATCACCAAAATACCATTTAAATAGATTATTAGTCCAAAAAATCAAAATATACTAAAAATGAATTTATCTCCCTTGTGGGAAAAAAACATTTGGCAGGCAAAAAAAATTATTTTTGGGACTTTTTCACCTCTGTTCCTTGATAAATTACACAATACAATTTTTCACAAAATATAACCAATATGGCAATTACATGCACTTTTATTTAACGAAAATTATATAATTTGATTGATCAGCAAGAAAAATGGGAGTAATTTTTTTACTCAAAGTGTTTTTCTTCCTAGATTTAGTTAGCACACCTAAATACAATTAACAAAGACTAAATTTATCAATCTCTCTATATTGTTGGTAGATGCGATAAAATTTGAAATGTGGTGTCGGGGATTCGACCCCTTGCTTTATACAAAATGACTTTATACAAAATCAATAGCCACCAAAGTGCATGATATGCTTGAGTCGTAATGTGAAGATCATCGTATTTAAACACTTTGTTTATTGAAAAGAATACTTTTATAGCAAAAAAAAAACATACAACACTAATCATACAAAACCACATGGGTGGAAAGAGTCACACCCTAGAATTCCAAGGGTCCAAACAAATCAAGGAAAAAATGCCTTGAGAGAGGCTAGGTCACCTCAAATAACTTACATTAATAACCACAAAGTGTGAACTTCAAACAAAAAAAAGAGAGCATTAAAATTTAAAATCAAGTAGAAGCTACAAACATGGAGGAAAGTGGCAGAGGAGAAGGAGGAATCCTAGGCTTATCACCCCAACTTATCATATTATACCCATCCTAGCCGGGCTTTCCTATTGTGATTGTTCACCAAAATATTCATCATACCTATGGGGAGAAATGGATAAATATAGTCGAGGAATTTACTTTGAGACAAGACAAGCCAACTAGAATCAACAAACGGATAAAATACAGTGAAGGTGACCTTGATCGAGGGGACCTACACCAACGGGGAGGACTCTGTGGTGGATAGTGGTGAGGACCCTCATCCTCAAGAAAGAGGTGGCCAATGGTTGTTCCGAGGTGACAAGAGTTGGCATGAAGGTGCATTCGGGGGCACTTGACTAATGAAATAGGGAGCCAAACCCCAATGGTTAGGGAGGTGCTGGAGATGCTCCACCACTAAGTATAAATTTTCAATTTGGATTTGAATCTGGAGCATAAAAATAGAAATCACATCCACTTTATTAGTAACAGATAAATCATAATCAAGAGGAATATTATTAAATATGGCATTATTTTTGTCTTTCCATAAATGGAACAAAATGTCAGTTCTGAAGATGTGCCAAATTTTATTATAAATTGTAGGTAATATTGTTGAATCATCCAAAAGAACCACTTTCCAGTGAAAAATTAGGAGAAAAGGGTTGGAAAAGGGAGTGAATCCATCTCTAAACCATCTGAGCACAAGGGAAAAACCAAAAAATGTGTTTGATAGACTCTAGTTGATTACAACCTAAGAATATGAGGTAAAGCCCAAAATGATTGAGTAGGGAACCAATGGGAAGACCTTGGTGGAGAAGACACTAAAGGAAATGAGATTTTTAGGCTCAACAATGGCTGACCAAACCCTCTGAAAGTGACAGGACCAAATATAAGCCAAGGAGGAAAGATACCAATGCCTTGCAAATGTAATGAGGAGAAAACATAGAGTAGCCAAGGGATGGTATGTATTGGCGAAAAGGAGTAGTAGTAGGCTAATTCTAGTCACACCACCAAGGAACTCCAAAGGTAAGTCCTATCTTGTGTAAATAATCTTCAAGAATGCATTTAATTAATTGTTGGATAGGAGTAGCATCTATAGGAAGAAGGTGGAATTTTAAAGCTAGAGTCTCCGAGAAAGTCACAAACAAGATTTCTTCTAAAACAAATACCCAAAAAATTTAATCCCCTTTTTTAAAAATATGATAGCTTTAGCCCAAGGATCCAAAGCTAGGGAAAATCCTTGAAAAAAAAAAAGGACCACCAAAGAGAGAAAGAATTGAGAGAGACTCCGATCTGAATCCATTTCCAACCCAAAGAAGGTGTGGTTTGAGTAATTCCCTTGCCTTTTAAATACTCGAGAATAAAAGTGCCCTTAATCTTAACTAGAACAGGGAAAATAATGACATATTGAAAGTTAAGACCCTTCTAAGTGAGACTACCTAGAGGGACACCATGTAAAATACTAGGCCGAAGGAGAATTTTCCATGCTTCATTCCCTTCTAGGCTACACAAGATCCATTTAGCACAAAGATCCCACCCCTAGTGTTTGACATCAATTAACCCTAAACCACCAGCTTCTTTAGGCATACAACACACTTCCTAAGCAACCCTGTGGAACCCCTTGTGCCCTTCAGTGTTGGCCCAAAGGAAATCACGAAGAAGATTCTCAAGTTTGGCATAAGCAGCATTGGAAGGATCCCAACATGAGGAGTAATACACATGTGTGGCAGCCAAAACCTTAGAGCATATTTGAAATTTCCCTACTAGAGAAAGTGATTTGGTGATCCAAAAAGAAATTTTCCATTCAACACGGTGGAACACATAGACCAAATATGAGATCAAGTAGTCCGAAAAGTGAAGAAGATACAAATAAATTTGAACTGCACCCTAGGTTGAATCCAACTCCATTTCATATCAGCTAGCAAATAGAAATGAGAGACTGGTATTTTTATAGAACCGAGTTTTCTCCCATTGAATAATAGAACCCGAAGCAAGAAAAAAAGTGTCAAGACAATCAAGAGCATGATGAACAAATTTCTCATCCTCCAAGAGTGTGAGAAAAGAATCATCAACAAAATGACCATTAATAAGTTATTGAGTAGAAGGTAAATAAATACCTTTCACTAATCCTTGAGAAGCACTGTGAGAAAGAAGATAACTAAATCCTTTATCATCCAATACTTAAATGGAAAGGCTCGGGGAAACCTTTCCTAATAGATCTAAACAAACCAAACCTAGAAGACTAGGCACCATTGATAGTAATATAGGCACCAACATTTTGAAAGAGCATTTGCACAAACCTAACAAAGTGAGGACCAAACCCTAAAGCTTGGAGCATAGCTAAGATGAAATACCATTCAATTTTGTCATATGCTTTAGAAAAATCAATCTTGATAAATAAATCTTGTTGAGAGGAAAGACGAGCCCATTCCATACCTTCCCAGATGGCTATAATATTATCAAGAATATACCTATGTTTAATGAAGCCAATTTTCTCACTTCTAATTATCGAAGATGTAAAGATTAGAAATCCTATTATCTAGAGCCTTAACAATGATCTTGTAAGACATGTTAAGCAAAGTAATGGGTCTCCAATTAGAAATTTTCTCAGGATCTCCTGATTTGGGAATGAATTTGATATTGCCTTGATTGATTAGGTCACCCAAAGAATGAGTCTCCGAGCTTCCAACTAGACATCATGGAGATCGGGTGATACATTTTCCCACAGACATTTGATAAAATTCAACAGGAAATCCATCAACTCCTAGAGATTTATCTAAATCCATTTGAAAGGTAACCTCTTTAAGATCAAAAAGAGATAAAGGCCTATCATAAGCCACCCGCTGGGTTTGGGAAACTTTGCAAGGAACCACTTGGAGACATTTTAAAAGGTTCACCTCCCGAGCTGGAGTTGCAGGTTAAGCAAAAAAATCCTATGATAATGATGCACAAAATCTTGGAAAATATCAAGCTATATGGTAAGCCTAGCATTTCCCCAAGAGATTTACTTGATCTTTCTGAAGACTGTTTGGAGGGCATCATGGTGAATAAATCCTTAAAATCTCAGTCCCCAATTTTAAGTCAATGCAGATGAGCATGAAGTTGTGCCTCATGGGCCTAGTAGGATTCATGGAATTTAAAAGTATGTCTCCAATAGGCATCCTGAGTTTGCAAAGAAAAAATTGAAAGGTGATGCATTAAGTTCTTGTGATATTCTAGAGAACTCATGATATGAAGCCTCATGGGCATGCTACCTGAAGATGGAGGCATGCTTCCCATATATATGAAGAAAAGTGGTGGTTCACTTGATAACATCATTCTATCGAGTAATCTAGCCAAAGCCATCAGAAGGAAAATTAATTAGATTCCATACTTGTTGTATGTGTGACACAATCCAAGAATGCTTAAGGTGAGCGGTGTTAAGATAAAATTGAGAAGTAACTTGGTGATTTTTTGTAGGTTCAGACCATGTAATATTGAAAAATATGGGAGAATGGTCCAATAACAAAGAAGTTTCAACGAACATCAATAGGACAACCGAAAATAGGGGAAAGAATGAAAAATTCCTGACTAGTCATGAGGCAGCGATCCAACTGCTAGACAATTCTATCTTGTGCTTCTCTAAAATGTTACCAAGTGAACCAGGTAGAAGAATATTTGTTCCAAAAGGGAATATTGGGATTAAAAATTCCACGCTTTTCCTTGAAATAAAACCAAGATCTTACTCTCCCGCATGTTAGCGCATAGGAAGATGCCCAATCTTATCCTTGGGGATTTCAACCATGTTAAAGTCTCCAAAAATGATCCAAATAGCCTTCAGCAAGGAGTTGATAATCCAAATCCAAAAATGAGCCCATTTAGCTGCATCATTGGAAGTGTAGATGTTGGATAACCCAAAAATATGCCCGTCAAAATAAAAAAGAGACCACACCACTCAATGTGTGGGGTCCAAGCCCCAGGAAATCACATGCTAAGAAATATCAGAAACAATAAAGATCATGATTCCACCACGGCTAGAATCATCATTATAGGTATGAAAAATGGCATGGGGCCAGATAGTATGTGTTGTAGAGTGCAACAAAAATCCATCTAGCTTGACTTCTTGTAGATAAAAAGTTATCATGTGGTGAAAATTAGGAAAATTGTCCCTAACTAGATATCGTCAATTCAGATTCAATAAGACCACACGTATATTTAAAGAGTAAAAAATCATTGAGATCAATCTAAGAACATATTCCCTCATCATCCATATCGAAAAGAGTAGAAATCTAGTTATGAGGAAAAGATAGCCGGGTAAGAACCAGAGGAAGATCTCCTAATTTCCAAAGACAACGTTTTTCTTTCACATAATCACCTTCCTTTGAGTGGGATGAGATATGATAACAGTGTAAGATGATTCTTTCCCAATTGAGACGATTCATCTAAATGAGGAGACTCGGGTTGGGAAAAGGGAGAAATGAGAGGAATCTATTGAAGATTAAGAGAGGCAACAACAAATGCAACCAATGGTGTGTTGGAAGGAAGAGGATCAAATATCACATGCTTGAATCTTATTTGATAGGGGATGTGGACACAGTAACATTGTTATTAGCTACTGGAAGATAACTAGGAGATGGGGTTTTTTCAAGTTTCCCATGAAGTACCCTTTTCGTTAGTGATGATGGTCTAACCATCAGAAGTGGGAGAAACTTTAGAGTTTGTTAGAGATTTGTCAGTAAGAGTAGGATGAGAGTTGGCCATAAGAGGAAACTCACAAATCATATGCTTAGACGATTGAAAATGAAAACAAGTATAAGGTAAGTTAATGTCAAGAACCCTTTTAGAGAAACAAGTGTCCCAAATATGGATATCGATGGTTTCTTTTAAGTCCTTTGACAAATCAATCTCAAAACACACATGGTGTTGAGGATGAGCTTGAAATAAATTGGGTTCCTCATTGCAAATGAGCCACCCCAAGGGTTTTACTAAGTCCCCAATAAAACCCTAAAGTGGTATGGGAGTCCTTGAAATCTAATCTAAATAGGGACTTTGAGATTGACTTTCTCGAAACCTTCAAGTCTCGGTTCTAGTGTGAAAACCAACCAAGGCATTTCCAATGAAAAAGGGACAATGGTTAACAATGACCTCATAGTGTTTGAGATTGACAAAACAAAATAAATTTTTTTCATGTTTTGAAAGCCATCAAGTTTAACTTTGGGACCTTTTCCAGGTGGTTGTGAATCCATTGTTACAAAAGTCTCTGGGGGCTCGACCAACAAAATACCAAAATAGGGTATAATTTCTAAACTAGTTACTATTGACCAAAATAAGCTCACACTTATTTTTGGTGAATTAACACCATTTTCCCTCCTTTTGTGCTTCAATCTGATTTTTTATATTTTAAGAACTTAAGGTCCCTTGAAAGCATTTCCATCAGCTAGGAAATTTCTTTCCCTTTCTAGAAATATAAAGAAGTCCTTCTAACTACTCATATTTTGCAAATGGCGGGCCGGCGGGCCTGGGGAATATTTTTTGCCAATGGGAAAATTGCGGACCGATGGGGCGGTGGGAGATATTTTGGAATTTTTGCACTTTTCACAAAATTCACAAGTTATAATTGCGGGCCTGTGGCCTGTGAAGAATTTCTTATGAAAAGTGGAAAATGTGGGCCGGCGGGCCCGAGGATGCTTTCTTTTGCTAAGCGGTCATGGGGGCCGCGAAGGAATTTTTGCCCAAGTGTAAATTCAGTCGGTGGGTATGTGGGGAATTTTGGAATTTTTTTCACTTTTCACAAAATAGCGTAGTTTTCAAGTGCCGACCTACGAGCCCATGGAGGATTTTTCGCCAAGTGCAAAGTCACAGAGCTGCGGGGACCCACGTGTCCTAGGTCCAAAAAAGGGACAGAGTGGGCCCGAATCGGCTAGTATAAAAGAACCGACGAAAGTCTCCACATGTCTCATCGGCACAATTTCAAAGGTGCGACCTAAAGCAGAAACTCAAACAAGCGATGGCCCTCCATGTGTTCGAGATCCCGAAAAGGTAGAATTGGCCGTTGTAAAGTCTAAACAAAGGCAAGCCAGTGGAAGGAGCCATGTGTTCTCTAGGCGCAACTTCAAAGGGAGAATTCAAGGTAGGTCTCAAATGTGCGCTGATCCTCCACATGTCCAGCATCATACATGTGGTCCTGCCAAAAAAAGGAACTTAGCTAAAACACAAAGAAATAGAATAGGGCCACAGAGAGTGCCACATGTCTCATTAGTGAAACTTCAAAGGTGTGAACCAAAAGGTAGTCCCCAAACAAGTGCCAACTTTCCATGTGGTCAGAGTCTAAAAGGGTAAGGTTGGTCGTTGAAAAGTCCAAAATCCTGTAGAACTCTTCACGTGTCTTATCTGTGTAACTTCAAAAGAAAAATCTGGGGGTTTCCAAATGAGTGTGAAGCCTCCACATGTCTCGGGTCAGGCACAATGTGTCCACCAACAAGAGGGACTCAAGTAGAACATAGAGGATCCCACGGAAGCTGCCACGTGTCAGTCTAGTGTAACTTCATGAGTGAGAGGAAGGGGTTGAATCTTCATGACGCACGAGGCTATCACATGGGTCTTGTATGGATGGACTCTTTTAAATATTGTGAGCCTGCAACCCTGATCTTCAGGAAGCCATATCATTCGATTGAAAGCTCAGATTCAGAGCAAGAAGGGAGGTTTTGGAAAGCTCATGGCACCAACTTCTCACCTACTACCATTAATGTTTTGGCCCACCACTTTCAAGGCTGTCAAGTCTCCCAACTTCTGCCATGAGGAAGAATGGGCCTCCTTTCTTTCCCAGCAAGGAAAAACATGGAGGCATGGGTGTTACAACAAGACTCTTCATTATGGTAGGTGGATTCAATGCTCTTCTAGGGGTGGTTGGAGTAGGGTTTGAATTCTTCCCTCCTTTCTCTCTTATTCTTCCTATATATTGTAAAGGAGGGGCATTTTCTAAAGGGTTGGTCATTGTTTCTCTCTTGCCCCCTCTCTCTTTCTTCCTTAGGGTAGAATGTGGAGTCTAAGCCTCCTCTCATGGCTCTGTAATGGAATTTTCTTGCCTCTTGCCCACTAATGATGTACTATGTGACTTATGGAGCAATAAAATATGTTTTGTGATGTATTTGTCCATCCCTTGCTTATTTTATTGTCTCTTCTTTCCTCTCATCATTGCAGGGTATACTGTGCATACTCGATGTCTCTTGTAGGTTTTGGGAGATGTGTTTAATTGGTCGAAGTGGTGTTCTTTGTGAACTTCATCTCTGGTTTGTTATACATCTTTCCATCCTCTCCATTGCTCACCTCTCTCCATTTCAGGAAGTTGGATTTTGATCGCCACTTCCTTTTCTAGTGTATCACCACTTAGTGTAGGATCTCTTTCACTTTATCTCTTTCTCCTGTCTCCTTGGAAGGTTGGATTAGGTTAGATTAGTTTTTCCCGCACTGGAGTAGCTTGTGGCGGTAGTTTAGGAAGAATAAGAACCAAATTTCTCTGGAGGGCCATCTCAAGTCTGCAAGTCCCACAGCTTAAGAGACGGTCCCATGTTGTGTAATCAAACCGAATGCCCCACTCAAATCCAAGGCCATTCGGGGTGTTGTGATTTTGCATAAATATTTTTGGCATGCCCTGGGGACAGTCTGAAGCACCTTACCACTTCATCTTAGCAGTTGGTGTGTTCCATTTAAGACTTCAGCCTTTGAGGCACTTTTAAGCACATCTCGAAACTCCATCTCGGTCAACAATCCATCTCTCGAAGTTGTAGAACCTTCTCCCATCCATTTTCATCTTTTTTCGTTCCACATATTCCATCTTCTTCAATCCCATGAAGTTGTGCAATCATGATTTCATTTCCATCTTGGAATTCACACTTGCAGCAGCAGCAATGCAGTCCACCTCCAATGTATTTCTCAACTCCTCCAGTTAGTATTATGATCAGACTCATAATCATCATGCTTACCCATATGAGCAGTGTCAAAACCAATTTGGCTATGGAGCTTATTAGAACAAAGGGCGTACATACAATGACAAAAGTCAAACTAATAATGCTAGTTCACTAGAGAAGATTCAAAGAATAGAGGCACACATGGTGCATTCAAGGGCTACAACACAAATGAAAGCATTCAGGATTGGTTGCAGGGCATCTTGTCCATGGGTAGGCCCTATGCCAAGACATTTCAGCCTAGAAGAAGTTGGACTTCATGATTGAGATGCTACCCCAACTTGCACAGTGGGCTATGAGGAGATAGAGGCCTATGAACATGGTGTCAGTGAGCCTTGTCAATGGGTAAGTCCTTGACCATCATCTAGTGATTTACTATCCATTCCCCAAGATGCACCATCTCAACCGGAGCTTCAATTTCCAAGCTTCCCATATTCTTCCCCAAGTGTTGGTTTCCCTTCTCCATCTCCTAGTATTCCATCTCATCTTAATTCTTCTTCCCTTTTCCCTTCCAAGCAGTCATTCCCTCCAAACAAACAAGAAGTTCCACTTCCCTCACCACCACAAAAATTGCAAAGCTGGTTGAAACCCCATCCATTTCTCCTCTTTCCTTCCAAATTCCATGTGGGGAAGAGATTCCAAAGACCAGTGAAGGAGAATAGTAAGAAGAGGAACCCAACATAAAAGAAATGATAGAAAATATGAAGAGTTGGGAGGCCAGATTTGGGCTACCAGATTTGGGTTTACAAAGATCCCCTTGATGGTTAAGCCAACTGAGGATGTCTAGTTTGAAGAGCCAGTGGTGGCTAAGGCTGAGTTTATAGTAGAAGAAAAACAATAACAAGAAGGAGAAGATCAAAAATCTGAATCTCTGAATGGAGTTTCCATAGTGGCACTTTTTGTAAAGAGGATGCTGATCTAATCCAAGCTTCAAAGACAAGTGATGGAAGAACAACCAGCTCTAGGTCCCATTAAGAGGAGTAATTAGAGGAGATAAAATCGAGTTGAGGCCACTTAATGAAGAAAGCATTATTGAAGATTTTTTGCTTTCATTTGAAGGTCCTGATTTGATGATGAACCCATGATGAGAGGAGGACCATGTAGTTTTAGAGGCTCCAAGTGTGGAGTAGGCCACATAAGAACCTTCAGTTCTTCCTCCCACTTTATCCCCTTCAAAATCTAATGTTGAAGAAGAGTTTGATCTTTCAAACTTCATGTTTGAGGATGAAGGGAACCATGGTGAGCAAGTTATAGTTCAGAGAACACCATGGAGGAGGTCGAGCACATGCAACAAGAGGAGGATAAGGAGGTAGATTATCTTTGTCTTACTTATCACACCATTTTATCCTCCATCATCCACCTTCCAAGCACATGATCCTACTACCATGAAGGAGAGCATTCAAGGAAAACAACATGCACTTCATAACAACCCTCTAGAACCAAGGTTAGAAGATATGAATCTTCCATGTTCTTCATAGAGAAGGAAGGGAAATAGCAAGAGGATGTCACCATCTCTTCCACACCATCCACCCAAGAAGGTCCATAGGAAGACTTCATCCATGGAGTCGAAATTCAGAACCATGGGCACATCCATCGGATCAGACCGTGCCCAATCAGGTACTTGGCTTCATTGGAGCCAAGGGAGAAGATAAAATACGTCATGCTTACTCCCGAGCATGAGGATGAGATTTAAAGCACCAAGGATCAACTGCGGTTCCTCTTCAATCCAAATGCAGAGCAACTAAAATAGGAATTTGTCTTGCTTCTAGTTGATACCTTGATGATTTGGGTGGAGGATCAACTTATAGTCAGTTTTTCACTCATACAAGCAGCCATATTCAATGTCAAATCATTTGCATGGCTGTCCTTTTTTTCAAAAAGGGAAGCTACTTCTCCCCGCCGGTTGTAGGATTTTTTGAGTTCCCTTTTGCTCTAGTTAGTTTAGGTTAGTTTAGGTTTTCTTTCGAAAGCAAGTGCTTATGCACACTCTGAATATCCCACTTGGGGTGTCTTTGTTTTCTAGTTCTATACATAGTGTGTTGCGGTGTTTTGTTGCTCGTGCACATTACATTGAAGATGACATTTGGAGAGTTTAGCTCCAGTTCCCATCGGTTTCCAAGTGGCTCAAGGATCATATTTTCAAAGTTCAGATCAGATTTGTGTTTACCAAGTAGACTCCATGCCTAATGGATGCTTCAAGGCAACTAATCATTTCACCTAGTAGGTAGGTGATCCCCATGAGTCACCAAATTGTTGACCAAAATAAGCTCACACTTATTTTTGGTCAACTAACACCATTTTCCCCCTTTTGTGCTTCAATCTGAATTTTTATATATTTTAAGCACTTAAGGCCCCTTGAAAGCATTTCCATTAGATAGAAATTTCTTCCCCTTTCCAGAAATATAAATCAGTCCTAACTCCTCATATTTTGCAAATGGTGGGCCGGCGGGCCTCGGAAGGATTTTTTACCTAAAGTGGGCCGGTGGACACAGGGGAGATTTTTTTGCCAATGGGAAAATTGTGGACCGGTAGAGGCGACGAGAGATATTTTGCATTTTTGCACTTTTCACAAAAGGAACAAGTTTTAATTGTAGGCCCGCATGCTCGGAAGTATTTCTTATGAAAAGTGGAAAATGTGGGCCGGTGGGCCTGGAGATGCTTTCTTTTACTAAGCAGGACTGCGGGGCCATGGAGGAATTTTTTCCCAAGTGTAAATTCAATTGGTCAAGAGTCTCAAGAGGCATTTTGGAATTTTTTACACTTTTCGACAAATGGCGCAATTTTTAAGTGTAGGTCCGCGAGCCCGCGGAGGTTTTTTCGCCAAGTGCAAAGTCACAAAGCCACGAGGGATCCACGTGTCTCATTAGCACAAATTTAAAGGTAAATCCAAAAGTGGGTCTCCGAGTGAGCGCGGCTTCCACGCGTCCCAAGTCCAAAAACGGGACGTAGCGGGCCCGAATCGGTTAAGTATAAAAGAACCGGTGGAAGTCTCCACGTGTCTCATTGGAAAAAATTCAAAGGCATGGCCCAAAGTAGAAACTCAAACAAGTGTTGGCCCTCCATGTGTCAAAATCCTGAAAAGGCAGAATCGGCCGTTGAAAAGTCTAAATAGAGGTAGGCCAGCGGAAGGAGCCATGCGTCATCTCAACACTTCACTTCAAAGGGAAAATTCAAAGACAGGTCTCAAATTTTCCCTGAGCCTCCATGTGTCCAGGGTCAGACATATGGCCCCACCAAACTAAAGGGACTTAGCCAAAACACAAAGAAATAGAACAAAGCCATGGAAGGTGCCACGTGTCTCTTTGGCGCAACTTCAAAGGCGTGACCCAAAAGGTAGTCCCCAAATGAGTTCCAATTCACCACTTGGTCGAGTCCGAAAGGGTAAGGTCGGCTATTGAAAAGTCCAAAACTTGCAGAACTCTCCACGTGTCTTATTTGTGCACTTCAAAAGTAAAATCTAGGGGCGGTTTCAAATGAGCGTGAAGCCTCCATGTGTCTCAATTCTAGCACAATGTCTCCACCAACAAGAGGGACTCGGGTAGAACACAGAGGAGCCCACTTGAAGCTACAGGTGTCATTCGACACAACTTCAAGAGTGAGAGGAAGGGACTAAATATTCACGATGCGCGAGGATGCCACATGGGTCTTGTATGGATGGACTCTTTTAAATATTATGATCCCGTGACCCTAATCTTCAGGCAGCCATATCTCATCGGAAAGCTCGATTCAAATGAGAAGGACCTTTTGGAAATCTCATGGCACTCGGATTCTCACCTACCACCATTAATGTTTCGACCTACCATTTTTGAGATCATTAAATCTCCCACCTACCTTCCACGCCATGATGAATAATGGTCATCCTTTCTTGCCCAAAGAAGGAAAAACATGGAGGCATGGGTATTGCAGCGAGACTCTTCATTGTGGTAGGTGGATTCAATGCTATTTGAGGGGTGGTTGGAGTAGGGTTAGAATTCTTCTCTCCTTTCTCTTATTCTTCCTATAGATTGTAAAGGAGGGGCATTTTCTAAAGGGTTGGTCATTGTTTCTCTCCTTCCCCCTCTCTCTTTCTTCCTTAGGGTAGAATGTGGAGTCTAAGCCTCCTCTCATGGCTCTGTAATGGCATTTTCTTTCCTCTTGCCCACTGATGATGTATTGTGTGACTTATGGAGTAATAAAATATGTTTTGTGATGCATTTGTCCATCCCTTGCTTATTTTATTGTCTCTTCTTGCCTCTCATCATTGCAGGGTATACCATGCATACTTTGATGTCTCTTGTAGGTTCTGGGAGCTGTGTTTAATGGGTCGAAGTGGTGTTCTTTGTGAACTTCATCTCTGGTTTGTGATTCATCTATCCATCCTCTCCATTTCTCACCTCTCTCCATTTCAAGCAGTTTGATTTGTGATCAGCCACTTCCTTTTCTGGTGTATCACCAGTTAGTGTAGGTTCTCTTTCACTTTCTCTCTCCTGTCTCCTTGGAAGGTTATATTAGGATAGATTAGTTGTGCTTGCACTTTGGATTAGCTTGTGGTAGGTAGTTTAGGAAGAACAAGAACCATCTTTCTCTGGAGGGCCATCTCAAGTCCGCAAGTCCCACAACTTGAGATATGGTCCCATAATGTGCAATCACAACGAATGCCCCACTCAGATCCGAGGCCATTCGGGGGTTTTGTTATTTTACATCAATAGTTACATGCATTATAAAAACAAGAAAATCAATAAAAACAATAGGGAGAGGAGTATCAATCTAATACCTCATCCAAAACCTTCACAATGATATTCCATACTTTATTTGGTGTCATTGTTGTTAGTCACTCCGTCGACAAGTCCTACATCATAAATGAGGGATTTGAAATGGAGGTCATTAAAAGGGTTCCTTCCACCGCCGTAAGGGAAGATTAAAATTCCCTTGTAAAAACATTAATGAACAAAAATCCTCCGAGAAAACCCCAAGGGTAAAAGCGCAAGTATGATGGCGGTATGGGTGATGACATGCATGAATAGACAACTAAGACCTAAACTTGAGAAGAGATCTTCTCTTTGAGTTTCCCGATATTTTTCTTAAGCCACTTTTATAATAAAGAGAATAAAAATTAAAATTATCCTTTTTCCATATTTCCACGTGTCCCTTGTTGTTAATTTCACATGGTTTATTTGAGAGGGGTCGAATTTTTAGGGTTTGAATTTTATTATATTCCCAATATCGCTTGCCCATGTTGAATAACTCACCCAACCACTTTGGAGAATGAGCTTAAGTTTATTATTTACTCACCACCGATTGTTTGCAAGTATTATATAATCTAAGGGTTAATTGGATCCCGATGCTTATGTTTTCTAGCTCGCCGCTTTGACTCGCTTCCTATCTTAAATCACCTAAAAATACCTTTACTGTAGCTAGATTATGCTCACTCAAATCATTACACGGTAAATCTGGATTGTATATATATCACACCTTTGTATGCAAGTCAATGAGTTGTTTGAATATGTTGGTACTTGTGGATCGAGGCTTTCTATGCCAAACTCATTACATAGGTTTATTTTGGTTCGATATGGCCAATTCTCCTAACCCTTTGTATAACATACCCGAAAAAAATTGCTACTATTTGTAACTCCGATCAATACAAGTTGCCCTTTTTGCAAATATGCCTCTACCAGTTCTCCAAAAAAATTGTATCTAAATCTATCTCTAAGTTTAGAGACAAAAACCATATTGCAAGAAAAAAATGATTTTAATTTTGGTTTTTTTAGAATGAAGCCTAGTGGAGGAGAATGCCTGGTTGACTCTTCTTTTCCTAGTGCTAAGATGAACTTGATAACTTATCCAAAGACTTGGTAGAGGAGTTTTGAGTGTGAGAGGTTACAGATGGGGGGAAGAGGTAGAGGGTTCAATGGCTCCTCTTCACTACTTAAACTTCTCAAAGTCCTCCAAACTATTCTACAACCTCTCTAAACCATCTCAAGAACCTATTCTATAATTATTTGGAATAGGGATGGAAGTTTGAAAAATATTATTGATCTTGGAATATTAAAGTTAAAGAGTTGTATAGGCGAAGTATATATATTGAACAACCCATACTCATTTACTACAATTTCCAAATACATATATGGGAAGCATAAAAATAATTTTATCACCACATAATAATAATGTAATATACATAAATAATAACAATAATATTGTTTAAAAAAACTCACCATATAGTAACTTACCTATGGTAATAGTAACAACATAATTACTATATAAATATTAATATCACCTTATAGTTTTACCTTACGGTCTTCATTGAGTTATTTTATTGTTTACGTAGAAATTAAATGGCGATTTGTAAAACACCAAAATACATACTCTTAAATTTAATCTAAGAGGCCACATGAACGCATTTTTATGGATGAAAACTTTCTTTCTATATATTTAGACAACCACTCAAACCATTTATTATCCATATTTGTCTAGAAACAAGAATTCAAATCTATTTGATTTTAACCAAGGTCCTCTCATGATTTAGATGCACTATGTTGAGATCGAATGACATTTTATTTCTTTTGAGGCATTGAGTATTCCATGTAATACAAAATCATATACAATAGTTGTTTGAAAGAATGAAATTCTAAATCACAATATTAGGCATAACAAATGCGAAGAAGAAATAAAATATATTATGCTCAATAAATAAAGAAAACTCTATTATTTTAACAACTCTATTATTTCCATGTCTAAAGTTTGACCAAATAAACTAAATACTAGTGAAGTCTTTTCTAAATTGATAGTTGGGGTTAATATATAGGCCAAGATTTTTCTACAATTACTACCATTTTTCACACACTTGTTCACAACAACAAATAGGTAGATGACCTTATTTGTATTCATTATATTGCACTATGTTAAAGTCTCAACATAAAATCAATTGGGCATCTCGAAGATAATTTTCAAACCATGTAACCATAAAATGAACCTTCCAATGGAAACATTAGAGGCATACATGTTATCAAAATAAATGATATACTCACAAAATCAAATATGGTAGGGTTAGATCAGCACAAATTATTATTTTAAAATAACTTTGCACTAGCAACATGAAAAAACCTCATTAAATAGCCCCCTTATTGGACATCCAACAAATATCACCGACCCATATAGTTTGGGTAACATACTAGAGAAGAAACATAGAGATTTCAACTTCTTACATGTACACCACTTGCATATTGGAATAATAAAAAGAATTTTACATTACCTTGTACACTGATGGTTTGGTACAAGTAAGGCTTATAAAATTCCATGAATAAAATATCATTGGCAAACATTGAGATTCATGGATACTTCTTGATATCTTGAATGGCCAATAAAATGATTAGAAAAGGTAAGTTTTCTATTTTTTCCTACATAAAATGACTCATTTGAAAAGGTTGTTTCCATTGGATATATTCTCCATACTTGAAAGGAGATGTACTCTACGAGCGATAGAGTAGGGCTTTGTGTTCAATCATAACAATATTTTCCTCTAAATAAGTCAACCTAGGAAGGGGTTGGGAAGAGGTAGAGGGTTGCATTGGCTCCTCTTCACTACTCAAAGTTCTCAAAAAGTCCTCCAAACTATTCTACAACCTCTCTAAACCATCTCAGAACCTATTCTATAATTATTTGGAATAGGAATGGAAGTTTGAAAACTATTATTGATCTTGGAATATTAAAGTTAAAGAGTTGTATGGGCAACCATCTTTATATTGACAACAATACTCGAGATATGTGTATTGGACAACCATACTCGATTCTGACAATTTCAAAATACATATGGGTAACATAAAAATAATTTTATCACCACATAACAATAATGTAACATACGTAAATAATAACGATAATATGGTTTTAAAAACTCACCATATAGTAACTTACCTTTGGTAATAGTAACAACATAATTACTATAAAAATATTAATATTACCCTATAGTTGTACCTAAAAATCTTCAATGAGTTATTTTCTTTTTTATGTAGAAATGAAATGGCGATTTGTAAAAACCCAAAAAAACATAATCTTAAATTTAATCTAAGAGGTCACATGAATGCATTTTTATGGACGAAAAAATTCTTTCCATACATTTAGACAACCACTCAAACTAGCTAGTATCCAATATTTTTCTAGAAACAAGCACTCAGATCTATTTTATATTACCCAAGGTCCTCTCATGATTTATATGAATCGTTTTGAGATCCAATGACATTTTATTTATTTTGATGCGTGGAGTATTCCATGTAACACAAAATCATATACAATAGTTGTTTGAAAGAATGAAATTCTAAATGACAATAGCAGGCATAACATATGCGAAGGAGAAATAAAAGATATTGTGCTCAATAAATAAATAAAACTGTATTGTTTTAACCACTCTATTATTTCCATGTCTAAAGTTTGACCAAATAAACCCAATACTAGTAAAGTCTTTTCTAAATTGATAGTTCGAATCAATATGTAGGCCAAGCTTTTTTACAATTAATACCATTCTTCACACATTTCTTCACAATGACGAATAGGTAGATGACCTCCTTTGTACTCATTCAATTGCACTATGTTAAAATCACAACATAAAATCAAGTGGGCATCTCGAATATAGTTTTTATACCACATAATTATAAATGGATCTTCTAATGGAAACATTAGAGGCATACAAGTTATAAAAAAATGATATACTCATCAAAATAAAATATGTTAGGGTTAGATCACCAAAAATTATTATTTTGAAATAATTTTGGCACTAGCAACATGACAAACCCTCCATAAATAGCCTCTAGATTGGACATCCAAAAATAACACCGACCCATATAGTGCGGGTAATGACTAGAGAAGAAACATAGAAATTTTTACTTCCGACAAGCACACCACTTGCATATTGGAATAATTTAGATAATTTTCCTTATCTTGTACTAATGGTTTGGTTCGATAAGGCTTATTAAATTGCAAGAATAAAAAACATCATCGGAAACATTGAGGTTCATGGATCCTTCATCATCTAGATCTTCAAGGCTAATAAAATTATTAGCAAAGGTAAGTTTTTGTTTTTTCCTACATAAAATGAATCATTTGAAAAGGTTGTTTCCATTGGATATATTCTCCATACTTGATAGGAGATGTACTCTATGAGCGGTAGAGTAGGGCTTTGTGTTCAAGCATAACAATATTGTCCTCTAAATAAATAATCCTAGGAAGGGGTCAAGACACAACGATGTGATGAGAGTAGGGGGTAATAACATAACATATCAATGATGTATTTTAATACTAGCAATTGCACCATAAGTTTGCAATGAGAACGCCAATAGTGAGCATATCGGGATGTGGAAAAGGGAGGTGGATTCATAAGTGTACCAAGGAGAGCCATATCGTAATGGATGAAAAGGAAAGGTGGGTTAGTTTGCATGATGTTGGTAAGTGTGGCCCTAATTCATAAATGCTAGCATTTTTTTGACAACTAGAGTTATTTGTAATAAAGGAAAGCACTGATGACTTAAAGCACAAGCCAATGAGCCAATGACTTTATTGAAATTATCGACTCAAATTTTTAGCTCAATTATTTTCTTTTCACAAATTTTTTGTTATTTTTATGTATAAGTATTCTTACCATATACTTAAATGTTACTTATATTTGTAAGGAATAAATTGGCGCAATGGTAATAGCTGAAAAATTAGTAAGTAAATTTTGGATATGATGTCCAAACATTGTTGTAATGATGCATAGTTTGTTAGGAGCAGAAAATGTTCCATATTTTTGTTGGTTTAACTATTTTTGAACATATATAAAGCTAGGAAAATCTTCCACTTGAAGAGGAAGAAATGATATTAGTCTACCCCTATGCATGGAAACAAGTAACTTGAATTAACAAAAATATTCTTTAAATTCGATCCATTTTTGACTATCGATTGTGGACATATTTTATGAATGTGGACATGTGGTCTTCAACCGTGAAGATTCTCTATAAACTTATTAGAACCTTGAGTAGAAAAAGGAAAAAAATCCATAAGTATTAATATAAGATGACTTGTTTAGTCAAGAAGAGAAAGGATATCATTAGTTTAATAACCGGGAAAAAAAGAATCAACATCATATATCTAGAAGGCAAGATGAGATTTTCAACAACCATGTGAGCTTCAAAAATTGGACAATTAGCCCATTTTCCATAAATCTCTTTAATTTGTTTGTAATTTTCCCAACCATAGTTACAACTTGACTATAAACATAAATAAAGATACATCCAATGAAAATTCGATATGCAAATGCTAATGAAAATGATGCGTAAAACACACAAATGTACTTGTAAAAGTAAAGTTTGACCGAATAAACCGAATACTACTAAAGTCTTTTCTAAATTGATTCGGGTCAATATATAGACCAAGCTTTTTTTAACAATTACTACCATTCTTCACACACTTCTTCACAACAACGAATAAGTAGATGACCTCCTTTGTATTCATTACATTGCACTATGTTAAAGTCTCAACATAAAATCAAGTGGGCATCTCGAAGATAATTTTTAAACCATGTAACCATAAAGTGGACCTTCCAATGGAAACATTAGAGGCATACAAGTTATCAAAAAAGTGATATACTCATCAAAAAAAATATGCTAGGGTTAAATCACCACAAATTATTATTTTGAAATAACTTTGGCAATAAAGAACATGACAAACCCTCCATAAATAGCCTCTTGATTGGACATCCAACAAATAACACCGACCTATATAGTGCGGGTAATGCATAGAGAAGAAACATAGAAATTTTAACTTCCTACATGCACACCACTTGCATATTAGAATAATTAAGAGAATTTTCCCTTATTTTGTATTGATCGTTTGGTTCGATAGAAGGCTTATAAAATTCCAAGAATAAAAAACATCATTGGGAAACATTGAGGTTCATATCCTTCATCAACTAGATCTTGAGGGCCAATAAAATGATTAGCAAAGGTAAGTTTTTGTTTTTCCTACATAAAATGACTCATTTGAAAAGGTTGTTTCCATTGGATATATTCTCCATACTTGACGGAGATGTACTCTATGAGCGATAGAGTAGGGCTTTGTGTTCAAGCATAACAATATTGTCCTCTAAATAAATCATCCTAGGAAGGGGTCATGACACCGACATGATGAGAGTAGTGCGCTAATAACATAACATATCAATGATGTATTTTAATATTATAACTTTATTGTATAAATTTAACATTTATAATTTGAATCTATTAAATATATCTATTTTATAATTCAATCATATAATTAGTTCTATATATATGAGAGGCCAAAAGGAATTCTATTTTTCTTTTCCATTACATATTACCATAAAAAGCCAAAAATAAGTTAATATTACTAAATGAAGGTAAAAGAAAAATATAAATAAATAAAGAATTGGAAGTTTTAAATAGTTTTTATGTTCAAGTTGCAATAGTTACAAAACTATAAAGTAACCAAAATAATTGAAATTGTTTTAATGCTTGTCAAAGGGTTATATCTCACTTGACAATGCCTAAAATATTAAACTTCATGTTTTTTTCAATACTTACCATTTTATTTGGGAAAATACATACTATATATATATATATATATATATATATATATATATATATATAAAATGAGAGTAATTATCTTTCTAATATTTTCAATCCTATCAAGATGTATTGGTTTTTTAATGTTTAGTGTCATTTTCTTATTAAGGTCTTTTTAGAAAATAAATTAAACCTAAACAATTAATTAAAGTGTAGTATTGTTTTAAAATTATAACTAATACATAGAAAGTTCCTCAAACATCTTTCCAATACTGACCATCCCATAATAAATCAACCATATACCAACCATCCTATGGTAAATAAACCATATACCATATACCAACCATCCTATGGTAAATCAACCATATACCAACAATCTCATCCTCAACCATATACACAATCCTACCTACCTCAAATCTTTTTAATACCGACCATCTCTTCCAATACCGACCATCCCAATCCCATCTACCTTACCAACAATCCCATCTACCTCAAATCTTTCTCGAACATATCGACCATCCCTTTTATCCTCAACCATGTAACAATCCCATCTACCTCAAATCTTTACAATACCGCTCATCTACCTCAAATCTTTCCAATACCGACCATCCCTCCTATGCCAAGACCGACCATCTCTTCCACCCCATCCCTCATCTGCCTCAAATCTTTCCAATACCGACCATCCCTCCTATATGCCAATACCGACCATCTCTTCCAACCCATCCCTCATCTACCATCCCTCCTATATGCCAATCATCGACCATCTCTTCCACCCCATCCCTCATCCATCCCAAATCTTTCCAATACCACCATCCCTCCTATATGCCAATACCATACCATCTCTTCCATTTGCTACCCATCCCTCATCTACCATCCCTCCTATCCCAGAATCATACATACATACCTCAAATATCCCTCATCTACCACCTATTCTCAACCATCCCAATCCCACAGCCTCAAACCAATACCACCAATATATCCTGAACCATATCCCAATAATTTCATCATTTGCTACACAATAGTGTGGAATAGTGTAATGAGTAGGTTATATTAAGACAGTTTTCACTCATTATATTATTGATTTTTGTAATTGTGATTTATGGATTGGCGAATGTGGATGATAATAAGTTAGAACGCTAAAGAAAAACGTTCCCGCTTATGTGGACGCGGTGTGATTTGGAGATCCGTTTACAAGGAGCCCCATGGTCGCAGAATTTTGCATAATATTCTTTGTTTATTGTTTGATCTGTTGTGGTAAAAACTAGACCAGGAGGGACTCACTTGTGTTTTGTAAATGGACTACCTATGACTATGGACTTGTGCCGCATCCTCCCAATTTCGCCACTCTATGGGGAGAAAAGGAATGAATCAGAAATGTTTGTTTTCGGTCTTGTAACAGACCCAATTAAAAAAACTGACCCGTTAACACTAAGTTTAGTAGTATATTTTGCACGTTGAAATATTAAACAATTTGAAGTGAACAATGAATTAGTTGGATAGAAGAGCAGCTAGGAAGACTGGTTATAAAGGACCCCTTAGTGGTGGAGTCTCAGTAGACCATTTTGCATACAAACGCAGTTTTCTAGGTTGATGTGGGGGTTATGTGGAGTGAGTTTTGGATGCTAACGTCACAGGTGATGCATAGTTTGGTTCACTGAAAATGCACAGAAACTGTCTTGGGTGGAAATGGCTTAGCTGACCCATATAGCTTTCATTCTCCCTCAGACATGATAGTATTTGCCTCTTAGGTGAGCCAAAATGATAAGTTGAAAGTGTTTTAATTCTGTATGTCTATGATGAAAATAAGTTTTTGACTTTTGCATTCTAAAAACTATCATGTTGTAGTGGTGGGGTGCCAGATTTGGGAGCAGCAGGTTGTGGCTTCCATTTTGGTTGGAACCACGCGAACTTGTGTGATGTTTAGGAATAGTAGTTTTAATTTTGTGTTGTCATAAAATCAGAAAATAATATCTTTGGTGCTGGTTATGATTGCTTCTTTTATTTTGTTGACCACATGAAGGTCTGCAGCACACCTTCCTCGAGCTGCACTTTAGTTTGGGCATTATCACTAGCAATCGTACGTGAAATGTACGATGGAAACATTGAAGGGGATCTTTTTAAGGATCCATATTGGAAGGAGAGAAACATTGGGAGAGGAAGAGGGGTGAAGATGAAGGGGTTAGAGGGTGGAAAAGTGCGGGGGCAGCAAAAATAGAAAGTAGAAACAATGTGAAACTGAAACGTCAGACAACATGACGTCATATATGGAAATCCTTTAAATGAGACTAGGGGTGTTGTTGAAGACAATGCAGAAAACAATTTATAGGTATATATGTGAATGTAAGGAGTGGTAGAATGTAGTTTTATCTGTATCATTTAGAGACATAAAGATGTGGAGTGTAAGTAGCATCCAAAGGTGGCAACGTCATGTGAAGTTCTCCCCATCAACGATTGTGATGGCATCGTTATTCAACAATCACAAAAAAGGGACAAGTGTGGGTTGTTGTGGATTTTGATTGGACAAGGAAAATTAATTACCTACATGGGCCACACCTTTTCCACGGATGAGATTATTCCTCCCCAAGAAATATCTAGTATATGAGCTCAACTATATAGTAGAGATTTCACATGGAATATTTCAATCTCACTTGTATTAGTTACATGTGTGCAATTGGTGCTTTAAATGTGAATTTTCCATTATGTAGAATTTTAACACTTGGCATTCCAATTATGAGACATGAAACATAAAAAATGCACACATATTTCACCATCCCATGCAATTTGATGGACACATTTTCCTCTATTTTGTATTATTATAATGGAAAATCAAGTGAATGCAAATTTTTTTTAGTGATCAAATTCCTTCAATGACCAACAACTAAATCCTACATTGAAGGATTTAGTATGCAAAAACCTAATTGTCGATCATCTATCACTCATAAAGGAATGCTTGTAATCATCAATGTATTTTAACACTTTTTACTAGACATGTTACAAGGAAATGAACTATACTTTGATTCGTACATGCTATGGTTTGAATGTAAAGATCCATATGCCATGAATGGTCTCTATGGAGCATATGGAAGGTGCACTCTAAATAATACTCAAATATGCAATTGCATGGAAGGAATCATGCCCGAAGACAAACATGCATGGGATTTGGGAGAGTGGTCAAGTGGTTGTGTGATGTGTAAACCATTACAATGCTCTGCTACAAATGACACCATATGTCCCAATTCATTAAGGAAACCTTTAAAAAGTTTGGAAAGAGTTTCTCATTAATAATGCTTTATTTATATAACATGGAGAAATAGTTCACCTAATTTTTAAACAAATTTGATGCACTATTGTAGTGTTTAAATATATTTGATTAATTATAGTTGGTGAGATATGGTTTATTGGTTAAAAATGAATTGAATTTATTTATATTTCACTTTCGTCATTTGAGATTCTGTTAATCATAAGGTCCATGGAAAATAAGTTATGGGCATGGATAAGTGAGTTGAAAATGTAGTTGTGTACATTGTATATTTAGATGAATGAGTATTTTAGAGTCGTAGAAGCAATTCCAAGATGCACTTAAGAAACATATTAAATGTTGTTCCTTTAACATCTAAAGAAGACTTTGACACATATGAAGTGTATCCAACATTGGTTATAAACGTGCATGTCCCTAGAACCACCGACCATCATCAAACATCATTGATAGTCTCCAACTTCTCTAAAATGGACAACAAAAAATCCCTTACAATAGAGGGATATTTCACACTTATTGGTCCAAGTTTCGAATACACCTTGGTACAGAGCGGAGGAGGAAGGCCAAAACTCATTAAACTTACTAATCACCGCAACATGCGATAAATTTTTGAAATATTCCTCCATTTCATGGTTCTTGATGGTTACAAAGGGAATATCTCAAGCCAAATCGACCGTAGGCAAAATTACTTCTTGTTTGTTTTCCCGAGGATTAGTCTCACTATTTTCCAGTATATATTCGAAAGAAGTTGTTTTCCGGGGTGATATGGACCACAATGGCATGTAGTACTACCACCGATGCTCCTATTATAATCTTTGTTTTCCCACCAATCCTCAACGAAGCCCCGACGATTTCAAACCCTATGATTAGGGCTCTACTCCTCCACCTTATTATCCCATCCACCATTACCGTGCTCTCCTCCACCATCCTGAGACCCCCATGGCCGATTCGTGGTCACTCTTTTCCCCACCATTCCCTCCGAGCCCTCTCGACTTTTTCTATGACCTTTCCATTACTCTCCGCCTTCGCATTCTTTCCCTCCATTCTCCCACAAAGAACTTAGCCCTCACAAAGAATGTTCGAATCATTATTTTTCATTCATCAATAAATATTAATACCCCTAAATGTCCCTAATAATATTAAAAATTTCTATCATAAGTCAACAAGATATCAATATACATAAATATACCATCCAATTGTCAATAAAAATATTAACAATTTCCAACAAAATCAGCAAGATGCACAAATATATATACCACCAAAAGTCATCACGTATTAGAATTAAGCCAAGGTAGTTCTAATAATAAAAGAGTACTATCCATAAATGCACATATGTAACTTCAAATCTCGGTGACTAAAATTTTAGCTTATGGTTCAAGCTTCATAAGGAATGGTCAAAGTGCCCCTTAAGGAAAACCTTAAATGTCTTGGACCTATATCAATGATCAATAGGTAATTGGGTATACGTCTAGCATAATAATCAATTCTATAGGAATATCCAAGGTGTAAAGTAACTAAGTAATCTGGGTACCATCACCCCATACTCCCTTCATACTTAAATCTAACCACTGTAGTCAACCACACATATAGTTTAGTAAACCTACGGGATAGATTGAATATCAAAGGGACCACTTACTTAGTCCAAGAAAGAGAACATGGAGGTCCAAAAGACCTCGACAACCTCACCACTTAGGGTTGGGCACACCAAAGAAACAATTGACATTACATAATTTGTTTCCATAACCCAAAAGGGTGATTAAGTTCCCAATAAAACAATAGTCTCTCCCAACCCGGATTGGGTTCAATCTAGTGGATGTTTGTTAAAGAAAGGTCGTCATAAAAATGAGTGAACTATGCTCAACATACCCGTAAATGACAAGTAAAACCACACTGGCCTTGATTCTAACTAAACTAGTTTATTAAGGAATAATCGAGAGGGGGTTTATAAACCTTTGATGATTAAAAAACTCTCATACCCGGAAAAGGCATTCTTTGATAAGGTAACTACTTGAGTAACCAGATCTAGAAGTCACAGAAAAAGGAACAACTTGATTACCCAGAAGAAAATCAAATCTATATATAATAAGCTCATATGAAAAGCAAGAGGTTTATAGTTACAAGGCTTGCTTTCACAACAAAAATTACTAGCTATAAACAACTTGAAAACCTTGTTACTTAAACAAAGAAATGTAGATAATAATGGTAGAAGTTTGTTCACTCAAGCATGAAAATGCAACTAGAGTAAGAGGGATAAATCTATGTTCTCCAATTTTGACATTGGTAAATATCATTGTTGTAGAAGCTAGAAGGTTTCAAGGGAAAGAGGATAGATTTCCCAACAAGGCATCCAAACCCACAAAAAAATTAGTAGAGGAAAACCAATTTTAGGAAATAGAAGGTTCTATTTCATAATATTATTAAATATTAGCAATTATAGCAATGGTTAGGTTTATCTTGTCTAGTTTCTAGCTTTAATAAGCCATATAAACACCTCACAAGCCTACACCAAAGATTCCTTTGGTTGAATTTATCTTTCAAAATACATGTTGGGCACAAAAATTCCATTCTCATCCACATTTGGCACAATAAGGGAGCTCCATTTTAGTAGTGGCATCTCTCTTAAAGAACTCTGGTCTCAAGGACTACCATGATTGCAGTATATACACCAAATGGGTTTGATGAAAAACCTAGAAACTTCAACATAGGTGAAGATAGGAGGAAATCTAGATTCTAAAACCTTGTAAACATCCTCCCAGCCTACATCAAAATGGGATTTTAGAGCAAGAAAAGGGAATCCATCAAAGCACTAAATAAATCAAAGCTTTAAAGAAATCAAAGCTTTGTCAAGTCATAGGTGCCTTAGGGGTCAAGTATGCAAAATGTGGAAGTATCCATGAGGCATGTAAAATGTTTGACATAATTCCTCAAAGATATGTGGTATCATGGAATTACACCGATTTTAGGACATTCAAAAAAGGATCCGCAACACAACTTTGATTCACCATAAGAAACCAACAGGTGTCCAACCTTTTCAGTTCCAATTTGTAACCTACATGCAACCAAGCCAAGGTCACAAGTTTTGAAACAGGGTAAGGACATCCATCCAACCATTATGGAGAAAGGACTTGGTCAACGGTTTTAGAAGAAAACACTCTGGGATAAAATGCATGCAAAACGTATTTGAAAGAAGGTTTCCAATTCCTTCCCAATAGCCATGATATGGGCAACAATCCTCCTCAAACAGTCCTCACGGCCCTCCCCTTTTGGGAATTTCCAAGCATCACACTAATCAAGAACCAAACTTACATAAAAAAATGAAAACAAAATAAGAGGCTAGCTATAAGAGGCATCAAGACCCACCACATCGATGCAAGCACATTTTCAATAAAATTATAGAGGAAAGAGGTAGGAGGCACACAAATCCATTCCCCCTCTTGTCAACTCAAACCATAATTTTTTTAGAAAGAGAAAACCATTCGGCGCCCAACAACATTAAATTTTTGGGTGGAGCCATGTGCTAGGGACATGCCACTACCAGGGAGGATGAGGGAGTAGGAAGAATTCAATAAGTTCCTCATTATTACACAATGTTTCACATAAAAAAAAGTTCACTCCCCTCTAAACTGGCACCTCCCAAAAATCCTCCTCCTTACACATAATAACTTAGCCAAGATTTGGTAATAAATTATTTCAGGTGAGAGATAAATCCTCTTTTTTTTTTTTATAAAATCTTTGTTCAAATTATTAGGTATCTTTTAAATAAAATATGCCTAAAATAACTTCAAGAGATTTTAGTATTCCATTAGGGATTTTAAAAATGTCCCTAAGCATTCTAATGATAGTAAGCATGATTAGATCACTAGAAGAATGTTAAAATGTATGTTACAAAAGACCCTCGACAACAATTAAACACTTACGACCAAACGATATTGTGAGACGGAGAGGAAGGATACTACTTTTTTCTTCTAAAATAAGGTTGAAGTCAACTAACGATCAACAAGAGCACACACAAACATTCAATGCTTAGCAACAGGGTCAACGAAGCAAGAACTGGGGTAAAATTTGAATGAAGCATTACATTCTCCTCCCCTTAAGAAAGCATCATCCTTGATGCGACATGACGGTGAAGGAAGGAAGGGGTAAAAACCAAGAACAAATAAAGATGAAAGTATAACCTATGGTTAAAATTTTAGTCGTTAAAGCACGACCACAAGGTAGCCTTAGAAACATTTTGGCAGAATGTTTAACTTTCAAATTTCTATGAAGATTAGCAATTCCCTCTTATTCATTATTTAATTAGTTTGTTTCCACTTACATTATTCCTAATTCAAGTTCTTTAAAATTTCATTTTTGTAGAGTTTTAGTTTATTCATTCTTGTGGGTGCCCATCCTGAACTGCTATCACAACACCCTACCAAGGTCATACACAACACTAATGATTCACAAGCATAATTTTACATACTTTCATGATGGTACCACACCACAAGAGCTTAACAAAATTATGTAAGAAAACAAATCACAAACCACATAACATAGTACTTGTCACACATCTATGACTGACATATAATACTCAAACAAAAGTGTACTATAAAAACAATAAATTTCCAAAATTTCACAAATGAAGATTTCACATAACTCAGAATAATAGCTACAGATACATAGTGTCAACAAGGGCATCAAATCCATATCCACAACATCACAAAACATATCCAACTAACATGAGTAACACATACATCATAACACCACAACCAAAACATCATAACAACTTTGCATACCTCCCAAAGCATCAATCACACACACACAAATATCTTATGCCTCCCTTAAGTCTCTTATGCCTCCCTCAAGTAGTAATAAATAAATAAATTTTCCTTTTCACTCCCCAAAGAGGTTGGTTTCCCTATGGCCCTAGGCACATAGAGTCCAGACACCCCTAACCCAAGTGACATAATAACTCATGGTTCGAAACCCGCTAGTTATCTATAACTCCTTGGGGCATACCCCATACAATGAAGTGGGTCCATAGGTCCAACCATTCCATGGTGCATCCCATGACCCTATTCCACACATCATGACAATAGAACCAATGTAGTAATCCAATTCAAATGCCAAGTGGCAAAGTACAAGCCTTGGGCTAGGCTGTAAATTTTTTTAAATTTAAAGAAGATCCAAATCAAGCAAAAAAATGGCCAAATAGCCATAGTTAGTGCAAAAATCTGCATGTTAGTACCACAAACAAAGGAAATGCCCAAAATATAAAACATACCAATCAAGAAAACTATTGGTCCTTGCAAAAAAAGTTCAATTTACAAATAAAATACATATATAATAATAACACATTACGATGACTATGTGGCCTTATCTGGCCACCAAGGGGGTACTCAATGAGTTTCTGGCACTTAGAACATCAAGCCTCAACTCATAAAATAACATATCAATAATACAATTGTCATCATCTCTATCTAAATCATCCCACCACCACTTCGACAAGGCTAACCATAGTCATAGCTTCACTTAGGTTGAATCCATATGAAAACCACAAGGAGAGAGAGGAGGAGCAAATGTCATCATCTACTAAGCCTAAGGTCAGCTCAGATTTACTGGCTCATGGTACACATTCCCTCACCACAAGCATACACTTTTACCGATTTCTTTTAGGATTGGTTAGTGTAAGGTTCATGACATAACACATATGCACATTACTAACACAATGGTGGTTCATGCACATTAACCATAGTGCTTTTGCATGGTACATAAATAGGGTAAATCACATACATTACATTCATAGTTTACAACACACCACATTACCACATGCTGCACCAAAGTGCAATCACTATACGATAGGATCATATACTCACCATATGTCCCTAAATCATGACATGAATCATTACATATTACATGAATTATAATTATGATGAGAACAATTACAACATATATTCAACTTCCATATAACATGGGATACACACATTTCTACACAAATGATAATGACATCATTATGAAATCCAGTTCACTACAAACCAACCTTGTCATACAACATATCAACACAATCACACATAACAAGATGGTACATCACACTTGAATTCTCATTGAATTCATGAAAAGGAGAAAGAATACTCTCATCTCCAACACATCAACATGCCAACAGTTATGCACTAAGTGACATACACAACATGTGCACTAACAATATCACAATTACAACATAGCTCACATCATGCTTAAATCACATTACTCTTCCAATCACCACCACCACCACCATGCAACATCATCACCACTCTAATCTATCCCAAAGGTTCGAGAGCATGAACCTCCACTCTGATACCAAGTGTAATGCCCACTTATTCACACCCAAGAGTGACATGGAAAATGTCGAGGTAATTTTTTTAAGTTTAAACAACACCACAAGTGATCACAATGGGCCACAACTACTCACGATAGGTTGAAAAAACATTGACTACCTAGGCATGAGGGAACATATGACACCCTTCATGAAAAAGACACAACATCATGGTCCAACCACATAACATACTTGCAAATTTGGGGCATCCCATGGTGTAAAATATTTAAGGTTCGAACTAAAACCCTCCTGTGCAAGGATTCACGTTTAACACACTTAAGAGAAGATTACAAGTACCTTGGCAAAAGTTAGAGGAAGAAGGTCAAATTGAATTCATCTTTAAGATCTCATTAGTTATTAACCAGGATTTTATTGGGGCTTAAGAATTTATCTAGAATGGTTAAAATTTTCACTTAGGCTTCACTTGACGAGTTTGAAAAAAGTATACAAATTACATTTCAAACAGGTGAGAAAGATTGAATGGTTCCTTAATCAATTTCCTCCTACTTATTATAACCTTTTTATCTTCAAAAAATCTAATCATTGATTTCACCTTAAGATCGTTTAAGGACTCACCACAATAAGGATAAGGTTTATTAGTTTAGCTTGGGGAAGAAGGTATATATATATATATATATATATATATATATATATATATAAAAGATAGTTTCCTCTTTGATCACTTAAGGACTCAAATGTTATCAAGTAGGTCACATCTACATTAATTTATTCATATATATATTTATTTTAACTTTTATAAGAAATTTTAACCCCTTTTAAATATACCTAGAATTGAATTAATGCCATGACCCAGAAGGTTCACTAGGAAAATTATGACTCAAAACATGGTTACATCATTTCTATTCAACATGACATACGAACCAAAGAGACAAAACAATTCTATGGAACTATGACTAGGGAACAAGAAGGTAACAACATTGATCAAGCAACACTATACTATTCCTAGAATTCCTATAATACATTAAAACCACTCATAACAATACGGTGATCAATTTAATATTTTCCACGATAGTAAATACAAGTCAATGTTTCAGTAGTTATGACAACATTACTCCAAAAACTATTGGTTGTGGAGCCCGATAGCGGCGGGGTTGCAGAGGGGGCTTCATCCCATTTGCGAAGGGGTTCGGGGATGCCCCTTAGTGAGGGTTCGGGGCACCCCCATAAGCCACATTTTATATGTATTTATGCATTGTGAAATCTGGACCGTTCCTTATTAGGTCACAGATCTAATGGGTGGTTTTCTATGTTTTCCTGAAATGATTAAAAAACCCTAATATCTAAAAAGGGTCATTATGTATGAGGCTCATTGTATCAGTGGAAGCACTGTGAGAGAGTTTTAGCTATACGAATGGAATAAAAGGATTGGATGTTTCTGGTGGACGTAGCCCTTTTTGGGTGAACCACGTTAAATATATGTCTCTGTTTATTGCATTTATTTCTATTTTATGTTTTTGCATTATTCATTGCATGCTTGTTTATCTGTACAACTAGTATAATCCTAACAACTGGTATTAGAGCATGTTTGAGATTTATTTGTTGGAAGTATACTCATAGAGGGATTTCTATTTGAGTGGGAGAAGTAGTAATGACAGAGGAGAATAAGTTTAGAGTTGAGAAGTTTGACAACCTGAAATTACCAACTATGGAAAATGCAGGTGGAATATTACCTATATCAAAAGGATCTATACCTACCATTGGGAGGTGAAGAAGCGAACCCCCATTCATGTTTGATGAGGAGTGGAAGGTTCGAATAGAAGGCTCTCGTGCGATTCGATTGAGTCTGGCATCATCCATAGCTTCAAATATCTCACAGGCGAAGAGTACGGTAGAGTTGATGAAAACCCTAGCTAATTTATATGAAACACCTAGTGCATCCAATAAAGTTTATTTGATGAAAATATTGTTTAATCTACAAATGTAAGAAGGTGGATCTGTATCTAACCATCTTAATGATTTCCACACTATTGTAAATTAGTTAGATTCAGTTAATATCCCATTTGATGAGGAGGTTAGAGCATTATTATTCCTATGTTCTTTGCCAGAAAGTTGGGACAACTTAGTAATGGCAATTAGTAATACATCATCTACTTCTCTTAAATTTGAAGATGTAGTAAGTGTCATTTTAAATGAGGAAATGCATAGGAAAAGTATAGGGGAAAATTCTTCTTCTGGAAATGCGTTGAATATGGAGAGTAGAGGGATGAGCAAGGAGAAATCAAAGAGTAAGGATCATGGGAGATCTAAATCAAATATGGGAAGATCCAAATCTAGGAGTAGAGGCATTACTTGCTGGAACTGTGGAAAGAGAGGACATGCTAAAAAAGGATTGTTGGTTCAAAGGAAACAAAGAAAACCATCTTGAAGGTATTAAAGAGGAAAATCCGACAGGTAATATTGTTCAAGATGCTCTTATACTTTCTCTTGATACTAGAGTAGAATCTTGGGTAATAGATTCAAGTGCCTCTTTCCATGCAACCCCTGATAAGGGCTATTTTAAAGAGTATGTCCAGGGAAATTTTGGACAAGTTTATTTGGGTGATGATGAGCCATGCGACATTATTGGGAAGGGCAATGTACACCTGAAATTATAGAATGGAACTACATGGATATTAAGAGACGTGAGGCATGTACCTAGTCTCAGGAGAAATATCATCTCTGCAGGACAGTTGGGTGGTGAAGGTTGCATAGTCACATTCACTTCAGATGCTTGGAAGGTTTCCAAGGGTGCCTTGGTAGTGGCATGGGGTAAGAAAGTAGGCACTCTTTATTTGTCTACTTGTATATCTAATTCTTCTACCATATTGTCTACTTTAGATGAGGATGCCAACATGTGGCACAATAGATTGGGACATATGAGTGAGAAGGGCATGAAAATTCTATAGGAAAAGGTAAGATTTCAAGTTTGAAGTAATTGGACTTAGAGTTTTGTGAGCATTGCATTTTTGGGAAATAGAAAAGAGTTAGATTTCTCAAGGCAGGGAATACCAAGAAAGAGAAAAATTTGGAGCTAGTTCATACAGATGTGTGGGGGCCGGCCCATGTTGCATCTCATGGTGGTTCTCTATACTATGTCACATTCATAGATGATGCCACAAGGAAGGTATGGGTATATTACATTAAGCGTAAGTTTGATGTCTTTGATACATTTAAGAAATGGAAAGCACTTGCTTGAGAATGAATGTGGTTTTAAATTGAAATGTTTGAGATCTGATAATGGTGTGAGTATTGCAGTAATAAATTTGATGATTATTGTTCCTTGAATGGGATTCGTAGAGAGAAAATAGTTCCCAAGACTCCACAACAAAATGGTGTTAGTGAGAGGATGAATAGAACAATAATGGAGCATGCATGGTCAATGAGATTGCATGTAGGGCTGCCTCTTTAGTTTTGGGCAGAGGCCGTAGATACTGCTGTGTACTTAATCAACCATGGGCCTTTGAGTGCATTAGATGGAGGAATTCTCGAAGAATCCTGGACCGGAAAGAGGTAGACCTTTCATTTTTAAGATTATTTGGTTCAAAGGAATTTCTGCATGTTAATAAAGAAAATAGAAAAAAATGGATTCAAAATCCAAACATTGTACATTCATAGGCTATGGCTCCAATGGTGATTATGGATTTTGGTTTTGGGATCTAGATGAATCTAAGATAATTAGGAGTCGTGATGTTGTTTGGCGTGAAAATAGAATGTACAGGGATCAGGTACAAGATGAAAAAAAGACCAAGGAAGAAATTGTTGAGGATATAGCTCCTAAAAATGAACTCTCGGGTGGAAAATATCCACCTACAGGTACCAAGGTTGATAGTCTTGTAGGCCGAGCATGAAAACCAATGCCAAAGATCGGCACCTCTCTGTAAAATTAAGAAAATGAGCAAAGAAGAAATAATGATCCCATGACATCTCCATGTTTGGTAAGAAGGTCACAACATATTGGTAGACCTCCAGAAAGATTTTCCCCTACTTTGTATTACTTGTTACTAACAGATAGTGGTGAGCTAGAGAGCTTTGATGAGGCAATGCAGGTGGAGTCCACTAAGGAGTGGGAACATGGCATGAATGAGGAGATGGACTCCCTGAGAGAAGAACCAAACATGGGATTTAGTCAAATTGCCGGCTAGGAAGAGAGTACTACAAAAAAATGGGTCTACCATGTCAAAGAAGAAGAAGGTGGATAAGAAAGGGCTTATAGTGAAGGGGTATGAACAAAAGAAAGGTATAATTTTGATGAAATTTTCTCCCCATTGTAAAGATGTCTTCCATTCGTATCTTGTATTAAGTTTAGTTGTTGTTGAAGATTTACACTTAGAGCAACTTGATGTCAAGAAGGAATTTCTCATGGTGACTTGGAGGAGGAGATTTATATGCAACAACCACTGGATATGAGGTGAAGGATAAGGATAAATTGGTTTGCAGGTCAAGAAGAGCCTATACGGGCTCAAGAAAGATCCTCGAAAATGGTATCTAAAGTTTGATAGTTTTATGCATGAGCATGGTTTTAGTAGATGTCAATCGATCATTGTGTATACTTTAAATGGTTGGATAATGGGATCTACATTATTCTTTTGTTATATGTAGATGATATTTTGTAGCAAGGTCTAATATGTAGGAAATTGCAAAGCTTAAGGAAAATCTTGCACAAACATTCGTAATGAAGGATTTTGGTGCAACAAAGAAAATCCTTGGTATGCAAATCAAGAGGGACAAAAAAATAAGAAATTAGTGTTGTCTCAGGAGGACTATGTAGAAAAGGTGTTAGAAAGGTTTTAGATGTAGAATGTGAAACCAATTAGTACACCATTGGCTGGGCATTTTAGATTAAGAAAAGAGAAATGCCCAACAACACAAGAGGAAAAAGATTATATGCAATGGGTTCCTTATTCTTCAACAGTTGGGAGCCTTATGTATGCCATGGTTTGTACCAGGATAAACATTTCCCAAGCAATGGGAGTTGTTAGCAGGTATATGGAAAATCCGGGTAAAGCACACTGGAAGGCAGTCTAGTGGATTCTCAGGTATTTGAGAGGGACCACTAGTAGGAACTTGTGCTTTGGAGGGTTAGATTATACTTTACAGGATTTTGGATTTAGATATGGAAGGAGATGTGGATAGTAGGAGGAGCACTATTGGATACGTGTTTATAGTTGGTGGTGCGGTAGTGAGTTGGATCTCAAAGTTGCAGAAGGTAGTTGCCCTATCTACTACAGAGGTAGAATATGTTGCAGTGACTGAGGAAAGTAAGGAAATGTTATGGATGAGAAGGTTCATGGAGGAGTTGGGTAAGGAGCAAGGGGATTGTAAGTTACACAATGATAATTAGAGTAATTCACTGGAAATAAGTTAGCCTTCCATTCAAGAACAAAACACATTCAACTAAGATATCACTTCATACGACAAGTGTTAGAGGATGGGCAACTTGAGTTAGTGAAGATTCATACAGATGATAATCCTGTTGATATATTTACTAAGCCAATGAAAATGAGAAGTTGGATTTGCATTCAACTTCTGTGGGTCTTCAAGATTGATCTTGAAGTGGAAGAAACAAGCTAAGAAGAAAATTCCAAGCAGGCATTGTAGTGGTGGAGTTACAACAATCAGTCTCCAAGTGGAAGATTGTTGGTTGTGGAGCTTGATAGCAATGGGGGTTACAAGGGCTTCACCCCCTTTGCGAGGTCTCTGGGGCATGGCCCCCCGGGGGGTCTAGGGCCGCACGCCTCGATGGGGGTTCGGGGCAGAGCCCCCGTAAGCCACATTTAATATGTATTTATGCATTGTGAAATCTGACCGTTCCTTATTAGGTCAAAGATCTAATAGGTGGTTTTCTATGTTTTCCTGAAATGATAAAAACCCTAATATCTGAAAAGGGTCATTATGTATGAGGCTCATTGTATCAATGGAGGCATTGTGAGAGAGTTTTAGCTAGATGGAATAAAAGGATTGGCTGTTTCTGGTGGATGTAGCCCTTTTTGGGTGAACCACGTTAAATTTGTGTCTCTTTTTATTGCATTTATTTCTATTTTACATTTTCTACATTATTCATTGCATGCTTGTTTATCTGTATAACTGGTATAATCCTAACAAAAACATAATACTAAAGGCACTCAATGACCCTTTCTAAAATTTCCAAAGAACCCATTCAAGAGTTTTACAACATAATAAGCATTCATACAAAATAATTTCATAACCAAGACTAATGCAATTTTCTACAAGTCTTTCCCTCATGTACTCGCAAAATCCATATGTACAAATTATTAACCTAAGTCAGTTCACGAGAACTAAGCAAGATAAGACTACACATAGCAACACTAAGCTATTATCTAACAATATCATGGAAGGAAACATTATATATCGAGAAATGGATCAAAGCTCTAAACACTAACAACTCCTTAAGTTATAATAAAATTTCCACCATACGAATCTAAGAAGAAAGTCTTATACTTCAGTTATGAATATTTTCTCAAAAGAAACGAAAGTTAAACAATCATTTGAGAAGGAATCATTTGCCATATAAGTTAGAAACAAACAATCTAGTGTAACGGGGGTTTCCATCAAATAATCATATAGGTTATAAGGTTGAAACTGATATTCAAACCAACAATCTATAGTTTCTTAACTCATAAGTGACTCCACGAAATAAATAATGATAAGAGAAAGGATGGCTATCAAATGTCTCAAAAATAGGCATTGCCTACGGCCTAGCTACTTGATTTATCCAAGTATAGAACAACGACAAGTCTCATAACTACCAAGTCCTTCACACAAGTTAGCATTCTAAACATCCATCAAAGTTTCATAGCACTTTGGATTCATAATCCTTCTTAATAAATCTATAGTTTTGGTTTAAAATAAAATGGATCACCCCTTTTCATCACAAGTTCTTTTTTTAAGGTACCCCTCATTACCATAATCAAACCACTCTTTTTAAAGAAATTACATTTACATGTATCACCGAATGACCTTATCTTAACAACAACTTCAATCATAAATCAACAATGCATCAATAAATATAAATACCCCCAAATGTCCCTAATAATCTTAACAATTTCTATCATAAGTCAACAAGATATCAATATATATATATATATATATATATATATATATATATATATATATATATATATATATATATATATATATATCATCAATTGCAATAACAATATTAACAATTTCCAACAAAATCAGCGAGATGCACAAATATATATACCACCAAAATTCATCACGTATTAGAATTAAGCCAAGGTAGTTCTAATAATAAAAGAGTACTATCCATAAATGCACATATGTAACTTCAAATCTCGGTGACTAAAATTTTAGCTACGGTTCAAGCTTCATAAGGAATGGTAAAAGTTCCCCTTAAGGAAAACCTTAAACATCTTGGACCTATATCGATGATCAACAGAAATTGGGTACACGTATGACATCAAAATTAGTTCTATATAAATATCCAAGGTGCAAAGTAACTAAGTAATCGGTACCATCGCCACGATGATACTCCCTTCATACTTAAATCTAACCACTGTAGTCAACCACACATATAGTTTAGTAAACCTACGGGATAGATTGAATATCAAAGGGACCACTTACTTAATCCAAGAAAGACAATATGGAGGTCCAACAGGACCTTGGCTTGACAACCTCATCACTCAGGGTTGGGCACACCAAAGAAAAACCGATATTACGTAATTTGTTGCCATAACCCAAAAGGGTGATTAAATTCCCAATAAAACAATAGTCTCTCCCAACCCAGATCATGTTCAATCTAGTGGATGTTCATTAAAGCAAGGTCATCATAAACCCAGTGAATTGTGCTCAACATACCCGTAAACGACAAGTAAAATCACACTAGCCTTGATTCCAACTAAACCATTTTATTAAGGAATAACTGAGAGGGGGTTTATAAACCTTTGATGATTAAAATAACTCGCATACCCGGAAGAGGCATTCTCTGATAAGGTAACTACTTGAGTAACCAAATCTAGAAGTCATAGAAAAAGGAACAACTTGATTACCCAGGAAGAAAATAAAATCTATATATAATAAGCTCATATGAAAAGCAAGAGGTTTATAGTTACATTAGGTTGGATCTCACAACATTACTAGCTATAAACAACTTGAAAACCTTGTTACTTAAACAAATAAATTTAGATAATAATGGTAGAATTTTGTTACCTCAAGCACAAAAATGCAACATCCAGAGTAAGAGGGATAAATCTATTTGGTGCACTTTTAACACAGAAACTATTATTGCTATAACTAGAAGGTTTCAAGGGAAAGAGGATATATTTCAAGCAAGGCATCCAAACCCACAAAAAAAATAAGAGGCAAAACAAATTTCAGGAAAGAGAAGGTTCTATTTCATAATATTATTAAATCTTAGCAATTATAGCAATGGGTAGGTTTATCTTGCCTAGTTTCCAGCTTCAACAAGCCACATAGACACCTCATAGACCTGACAACAACACTCCTCCAAATCAAATTTCTATATCGAAATACATTGGACACAAAAATATATTCCTATCAATGTTTGGCATAGGCAAGGAGCTCTATTTCACCAATGACATTTATATGAAAGAATTGTGGTCTCAAGGACTGCCATGACTTGCAATATATACACCAAATGGATTTGATGAAAAACCAGAAAATTTAACATAGGTAAAGACAAGAGGAAAGAAAAACTCCACAACCTTGTAAACATCCTCCCAACCTTCATCAAAATGGGACACTAGAGTAGACAGGGGGAATCCATCAAGAACAAAGGAAATCAAATATTTTTCGATGTAGTCCTAGGTGCATTAGGGTTCAAGTATGTAAAATATGGAAGTTTCAATGAGGCATGTAAAATGTTTGAAAAATCCTCAAAGAGATGTGGCCTCATGGAATTTCCACATTGTAGGATATGCACAAAAAGGATCTCGCAACATAGCTTTGATTCACCATAAGAAACCAATAGGTGTCCAACCTTCTAAGTTTCAATTTGCAACCTACATGTAACCAAGGCCAAGGTCATAGTTTTGAAACAAGGTAAGGACATCCATCCAACCAATATGAAGAAAGGACTTTGTCAATGTTTTAGAAGCAAATGCCTTGGGATAAAATGCAAGCAAAACAAATTTGAAAGAATGTTTCCAACGCCTTCCCAATAGCCATGATCCAGAAACACTCCTCTTTTTGGGCATTTCTAAGCACCACACTAATTTGGGTGAAGCATCCATAATTACATAAATACTTATGAAAACAAAAAAAGTACCCAACTTCTTGTAGAGGTGTTAAGACCCACCGCATCAATGCCAACGAATTTTTTATTTTATTTTTGACATGGCACTACATTTCCTCCTCTTTAAGAGCATCTTCCTTGATGCGACACAATACCAAAACTTGAATCAGGTAGGAAAGAAAATCAATAATGACACATGACCTTTAACTAAACAACTTGTTGATACAACGCAACCACAAGGAAGAAAACTAAATTTGGAAATATCTTAAATTTTAATGTTCTATGAAGATTGGTAGTTCTTTTACTTTATTACTTAGTTTTTATTTTCCTTTAAAGTATTTCTTAATCTCAAACTCTTAGTATTTCAATTCTTAGGATTTTAGTTTATGTATTTTATTTTATTTTTGTGGGTTCTCATCTGATACTAACATCACAAAGTGACATAAGAAGAAAACACAACACCAATGGTCCACAAGACATATCTCTACATACTTCTACGATTGTATCACATCACAAGAACTCAACCAAACCATGGAAAGAACATACACAATCCACACAACATAGTACTTATTACACATGCCCATGATGCAACAAGTACTCGTGAACACAAGAAAAATAATAAATCATGGAATTCCCAATAGGTACACATATAGAGGTTTCACGCAACTAAAACCATAATCAGCTAATATATAGGGTCAATGTGGAAACAAAGATCATAGCAATAATGAGGAGCATCAATCCTCAACATAACAAAACACAACCTGACTCACAATAGTACACATAAATCATCATATCAATAACAACATACACCTTCCGAAACATCAAAAACAACTCCATATACCTCCCAAAGCATCACCAACAACTACATATGCCTCCCAAAGCATCACAAACATAAAAATAAAACTCCAAGTGCACTAATCACACACACACAAGTCTCTTATGCCTCCCTCAGTATCTTAATTCTATCTCAAGTCTCTTACGCATACCACAAGTCTCTTATGCCTCCCTCAAGTATCTTATGTCTCCCTCAAAGAGGTCGGTCACCCTATGGCCCTAAGCACATAGAGTCCAGACACCCCTAACCCAAGTGACATAATAAATCATGGTTCAACAACCTGCTAGTTATCTATAACTCCTTGGGCGTACCCCATACAACGAAGTGGGTCCATAGGTTCAACCACTCCATGGTGCATCCCATGACCCTATTCCACACATTACGACATTAGAACCAACATAACAATCTATTTCAAATTCCAAGTGGAAAAAATCCAAAGCCTTGGGCTAGGCTATAAAACCTTTAAACATGAAAATAAAGTTTAAATCTAAGTAAAGAAAATGGACAAATAACCATAGTTAGTGCAAAAATCCACATGTTAGTGTAACAACCAAATAAAATTCCAAAATATAAGAACACATCAATAAAGGAAATTTGCAATAAAGATAAAGAAAAATGTCCAATTAACGAATAAAATACATATAGATAAATAACACATCACAATCAATTTTTGCCTTATACGGCCACCAAAGAGGTACACAACAAGTTTTTGGCACTCAAAAATTGAGACTCAAGTCATAAAATAACATATCAATTAATAAAAATGTCAACATATCTATATGAATCATTCCCTCCATACTCTCACAAGTCTCAACATAGTCAAAATCACATAGGATTATTCGATGGACAACCCAAAATAGGAAAGATCAGGGGACACTAGTTTGCATAAGTTAAGCCTGAGGTGGTGCACATCCACAATATACTGAGCAAGCTCGAAGTATACTAAATACATCGAAGTGGGTTTTTAGTCTATATAAGATTCCACTTCCTCAGTTGTACTTGGCTCAAGATTACAAAAACCTGGTCCACGCCTCCTATCTCCACACATACAATATTAATGAATTTCTCCCCTTAGGGTCATCAAGTGTAAGGTTCACAACATAACACATAACTACATCACTAAAACAATGGTGATTCACACACATTAACCATAGCATCTTACGCATGGTATATATATAAGGTACAACACAATTATTACTTTCATGGGTTACGATACATCACGTTTCCACATAATACACCCAAGGTGAAAGTACTGCACAATAGGGGTCATACAATCCCCATATGCCCCTAATTCACAACATGAATCATCTCATATTACACAAATTATATGCACGATGAACAAAGTGAATAACATTACAACATAGAATCAATTGTAGGACAACATGGTGACACACAATTCATCACTACATGGTGGTGACATTACTATACAATCCAATCCACTATACACCAATATTTTTCATACAACACATCAACACACCTACATATCACAAAATGATAAGATGCTCCAACACACCGCCATCCATAAAAACATTCTTCTCACACATACCAAGGCAACACATCACATGTGGACTCATTGAATCCATGAAAAGGAGAGTGAATAATCTCATCACAAGCACATCAACATGATAAAAACACACACTAAGTGACATGCACCACATGTGCATTCATAATATCACAATTACAACATTGGTCACATAACAACATATATCACATTACTCTTCCAATCTCCACCATCACCATGTAGAATCATCACAACTCCAATCAATCCCATTAGTTTGAGAACATGAACCTCACTCGATACCGATGTAATGACCACTCCTCTTCACACTAATTATACTATGATTTTAACTTCGCTGATTAGAGATAGGGACCTGATTGTTATATCTTAGTTAGATGTTGTTAATAAATGAGAGACATCATGATTGCTATTATGCCTAATTGTTACTTTGGATTGTACCTTGATGGACATTAAGGATATGATGATAATCTAGAATGGTTACCTTGTTGTATACTAACATTTGGATTCTTGACGTATTGAGTATATTCGAGTGTTGGACTAACCATGTGGTCTAATTGATTTTGTTAATTCTAACAATATGATGGTATTAGGATCAGAATATGTTCTTGAGTGTATCTAGTAGTTGGGAGCTACAATAGATATAGAGAATTTCATGATTATTATAGAATGTGAATTGGATTATTGATGATTGTAAATTATTTACTAGAGTAGAATTAAAATGTTAAGGGATCTCGAATATTTTATAGAAATTCATAAAATTGATGATAATGATTTAGTTACGTTATACGACAATGTAAATTGATAAATATATGTGTGTTTTGTATTGCTTGATGTATGTTGAGGATTGTATGATGGATGTTTTATATGCATTGATTCCCATGACATATTGATACTACCTTGATTCTAAAAGGTTATTTTGTTTATGTTTGCAAGGACATTATATCATATACATCAAAAGGGGATAGGGGACCAACCACGGAAGAATGTCGAGTGTTTTGTAACATGGAAAAATTTGACAACTTGTGTATCATGTTATTTTGTGTTATTGCATGATTTTTTAGGAGGTTCCCATAGTAGGGGGTAACCTCATTTATGTGTCCATGGGTGTAATGTGTTTCCTTTGTTTTAAAATTATTGTTTTAATTTGTTGTGCATGTGTTTAATTATTGGGGAAATATTGTTACTTTATTAACACTTGCTAATGTATCTTAATTAACTAATTTAGCTTAAATTTAAACTAAAAAGGGAAGATATGACATGTGGGAAATAAATTGGGTAGATAGTCCTTGTTTTGGTGCATGATGTGAATTGAATTAAATGCATTTAGGTGGTGTGTACTCCACCATCCTTCCCAAATTCAAATTTTTCCTTGTTGGCCACTTTTAGAGACTTGAGGGACAAGTTAACCTTGTCCCTCACATCTCAAAATTTCCTACCAACCCTACTTATGAAGTATGGGACATATTTTGACAATTTTAATGCATTATTGAGTGTAAAAGGGTAAATAATTGCACTTGTTTACTTACCACATTTAAGTTTTCCTTGATAAGCATGGTGTGCAAGTTAGAGTGTCATGTGGGCATGTCATAAGTCTTACATGTGCATTTAATTGCTTTGGGTATGGTGTTTGACTTGTGTGTTGGAATGGAGGGATGATGAAGTGGCATCCTACATGGAGCCACCTCATCATCCTCACATCCCTTTTCTATTTATTGAATGATTTTGATGGATTTTGGGTTACTTTCCTTATTTGTTTCTCTTGCATTTTTAAAAATTGTTCTTTATTTTCATACTTGGATTGAGATTGGTGTGAAGGATTCAAAGATTATAGAGTAAAGAAATTGAATATTTACGGAGAGTTAGGATCTTCTATTATTGCCATTTTTGTATGAATTTTGTGGTAGAAATTGTGCTTGTTTGAATATTGTATGAGTGTTGTGGATATGTTTGATTGAGGAGGGGTACCTTGCCTTAAGTTGGGTGGGAGATTGAATTATGGGACCATTGTAGAGGGAAAAGGGATATGTGAGGCATGCATTGTTGAAATATTCTGAATTTAAGTTCCACATATGAGGAGTAAAAAGGATAACATGGAAATATTTAACATACTTACAAGTGTATAAATAAGGATTTGAGTATGTTTTTGAATCGTGCACATGGGAGGCTTTTGGGTGGAACTCATACATCACTTGGGAGACAAAAGGAGGTGGTGCCCATATTCCATTGATCCTTTTGGCTTATTTGTCAAGCATGTGTTTGTTGGAAAATTTGTAAATCTTTCTTGTGTGTGTCTATTTAAATATGTTGAATTTGGTCGATTGTATGTTTTTGGAAGCCATTTTGTGAGAAATTTTTCAAGTTGTAAACACACCTCATTCTTATTTGGTTGGGTCTTAGGGACCAATAAGGGGATGAATTCTCCTATTATTGGATTATAAGTTGGGAGGAGAGAGCATCGCCTACTCCCCATTCTTTGTTTTGTGATCCAAATATAAAGAGTTAGAGGAATGTAACATTGAAGCTACAGTATTGTGGGAGCTATAATATGTTTGAATCCAAAAGTTCATTCTTGTAATGTCACCCATTATCATTAAGTGAAAGTTGTAAATATTCTAACTTGTTCTTTCAAAATTGCTGGAAACAAGAGATATTTTAGTGTAAGGAAATGAGCTTTGTTCACTGAAAAAAGGGAAAGTGTATGGCTACCTTGTTGTAATTTATATTATTGTAAAGATGTCAATTTTATTGCAAAAAGAAAAGTGATACTCCCATTTTAATCATAAGAGTTAGTATATTGAAGGATATTCTTGTAAATTTCATTTGTCAAATTAGTAGGGTTGAGTTGAAAGGTTGAAATGGATTTAAGAAGGTCTCATTATTCTTAAGAAAACAAAATAAATTTGTGAAAATTATTTGAAAGAGGATGCGTGAAATTTTCATAATCCATTTACTTGTTTTTTAAAATAAATTTAAAAAAAGAGGGAAAAGTAAAGATTATTTCTTGTGGATAAATGTATTTCCTTCAAAATTAGAATTTGGAGTAAATGTGCATTTGAATTATAAATGGAAACTACCCTTATGTGAAATGGAGTATAAAGAATTATGTGTATTTTTGTCCTTAAAATTGACTTAGTTGCAAACCATTATTGGTGAAAAGGAGTTATCAAATTACATATATATATATATATATATATAATACAATTACACATTATATTATAGATATTTATATAAATTTCTACACTTTGATAAGTTTTAATTATATTTATATTAAATGAGATCATTATACACATAGAACTCTGCCAAAATTGTTCGAGCACTTCGTGAGTCAGAGGCCTCAAATTTATGCATTTTGTGAAGGATTCTTTCCTTGTGCCTATATTGTAATGGATTGTGCATCATTTTAAGCAATAAAAATTAGTGTTTTGTGGCTCTTCTTTCCCTAGCTTGATTTATATTGTGTTTCTTGCCTTCCATTATATTTTGCAGGTATATTATGCATATTGTGTCCCTTCACAGGGTTTAAATTTGTTGTGCTCCACAAAATTGGAGGTTTGAATGTGTTTTGAGACTATGGCACCATGTCTACCCTCTTCCTCTCAAATTTTCTCCACTTTTGCTCTCTAGAATCTCTCTAGAATTTTTGTGTGGAATCACCTCCTTTATTTTAGGTTTTACATTTTATGTATTTATCTCTCTCTAGTCCTCTGAATTGATAGTTTAGGAGTAGGTTAACATTAAAATAGGTCGGAACCAACCTTCTCGCGAGGTTTGTCTAAAATCATGATGGTCCCACACCTTGAGACAATCCCATGTTATTCAAAAGTAGGGTTTTATAATGTGCAAATCCTAGGGTGCTACTTTTCGACATAATAGTAACCCACTTTTCAATTGGCACACTCAACCTTATTTTATATCCTTGCACACCCACACCTCCTCCTTCCTGAGCTCTCACTTTCTCCAACCACCATGGTCCATGCACTTGATTTATATTATTATTATTAGTTTGATGTGGGCACTACACTCTCTTTGAATCTTCTTGTTTGGGAGATGATTAGTAACACCTCCTTCATCACATCGTAGAGAGATTTGATGGAGTATTTTGGCATTACAAGCCTACCTTGGGTGTTAAAAATATTCTAAACATGTGTGGAAGAGGGAATATTTTGCTTTATTTATTTTTTGTGTTGATTATTAAACGAGATGGAAACAAAATCATTTCACCTCTATATAACCCACAACTTAAAAAATCATACATCATTTTACATAAAACCCTTTTCAATGCTTATGTCAAGGGCGAAATCCTTAAGGATGGCTGCATATTACCGGACTCAATGCCCTAAATAAATTTCATCATGTGGAGTATCATGATAGGGGATTATCAGGTGGGGGGTGATGTGGAGAAGGCAATGGATTTCTATAACAAAATGAAAATAAAATAGATGTCCAACCCAATGAATTCACTTTTACTAGTGCTTTATCCACATGTGCCAAAGTGGGGTCTCATATAAATGCTAAGGAAATGCATGAGGAAATAATAAGCACATGTGGGTTTCAATATTGTGCTTTTATTGGTAATTATCTTATTGATATGTATGAAAAATGTGGAAGCTTAGGAAAACCCTATGAACCGCTTGATGAAATGCCTATTTGAGATGCGAAAAAAATCCCAAAATTTTGACCACTTGGTTTCTCCAGCAAAGGTTTCCTTACCTTCATCTTTTATAATTTTTATATAATTTGGTCTTTCATTTGCATTATGATAGAAATTCTAAACCATTAGATGCATAAGCATTTGGTTATTTTAAATAGACTTGTATTGCCAAACAATAAAACATCCATCACCTTACATAGCTTACACATTGTAAATAAAACTTTGTGTAAACCTTAGACTTAAACCCACATTCTCATATGTTTTCAAACTCATTAATCAAATGGATAGTTACAGCCCTCGAGTAGGGTATTTGAGTTTGAGTGTTTTGTTAAACCGAGTTATCATCTTTTCATAAACTTAGGTGAATTATGATTTTTGAAGACTCACAAAACAACCTTTTGTGCCTAGGGAAAGGGATGGTAAGTTTCGTTTGTGTCCCTTGTTATGTGGGAGTTGTATCAAGCTTTAGATTGACCTCGATTGATAGTTTGTGCTCTTTTCTCTGGCCATCTAGGTGCCCTATTACCCCATTCTTATAGTTCTAGGAAGCTGCTAAAACTAAAAGATGGCCTTCATTTCATCTCACTATTTGGACCCTAAGAGAACGAGCACATTTCCGCCTTCAAAACCTCTAGTATTTTTACTTGAAAATTTCTTACAACATTTAGTTTGGGGAAAAACACATTTATAGATAGTTTTGCAATGGGATTTTGTAGCCTCCAATCATAGTTTGGCTAGGTCAAATTGGACTGATTATGACTATGACAGTGGCTCGGAAAAATCATTTCCATTTGCAACTCATTTTCTAGTTCTCATTTTTGTCGACTCTAGTGAATTATCCATATATAGGAGAGAATGTAGGAAATTTTCTATTGCATGTTCATATATTGAAGGTTAGTTTTGGATGAGGTTTTCTTAGCCCTCAAGCTCAAATTGGTTGCTATTATAACTAGACCAATTAGGACCGGTGGCTCCTAAAATTTAGCCACCAATTGAAAACTATTCACCAATTTGAATTCTTCCAATTCTTGAATTCTTAGTATATAGAAGGAAATGTAGGAATTTACCAATTTTACATCACCCAACAAAAGGAATCTTTTGAATGCGGTTTATTATGCTCCGAGCCTAAATTCAATGTTTTTGTAACTAGTAGGAAAATGTAAAAAGAAAGTTGTAGGACCCCAGTCAAGTTAGAAAACCATCGTGGAAACTTATTAGCACTTGTAAATAATTGTTTGAAACTCTATCTTGTGACTTGTTGTGTGAAATTTGACTTTTGGGAAAATAGTGTTTCTCTCTCTTCCTATCTCTTTCTCTCTCCTCCCTTAGTTAAGAAATGAAATGAATATATGTCATAACCCTCTTCTCATTACATTTGTATTATTATTACAATGTAAATAAAAATCAAAAACTTTAATTATGCTAGATTTAGGTGGATGCCATGCCATCATTTTTCTAAGCATGATGTGGTTACAAATATAGAGACTTGGAGGAGGTGAAATGTTATTAAACATATCATTTTTTCATGTTATTTGAAACAATGTAAATTGTAGAGGTCGAACCAAATTTTTTAATGTATTGAAAGACTTATTATTGAAATTTGGTAATATGTATGAGATGTTAGTTTTAGGGGTGCTTTGGGAAATGTGCATTGAATATAGGTGTCTTTTATTTAGATTTTCATATGGTAAAAAAGGGATTGGAATATGTGTATATGTGTGTGTGTATATATGTGTATATGTGTGTGTGTTGTGTGTGTATAAATGAAATTATAGAGGATTTAATTTAACATTCTGCGAAGTATTAAAAGGTTTATTATTGAAGTTTTGTAATATTTTTAAGATGTTAGTGTTTAGGGAAATGTTCATCTAAACATGGGTGTTATTTTTATCCCCAAACTTTACATTGTAAAATTTGGATAAATATGTAAAATGAAATTGAATTGACACCTTATAGTGCATTCTCATTATGGAATTTATGAAAAATCTCTAGAGTGCCATGTTATTTAACTAGAAAATAATAATCCTACATCTAACCATCAACCTTAGTTTAAAAATATTGCATAACTACCTTTCTCATGTGATCCTTTTTTAACATAGAAAACTAAAATTATAGGTTGAACCTAAATCATTAAAGTTGACGGAAGCTCCTAGCTTAAGTAAATAAGATCCCAAGTTTGAGTTTATTGTCATAGCCTATATGCTTAGCGACATCGTCATGAACCCGATGGTTAGGAACGACATGGTCAAATATTATCTTGAGTATGTGGTTCCCTCCTAGGTTTGGTAATCATGTGTGTAGTAAGGAGAATGTGTCTTCTTAAGGTAATACCCATGGGAAACCAGCTTTAAACATGATCTAAAACCCTCTTGGCCCAAAACATGTGTAGAGTGAATGGGGCTTGTTGAAAACGATCATTAACTACCCTTGCAAGTCACCTCAGGAGTTGGGATTATAAATGAACTCACTACCCAATTTCTATTATCATTTTTTTGTTCTATGGTACAATAATAAGATTTAATTGTGAAACTTAACAACATTTTAATTTATGATTAGTTGGTGAAATTGTAACCATAATATGGTGTGCTAGGAGGAAAGTGAAATTTAGATCATTCATATAATGTGTTTAAACCATTTTGTAGTGAGGAACTAAATCCATGATGTGTAATCCTTAATGTGAACCGTAATCCTTTAAATGAAGGAGTATTCCCTCTTGTTTCCCACTTCACCTATTGTGTAATGAATGTACATTTTGAAACTAGGTAATCATGTTCTTGAGGCATTTTCCTAGGATGAGAGCTAGTAGTCCCACGAGAATGCAAATATCCTTATTAACAAATGTGTTACCAACAAATTTTAAAACTTTTAAATAAAATTAAGTGAAATAATGTTAAGATGAATGTAAATGATTTGTGTGTCCTATGTTTATTTAACTACACATGAGAATACTAAGTGTGAATCCCCTTTTAACCCCTCTCAAACAAGAGTGTCAACTTGACAAGAAGTATCGAATATAACTAGAGTTACAAGATGATCATTTGAGATAAGGGTGTTTAATCACTCTAATTGTGACCTTAGTAAGGTGTGTAGTATTTATAATGGTATGCTTCCTGGTAACACGCATCTAATAATTATTTCCCAGGAATCCAAACTTGGTTAATCAGAAATTAGACTCCTTAGGACCTTAAAGACTAAGATTTTAAATGAAGTAGATTGGACATAAAGTTAGTTGTATCTAATTAAACAAAAATCGAGTAACCTCGGTAATTAAATGCTACTATGAAAACAACGCATACTCTATTTAGTCTTGAAAAATAAACCTCACTTGTTTCATGTGAATATTCCTTTTTAGAATGAGATAAATTGCAAACCAAAAAAACATGCAAATTAGAAGACAAATCCTTAGAAAAAACACTAGGCTCATGCAGGGAATATATGTTCCCATCAACAATCGGATCAAATCACTCTATTGTGGTAGGGAAAACAAGAAAAATTAGATGGAGTAACTACAAGTGAAATGTTAAGGAATGTAAGGACAACATAGTATAGTTTTAAAAGAATGAAGGACCACATCATAAGTGATTTTAAACAATTAAGGCCAATAAAAAAATAAAGGTAATGAAATTGTAAACCAAGAAAGGGTTGTCTCATGGATGATGCCTATATACGAGAGTTTAATTGTAGTTGAATCATATTGTTGTGCCTAGTCATTTGGGGAAATGTGGTCTTGATGTGCAACATGTATTTTTGTGTCATCTATGTGGGATAATGTTTTGAAAACATATCATGTGTTGTAAATTGTCCTAAGTGATCTCCCATAGTATCGTAAACTACAATGTAAGTAAAAAAATGAAAAATATTCTTGTATTTTAGTGTTGTTTATGTGTGTGTAATATGGAACTTCCTTGTTCCAAAAGATAAATTATAAACCAAAAAAACATGCAACTTAGAAGAAAAATCCTTAGAATAAACACCAATGGGTCATGTGGGAGCATATGTTCCCATAAACAATCAGCACACATCATTCTATTATGATAAGGGAAACACAAAAATTAGAGGGAGTAACTACAAGTGAAATGTTAAGTAAATTAAGGAAAACATAGTATATTTTAAGAAGAATGAAGGACTACATGATATGTGATTTTCAAAATTAAGGCTAATAAAGAAAGACAAAGTTAATGAAATTATAAACCAGAAAGTGTTATGTCATTGATGGTTCCTATACGAGAGTTAAATTGTAGTTGAATTAATTATTATTCCTAGTTGTTTGGGGAAATGTGGTCTTGATGTGCAACATGTATTTTCATGTCATCTATGTGGATAATGTTGTGAAAACATATCATGTGTAGTGCGTTGTCCTAAGTGATCTCTTGTAGTGTCATGTAAACTACAATGTAAGTAAAAAAATAAAATTATTCCTCTATTTTAGTGTTTTTTATGTGTGTGTAAAATGTGGTAATTACATTTGGTTTTAGAGTGGAGGTTCATTCTCTCAAACATTTGGAATGGATTAGAGTTGTGATTATTCTATGTGATGGTGGTGGAGATGGGAAGATTAATGTGATATATGTTGTTATGTGACCAACGTTGTAATTTTGATATTATGAATGCACATGTTGCACATGTGTCACTTAGTGTGTATTTGTTATCGTGTTGATGTGCTTGTGATGAGAATGTTCACTCTCCTTTTGTGGATTCAATGAGGATTTCACATGTGATGTGCTACCTTTTTGGTGTGTGAAAAGAATGTTATTTTGGATTACGAGTGTTGGAGTATCTTTTTATTCTATGATATGTAGGTGTGATTATGTGTTGCATGACAAAATTGGTGTATAGTGAATTGGATTGTATTGTGATGTCACCACCGTGTTGAATTGTGTGTGTCACCAAGTTATAATACAATTGACTATATGTTGTAATGTTAGTCACTATTTTCATGATATATATAATTTGTGTAATATGTGATGGTTCATGTTGTGAATTATGGACATATGTTGAGCACATGATCCCTATTATGTAGTACTTGCACCTTGGGTGCATTATATGGAAATGTGATGCATCGTAACCCGTGAAAGTAATGATTGTGTTGTACCACTTATATATATACCATGTGTAATACACTATGGTTAATGTGCGTGAATCACCAATGTGTTAGTGATGTAGTTATATGTTATGTTTTGAACCTTACAATAACCGACCCTAAGGTAAGAAAATTAGTAAAAAAGTGAATGTGTGGAGAGAGGAGGTGTGGAACAAGTATTCATAATCTTGAGTTGAGTATGAGTTAGGAAGTGGGTCTTGTATAGACTAAAAACACACTTCCATCTATTTAGTATACTTAGAGCTTGCTCAATATATTATGGATATGTACCACCTTAGGCTCAACTTATGAAAAGTAGTGTCCCCTTTTCTTTCCTATTGGGTTGTCCATCGAACAATCCTATGTGATTTTGACTATGTTGATCCTTGTGGGAGTATGAAGGGATGATTCAGGAAGAGATTATGATAGTTTTACTATTTGATATGTTATTTTTCAAGTCAAGGCTCGATGTCCGAGTACCCTCTATGAGCACCCCTTTTTTCATATAAGGCCACATAGTGATTGTGATGTGCTATTTATCTATACATCTTATTCATGAATTGAAATTTTATTTTTTTGGAACTACCAAATTGTTATATTTAAATTTTGTTTAAGTTGTAGCAATTTTGGGAATTTCATTCCATTGTTTCACTAACATGTGGATTTTTGCATTAACTATGGCTATTTACCCATTTTTTTTCTTAGTTTTATATTTACTTTTCAAGCTTACATTTTTATATTCCTAGCCCAAGGCTTGATATTTTTTCATTTGGCATTTGAAATGGATTTTATGTTGGTTCTAATGTCATAATGGGTTGGAATAGGGTAATGTGATTCACCATGGAGTGGTTGGACCTATGGGCCCACTTCATTGTATGGGGGTAGGACCCAAGAAGTTACATATAACTAGTAGGTTGTTGAACCAAGTTTTATTATGTTACTTAGGTTAGAGGTGTTTGGACCTTATGTACCTAGGGCCATAGCGTGACCGAACTCTTTGGTGGAGCTAAAAGGAAATTTGTCTTTATTTTAGTGCCTACGAGGTAATGTAGAGTTGTTTTGTAATACTTTGGGAGGTATATGGAGTTGTTTTTGATTCCTTGGGAAGTATATGAAGTTGTTTTGTGATGCTATGAGAGGTATATGGATGTTTTGTGATACTTTGGGAGGTATAATGATTTGCTTGGGAAGCTTTGGGAGGTTTATGGAGTATTTTTCAATACTTTGGGAGGTATATGGAGTTTTTTGTGATTTTTTGGGAGGTGTGTGGTGTTGGTATTATGATTTATGTGTACTCATGTGAGTATGATTATTTTTGTGATGTTGAGGATTGATGCTCCTCATTGAGGGTATGATTGTGATCCCCTTTTGACGCTATGTAATTAAAGTTATGGTTTGAGTCTTGTGAAACCTTTGTATGCATATTGTTGGGAATTAAATGTGTTATAGTATGCCTCTATTATGAGTACATTTGTGAAAGGGACATGTGTATGAAAAATACTATGTTTGTGCATCGTGTATGCTCCTTCCATGGTTTGGTTTAGTTTTTGTGGTGTGATAGAGTCGTGGAAATATGTAGTGTTGGGGTGTGGAGCCTCTTTGTGGTCTTCTAGAATCATAATTGAAGTATTGGAGTTTGAACAGTTAAGTTTGGAGACTTGAAGCATTCTACAACTTGTGCTCTTTTCGTACTATGTATTTACTATTAATTTATTGTTAATTGAAGTTAAATGGATGTTAACATAATGACAATTTTTCCATCCATGGGAAGTTGAAAGGTTACAAATTTCAAACTTCTAGGGTTGGCTATAGAACTTCCTAGAAGGATTGTAATCTTATAAATAGATGTGTTAGGGGATTCCTAATGTATCTTAAATGTATCTTGAGTGATCAAGAGGTCTTGAGTCTTAGAACATCAAGAGGTGATCAAGAGTGATCAAGGTTGAGAAATTGGGTGTCAATTGTGTCTTAGATGTGGTTTAGCATCTTTGGGAATTCTATTGTGAGTTCATAACCGAGAGGATACTGCGAGATTTGATTTAATCGTGTTGATAATAATATATGAGCAAGTTCTTGGTGGGTGTAGCCCACATTGGGTGAACCATGTTAAATCTTATCTTGTCTTCTTTTGTGAATTATTTATATATCTTGTTATATTTCTACGAGTATAATTCTCGCTAAATAGTTTCCTATCATTGTGATATGAGGAATTGTTTCCACATATATGTTTTCTAATTCCTAACAACTAGTATTAAATCTTTGGTGGTTTTCCGTTGAAGTGGTGAATCACAGGAAAGTTTAGCTTGAGTGGGAGTTGTTATCACCGACTCACAAAGACTCCCTATGTTTCCATAAGTGCATATACTTGAACTTACTTGTGATTGGATAACATGGGTCCTATCTACAAGTTTTGGGACTTGCTACTTGAGATAGAACTCCAGAGAAAGCTGGTTCTTGCTCCTAAACTACCTACCACAATCTACTCTAATGCAGGGGAAACTAACTATTCTAATCTAAACTTCCAAGGGACCAGGGAGAGAGAATGCATAAAATGAAATCCTACACTAAAGCGGTGATACACCAGAAAAGGAGGGTGTGAGAGTAGTTTTCAAATGCGTGAGATGCAGAAGCAAAGTGCACACTAGAAGGGGTGATGACAGTTCTCCACAATCTAGCAAAATGCATTCACAAAAGTACCTCGAACATACACAATGATAATGGATCCCTGCAAGAACATAATAATAGACACAATATTCTTGTAATCAAGGTTGAAGGGGCAAGAAGAATGCAAGAAAACACAGCAGGGGAAGATATATCCACAAACTTATATTTTATTGCTTCATGATATGCACAGTTCAATCTATTACAAGATAAGGGCCTGGATCACCATGCAAGGAGTCCACAACAAGGGCTTGCAACACATTATCTTCACAAAGAAATTTTGGCAGAGCTTTGCTACAAAAACTACCCTCCTTTACAATGAGCCCAACACTCCAATTTATAGAAAAGATGAGAAGAGAGAGAGAAGGGAAAATGGAAATCTTGAAATATTTCTTTCAAACACTTGTAAGAGGCATTAAATGGAGTAAAATGATTATATATTACTTGCAAAAGGCTCCCCATACTGTCCCATGTGCTGCAACAGAGAAAGAATGATGACCATGCCTCTTAATTGCACTCCCAACCACCAAATAAAACACTGTTATGAACCCAGCCACGTTTTCTAAAAAATATCGATCAATATCTCATCAAATCTAGAATTTATTGATTTTTTTGCATCAGGCTCGTGAGCCACAATTCCAACTGTACCAATTTTGTGTGATTTCGTTGAGAAATTCAAAAGTTATGGCCTTCTGAGTGCGGGCTATTTTGGGTCTGGTAGGTGTTTTCTGTCATTTGACGGGAATGAGCATTAACCGACTAGAACCGAATATTTTTATTTTATTTAAATATATCAACCCTTATTAAAAATGATAAATCCAATTTTTTTGGCATAGAGGACATCGTGCTCATTCCATAAAGTCCAATTTTGTGAAAATCGGAGCTCGAGTCAAAAGTTATGGCCATTTGAAGTTTCACGAGTCAAACGTTGACTTTTCTTCTTTACCTTCGGCCGCTTCGGCTTTTCACGTCCCTCGCATCCCACGCGTACCTTTGTCCCAACTGTCCCGGATGAAAATCTTCTGCTTCGGCCGATTCGGGCTTCCTTATTCCTGTTTGAGGTGAAGACATGTGGCGAGATTCCATTCGTCGGTGGCTCTTTCGGATTTTCGCGTCCCACACATACTTTCGCCCAATCTGCCCCGGACGAAAGTCCCCTATTTCGACCGACCGGCCGGTTCAAGCGTCCTCCGCGTGATTTGGCCCGGATGTCCCAAACCTGTCTCAAACCGTGCGAAATAAAAGACTTAGGCAATTTTTTCCTCTTTCGGCCGATTCAGATTTTCGCGTCCCACGCGTCCCGATGTCCCGCTAGGACTTAGCTGATTTTCTTCATTTTTTCATCCCCAAGCTTGGTACAACGAACCTCAGTACGACCCGAACCCTTCAGACCCGAAATGCCTTAACACAGTCCTGCAACCTTATTTTTTGCATTTCTTCCATTTTCTCAACCTGTTGGGATTTCTTCTTGGGTGGGGGAGTTAGAAAAAGGCCGAGGGGACCCCGAAAAACATGATTTTGGGCCTCGAATCAATCTTACTCGCTCGGGACTGAATAATCTGATGCGTGTTATCAAAATTACCTTAAGGGGTGAATTTTGGATAACAGGAGCTATGGTAGATGAGGGAAGATCGAGGGTTGAGAAGTTCATGGGAGTAACATTGGTTTGTCAAGATACAAATGGAGGATTCCTTTTTTAGAAGGACCTCCCTGTTAATTTGGCTGAAAAGAAAAGAAACCCACATCCATGTCGAATGATGATTAGGAATTTCTAGATAGAAAAACACTCGCGGTAATTCTATTTTCTCTTGCATCTTCTATTGCTTTCAACACATCATATGAGAATGTACTATGGAAGGTCTCATGAATGCGTTGGGAAGTTATATGAAAAACTCTTCGCCTCTAATAAAAAATTTGATGAAAAATTTATTTAATATCAAGATGTATGAGAATGGTTCTATTGTTGATCATTTGAATGAATTTAAAACAGCTTTGAGTATGTTAAAATGTGTGAGAATTGAATTTGATGATGAGGTCGAATTTTTGCTTCTTACTAGATGGTTGGGACATCTTGGTTATGGTTGTAAGTAATTCGGTCTCTAATAATTAAAACTTGAATTTTGAAGATGTGATAGGTGTGATTCTCGAGCGAGGAAATGCTAAGGAAGAGCTTCGGGATTCTTCTACTTATGGAAACAATTTTAAGGTGAGGAGAAAAGGGAGAAAAATAACAGAGGAAGAGGTAACCATGGGAATTCAAATGCTCACTAAAGGTTAAAGTCGAAGAGAAAGTTAGAATATTGGCACTACGAGAAGGTTGGTCATACTAAGGAAAATTGTTGGGATCTTTGAGATAATAAGAACAAGAAAGAGGAAACTAAGGAGGTAAATGTGGTGAAGCAAGTGATGTTTTTCAAGATGCCTTAATTCTTTCTTTAGCTAATATTGTCGAGTCTTGGGTGTTATATTTAGGGGCTTCTTCCAATGCCATCCCACATAGACATTACTTTATTAAGTTTGTTCATGGTGATTTTGGACATTTATATCTTGGTAATGATGAACCATGCAACATAGTAGGGAAAGGGTGTGTTTGGGTGAAAATATGGAATGAGAACACATGGCTACTTAAGGATGTTAGGTATACACCTAAGTTGAGGTGTAAGTTGATATTAGTGGGTCAAATGGGTAGTGATGGTTAATGTTTAGTTTAATAGTGGATTCTTGGAATGTTATCAAGGGAGCTCTTGTGGTTGCAAGAGGTAAGAAAAGTGGTACTTTTATTTAACCAATGGTGTTAATTATTGTAATTTTTTTGTTGCAGATGGAGATGAAACTTTGTGGCACTAGAGACTCAATCATATGAGTCATAAGGGCATGCTGATTTTAAAGGACATATTTCTTGGATGAAAGGAGCTAGATTTGGACTTTTTGAGGATTGTGTTTATGGGAAATAGAAGCAGGTGTGATTCCTCAAGGTTGGACCCACCAGGAAGGAGGGTAGGTTAGATTTGGTTCATACAGGATGTATGGGGCAAGATAAGGTAAACTCTATTGGTGGTTCATGTTATTATTTCATTTTCATTGATGATGAAACTATAAATTTTTGGGTATACTAGATTAGAAATAAATCGATGTGTTTAAAACTGTCAAAAAAGATGGAAATCCTTGGTTGATAATGAAACAGCTTCTCAAGATGAAATGGCTCAGTCGATAATGGAGGGAGTATTGCAGCAATGAATTTCTTGATTACTATTTGTTAAATGGGATTCACATGAAAAGGACAGGTTTTCAAGACTCTAAAGTGAAATGGAGTGTCGAGAGAGAATGATAGGACCATCATGGAGCATGCTAGATGCATGAGGTTACATGTGGGGATGCCACTCATATTTTGGGAGGAAGTAATAAACACATTTGTTTATCTCGATTAAAAACCCATTATGGCCTTGGATGGAGGTATACATGAGGAGGCTTAGTGTATGGTAGTAAAATTGATTACTCATTTCATAGAATATTTGGATGTTAGGTATTTTTTCATATTGATAAAGATAATAGGACCAAGTTAGAGGCTAAGTGTGAGAAATGCACCTTTGTTGGATATGATGGGGATGACTTTGGTTTCCATGTTTGGAATCTTAAGGACAAGAAAATATTTCGGTCTAGAGATATTCTCTTTAATGAAAAATTCATGTACAAAGATTAGTTTTAAGAACAAAAAGAGGAATCAAAGAAATAATAAATAGTTTTAGAGAACATTGCGGATTGTAAGGTGCTCAAGGGGCGTTTCAGGAGTGGCATGTACTTACAAAGCCAGTTTAGAACCGAATCTTAAAGAACCCCAAACTCCTAAGGTGAGAATATATTCTAGGGTAAGAAGGGAACCTGGAACATTTACTCCCTCTTTGACTTATTTATTTCTCACTAACAATGGAGAACCAAAGTGATTTGAGGAAGTAGTGTAGGTGGATGCTAAGAAGAAGTGGGAGTAGGCCACGGATGAAGAGCATAAATCTCTTATGGAGTACTTGGACATGGGATATGGTGGAGATACCGGAGGGTAAGAGCATTGTAGAACAAGTGGGTCTAGAGAATCATAGTGGAATATGGAGGAAAAAAAGGCACAAGCCCCGATTGGTGGTCAAGGGATTTTCGCGGAAGAAAGGTATATAATTTGATGAATTTTTCTCTTGTTGTTAAAATGACTTCTATTATCACTATTCTTGGTTTTGTCGAAGTCAAATAATTACACTTATAGCAATTGGATGTGAACATTGCATTCCTTCATGGTGAGTTGGAGGAGGAATTATATATGCAAAGAACCACGGGTTATGAGGTCAAAGGAAAGGAGAGGTTAGTGTTGAAATTGAAGAAGAGCTTGTATAGCCTAAAATAGAACCACAACAAAGTGGTACAAGAAGTTTGAAAATTTTATGCAAAAGCAAGGTTACTCTAGGTGTCACTAAGACCATTGCGTGTACATCAAGAATTTTCTTGATGGTAGTTATATTAGTTTGTGCCTGTATGTGGACAATATGCTTGTTACAGGATGAAGATGGAGGAAATAAAGGTACTCAAGAAGCAACTAGGTGAATCCTTTACCATGAAGGATGTTAGGGAAATAAACTAAATCCTTGGAATGAGAATAATCGAACAAAAAGGAGAGGAAGATGGTATTATCTCAAGAAGAGTACATAAAGAAGGTCTTGAAGAGGTTTAGTATGTAGGATGCTAAACTGGTTGGTACTCCTTTGGCAAGTCATTTTAAATTATCAAAGGAGTAGAGTCTCAAGATTGAGGACAATAGAATCTAGATGTTCGAGTGGTACCGTACTCATCAATGGTTAAGAACTTGATGTATGCTATGGTATGCATGAGGCCTGATATTTCCCATGCCATGGGAGCGGTTAGCATGTTCATGAGTGATTCGGGTAGAGCACTAATAGGCAAGTGAAGTGGATCCTTCGGTATTTGAGAGGGACCATAGAAGTAGCATTTTGTTTTGGTGGATTAGACACTATAGAGCATGGCTACATAAATTCATACATGGCAGGAGATTTACATAACAAGAGGAGCATGAAAAGTTATGTATTTATGGTTGGTGATGCAATGGTGAGCTAGGTATCATGGTTATAATAGGTTGTGGCTCACAACCATAGAGGTTGAGTATGTTGAGCCACAGAGGCAAGCAAGGAGATGATTTGCCTATATCAGTTGCTTGATGAGTTAGGGAATAAGCATGAATTTGGGAGACTACACAGTGATAGTCAAAGTGTTATTAATTTTGTGAATATATCCACTTTCCACTCTAGGATGAAGCACATTCAATCGAGATATCATTTCATCGGGTAGCTTTAGAAGAAGAAAGTTTAAAGCTAGAAAAGATTCATACCAGCTTAATCTTATGGATATGATGACCAAGGTGGTCACAAGGAGAAGTTGAAGTTGTGCTCAACTTTTTTGGCCATCATGGATGAAAATGAAGGGTTGAGAACTTTTCTTAGTTGAAACAATCTCCAAGTGGGAGATTGTTGGGGTGTGGAGCCTATCTTTTGACTTCTAGAATCAATATTGAAGTATTGGAGTTTGAATAGTTAAGTTTGGAGACTTTAGGAGAACTATACATATGTTTTCTATTTTTTTGTTGTGTATCTCGTTGTTAATTTGAGTTTAATTAGTGGTTAACTAGTTGTTAAAACAATGACAATTTTTCCAGCAGGGAAGTTGAAAGGTTATGACTTTCAAACTTCTAGGGTCAACTAAAGAACTTCCTAAAAGGATTGTAATATTATAAATATATATTTTAGTGGCTTCGTAATGTATCTTGAGTGATCAAGAGGTTTTGAGTCTTAGAACATCAAGAGGTGATCAAGAGTGATCAAGGTTGAGAAATTATGTGTTAATTGTGTCTTAGATGTGGTTTAACATCTTTGGGAATTCTGTTGTGAGTTCATAGCTAAGAGAATACTCGTGTGAGAATTGTTTTAATATTTTTATGATAAAATATGAGCAAGTTGTTGGTGGATGTAGCCCACATTGGGTGAACCACATTAAATCTTGTCTTGTCTTCTTTTTTGCATTATTTATATATGTTGTTATATTTCTGCAAGTATAATTTTGTTAAATAGTTTCTTACTATTGTGATTTTAGGAATTGTTTCCACATATTTTTCTCTAATTTGTAACATTTAGCAATTTATCTCATGAGTTGCTAGCGTTGTGTTGAGTTTTGAGTTACATCTTGAGGCCAATTACTATTGGGCTCCCACGAACATAAGACATTTGAAATTCTAAACAATGAATATTAAGTGTTTGTGATTAAGAGACACTATAAAGGAAAATGACTAATTAAGTAATAAAGTAAAAGATAACTCACTATCAATCTTCACAGAACATTAAAATTTAAGATATTGCTAAATTTTGACTACTTTCATGTGGTCATGTTGCATCGATAAGGTATTATTTTAAACAAAATATGTTATTATTAATTTTATTTTCTACATACCATTCGAGCTTCATTTCTATGTTGCATTGAGGAAGATGCACTTTAAAGGGGAGGGAAATTTAGTGCATGACCAAAAACAATTTTAAAAAATAATAAAATAATAAAAATAAGTGTGTTTGGTCAAATCAAGTTTGGCGGTGGAAGAATTTAATGGTTGTAGGTGATTTGGAGATGTGGGGGAAGCATGGCATGTATCGGGAATTTTTGTAGGGTATGGCCATTCCATCGAACGTATTTTATGACTGTCATGTTCCTTGCATAAAAATTCAATCACATTGTTTGAGATCCATGGGCCCTAACCATAAAAACCTGTTTTGACATTGTAAAATTTTAACAACCTTTTTAGTATTTGACCAAATGAAACAATGAGACAATTTATCATGGAATAAGAGTTTTGGGCATGGGATGTACAGAAGACATGCATTTACTAATGAGATATTCACACCGCTTCACCTATGCATCAAACAAGTCTCCAACCTAATCAATTTACATGTTCATGCATACTCTCGTCTGTGCCAAAATAAGACATCTAGAAGTGTATGGACATCCATCAAAGCATAACATATAGAGGAATTTTATAGATGTCTGTAGTTGCAAATGATCTAGTAGACGTGTATGCAAAATGTTGAACCTTACACAAGGAAGGTGAACATTTTGACATAGTTTCTTTAAAAATTGTGGTTTTGTAGATAACATTTACCACGAGATATGAAAAAATGGGGTTGTTGAAAATTCTTATAAAATTTCAAGCAAATGCAATTAGCGAAGTGTAAAACCAACTTCCAAAACCTTATCTTGAAATCTCCAAGCATGTGCCTAAATGGGAGCTTTTTGTTTGTTCTTCACTCCTTTGTTAGAGCTAAATTTGTTTGTTTTGGGTGCAAATTCTTTATTTGTAGTTTTCATGTGAGTTCCTCCTCTCTTTGAATCTTCTTGTTTAGGAAATGTTTAGTAACACCTCCTTTATTACACCATAGAGATATTGAATGGAGTATTTTGGCATTACAAGCCTACCTTGGGTGTTGAAAATATTCTAAACCCGTGTGGAAGAGGGAATATTTTGTTTTATTTATTTATCATGTTGAAGCTTAAGCAAGCTAGCAACAAAATCAGTTCACATCCATATAACAAAGAGCTTAAATAAACTAGACATCATTTTATAAAACACACTTTTCAATGCTTATGCCAAGTGCGGAAAAGCTTGGAGGATGGTCATGGATTACTAGATTCAATGCCCAAAAGAAATATCGTCATGTGGATTTTCATGATAGGGGCTTATTGTAGGTAGGGTGATGCAGAGAAGGCGTTGGATTTGTATAACAAAATGACAAAAATCAGGTGTCCAACCCAATGAATTCACCTTACTCGTGCTTTATCCGCATGTGTAAAAGTAGGGTCTCTTATAAATGCCAAGGAAATGCATGAGGAAATAATAAGAAGATGTGGGTTTCAATATGGTTTTTTTGTGGGTAATGCTCTTGTTGATATGTATGAAAAATTTGGATGCTTAGGAAAACCGCATGAATCACTTGACGAAATGCCTATTTGACATGTGGAACCAAATCCCACAATTTTGACCGGCTTCATTCCTCCAGGCATAGTATCCTTAACTTCATCTTTTATAATTTTCATATAATTTGGTTTTTCATTTGCAATATAATAGAAATGTTAAACCATTAGATGCTTAAACATTTGGTTATTTTAAACAGACTTGTATCACAAAATAATAAAACATCACCTTGTGACTTATGCATTACAAATAAACCTTGGTGTAAACCTTAGACTTAAACCCACCTTCTCAGATGTTTGGAAACTCAGTAATCAAAATGGATAGCTGCAGCCCCTCGAGTGGGCTAGTTGAGTTTGAGTTTTTGTTAAACCTAGTTATCATCCTTTCATAAAATTAGGTAAATTACGATTTTTGAAGACTCACAAAACAACCTTTTGGGCCTCGGAAAAGGGATGGCAAGTTTTGTCTGTCTCTCGTTATGTGGGGAGTTGTATCAAGCTTTAGATTCACCCTAATTGATCATTTGTGTTGTTTTATTTGCCCCATTGGTGCCATGTTACCCCATTCTTATAGTTCTATGAAGTGCTAAAATTGAAAATGTTGTTTTTCTTTTTGTCTCACCATTTGGAACCCGAGAGAAGGAGTGCTTTTCCGCCTTCACAATATTCTAGTATTTATACTAGACAATTCCTTAGAACATTTAGTTTTGGGGAAAAAACATGTCTAGATAGTTTGGCAATGAGGTTTTGTAGGCCTTCATCATAGTTTGAAAAGGTCAAACTTGGACCGATTACGACCAATGGCTCCGAAAACTTCGTTGTTGTTTGCAACCCATCACCAGATTATATGTTCCCTCAACTCCGATGAACTATCCATATATATGAGAGCATGCAGTAAATTTTTGTTGCATGTTCATCTATTTAAGGTAATTTTTGGATGAGTTTTTCTTAGCCCTCGAGCTAAAATTGGTTGCTATATGAATTGGACCAATTACGACCGATGCCTCCATAAACCTAGCAACTAGTTGAAAACCATTGACCAATTTTAAATTTTGTTAGTTCATGTGAATTCTTGGTATATAGGAGGACACATAGCAACTTACCTATTGTGCATCGCCCATGTAAGGCATCTTTTGAACATGGTTTCTTAACCTCCATCCTAAATTGGGAGTTTTATCAACTAATAGGAAAATGTAAAAATAATTTTTTAGAACCAAGTCAATTTAGAAAACCATCATGAAACTATTGGCACTTGTAAATAACTGTTTGAAACTCTATCTTGTGGCTTGTTGTGTGAAATTTGACTTTTGGGAAAATAGTGTTTCTCTCTCTTCCCTATCTCTTTCCCTCTCCTCCCTTAGTTAAGAAATGAAATGAAATGAATATATGCCCCAACCCTCTCTCATTGCATTTTTATTATAATTACAATGTAAATAGAAAACCAAAAATATTAATTATACTAGATTTAGTTGGATGTCATGCCAACATTTTATTGATTTTGTTGTGGTTTCAGTTATCAAAACTTGGAGGAGGTGAAGTATCACCAAATATATCATTTTGCATGCTATTTGAAACAATGTAAATTATAGAGGTTGAACCAAATATTTGTAATGTATTAAAAGCCTTCTTATTGAAATTTGGTAATATGTATGAGATGCTAGTTTTAGGGGTGCTTTGGGAAATGTGCATTGAACCATAGGTGTCTTCTGATTCAGATTTTCATATGGTAAAAAAATGGATTGATTATATATATATATATATATATATATATATATATATATCTATATATCTATATATCTATATCTATATCTATATCTATATCTATATCTATATCTATATCTATATCTATATCTATATATCTGTGTGTGTGTGTGTGTGTGTGTGTGTGTGTGTGTGTGTGTGTGTGTGTGTGTGTGTGTGTGTGTGTGTGTTAAATTAAATTATGGAGGATAATTTAACATTTTGCCAAGTATTAAAAGGTTTATTATTGAAATTTTGTAATATTTTTAAGATGCTAGTGTTTAGGGAAATGTTCATCTAAACATGGGTGTTATTTTGATCCCCAAACTTTACATGTAAAATTTTGAGAAATATGTTTAATGAAATTGAATTGGACACTTTATAGTGCATTCTCATTATGAAATTTATTATGAAATCTCTAGAGTGTTGTGTTATTTAACTAGAAAATATAGAAAAGAAACCTAAATATAATTGTCCACCTTAGTTTTAAAATCTTGCATATTTACCCTTCTCGAGTGATCATTCTTAACGTAGAAAAATAAAACCACAGTTGAACCTAAATCATTAAATTCAATGGAAGCTCCTAGCTTAAGTAATTAAGATCCCATGTTTGAGTTTATCGTCATAACTCACATGCTTAAAAACATCGTCATGAACTCGATGGTTAGGAATAACTGTTCAAATGTTATCTTGAGTATGTGGTTCCCTCCTAGGTTTGGTAATCGTGTGTGTAGTAAGGAGAATGTTTCCTCTAAAGGTAATACCCCACTAGGAAACCAAATTTAAACATGATATAAAACCCTCTTGGCCCGAAACACATGTAGGGTGCCAAGATCATCGACTACATTGGTAATTCACCTTAGAAGTTGGGATTATAAATGAACTCGCTACACAATTTCTATTATTTTTGGATTCTTTGAGTACAATCCGAAGATTTAATTTTGAAACTTAGAAATTTTTAATTTATGATTAGTTTTTGAAAATGTAACCATGATATGGTGTGCTAGGAGGAAAGTGAAATTTATATTGTTCATATAATGTGTTTAAACCATTATGTGTTAAGGAACTAAATCTAAGACATGTAATCCTTAATGTGAACCGTAATCCTTTAAGTGAAGGAGTATTCCCTCTTGTTTCCCACTTCAACTATTGCATAATGAATGTAAATTTTAAAACCAGGTAATAATGTTCTTGAGGCATTTCCATAGAAAGAGAGCTAGTAGTTCCATGGGCATGCAAATATCCTTATTAACAAATGGGTTACTCAACAAATTTCAAAATGCTTTTAAATCAAATTAAGTGAAATCATGTTAAGATGAATGTAAATGATTTGAGCGGGTCCTATGTTTAACTACCTACACATGATAATACTAAGTGCAATCACTTTTAACCCCTCTCAAACAAGAGTGTTTTCTTGACAAGAATTATCGAATGTACCCAGAGTTACAAGATTATCATTGGAGATAAGGCTGTTCAATCACTGTAATTGTGACCTTAGTAAGGTGTGTAAATTTTATAATTGAATGCTTCCTGTCACAAACATCTATTATTTATTACCCACGAATCCAAATTTGGTTGAGTGTGAAATCATAATCCTTAGGACCTTGAAGACTATGCTTTTAAATGAAGTAGATAAGATATACAGTTAGTTGTAACTACTTAAAAACAAAATCGGGTAACCTTAGTAATTAAATACTAATATGAAAAGAACGTGTAATCTCTTTACTCTTTAACTAATACATCTCATTTTTTTCATTTGAACCTTCCTTGTTGCAAATGAAATAAATTGCAAACCAAACAACATGCAATTTAGTAGACAAGTCCTTAGAACAAACACCAATGGGTCATGTGGGAATATATGTTCCTCAACAATCAAGCCACATCATTCTATTACGATAAGGGAAACAAACAAAATTAGAGGGAATAACTACAAGTGAAATGTTAAGTAAAGTAAGGACAACATAGTATAGTTTTAAGAAGAATGAAGGACTACATGATAAGTGATTTTCAACAATTAAGGCCAATAATGAAAGATAAAGGTAATAAAATTGTAAACTAGGAAAGTGTTGTGTCATGGATGGTGCCTATATGAGAGTTAAATTGTAGTTGAATTAATTGTTGTGCCTTGTCATTTGGGGAAAGGTGGTCTTGATGTGCAACATGTATTTTCATGTCATCTATGTGGGATAATTTTGTGAAAACATATCATGTGTTGTGTGTTGTCCTAAGTGATCTCCCGTAGTGTCGTGTAAACTACTGAATTTAAGTCAAAAAAACTATTCTAGTATTTTAGTGTTGTTTATGTGTGTGTAAAATGTGGGAATTACACATATTCTAATTTGACAAAATGGATAGATTATATTATTTTTAGATTTTTATTAAAAAAATATATGTTTAAAGAAATATTTCTGAAGTCTCATGTTTGATTCTTGGTTTATCTACAATATGTAGAATAGTTAAATGTCTTATGATGATTATAAAGACACACGTTTTGGAAAATACACTAAAAGGTTGCACTAAATTATATAATCACCAATTCTAATAAATAAACATACAAATATTAAAGAAAGAAAATTTGCTTACGATTTAAAAGAATAAAAGAAAAAATTGATGAAAATTTTTAGATGTCCCAATTTATTTTTGTTAGAGAAAGGATTTTTTCGCTAACTAGAGTCGAGGAAAAGAATAATTAAACTGAAAATATTAATATCAATCATTCGTGTTTATCCATTTCAAAACCTTAAATGTTATTAATGGTACAAAGATGATAATGTTTATTCTCTAAATTAATTTTTAAATTTAATTAATTATTTTTCATTTTTGAAAATATTGTTTTGGTTGGATCCTTTCAAAATGTATATTTTATTTTTTATATTATAAAATTTTAAATGATCCAAATTTATGTTTAGGTAGAACAATTTTTATTTGTTTTAATCCAAGAGAAACATCTTTAAACCCTCACAATTTATGAGAGAAATATTTTGTCTTATTAGATGCATGTTTTTTTTTTTGTTCCCAAATTTCTCACCTTTTAAATTATGTGACCAAGCATTGTGACCTCTTAAGAAACCAATAAATGTTTTCACATCACTCATTTCATCCTTATATGACAAATGGCAATTAAAGTGGAGTGTTTGAAAATCTCAGTTGTAGAAGTGGTGGGTGTGAGTGTTGGATTTTGTAAGGCATTGAGACATTTTTAGTAATTTTATATGTAAAAATACAACTAATTTAAAAATATGATCATCATGATTGATGAGTAAATATATAATTTAAACAACTAAATGACATGTATATTACAAATTTAACCAATATATATCACATAAATGAAAATGGAAATTTCGAATGTAAATAAAATAATATAATTATTTTAATATCTTCTTAATGAAATGTAAATATATGCATCTCATTGATAAAATAAAAACATCTGTTGATTTTTATTTTTAATCACTTTTGTTCAATTTCTTATTTAGTTTTATTTGATTTCTTGATTATCTCGTATTTTATTGATTTTGATTTGTAATTAGTTTTTGTTTTTTTGTTTTATTTCTTATAAATAAAGATTTTTATAATAGACTAGATGTATTGAATTTGGGATTTTTCAAGAAAGGGAAAATTATAAGATTTGCCTTACAATCTGGAAGTTCGAAATTGGAAATGGAACTTAGTTTTTACTGAGTTGCAAGTTTTCACCGAATGAGTCATTTCTATCATTTTATTCAAATTTGTTTTGATATTATAATTTGAAGTTTACTTTTAATATTCTCATAAACTTTTATGATGTTTATCAAGCTTAAAATTTATTAGTTCAACATTAATTTTTGGGAAAAAATGTTTTTTTAAAACAATGAAACTAATTAGTCCAATCTATTATCCACAATTAAATAAAAGTCACATAATAATAAGAGAATATTTTTTTAGATAGAGGGTTAAATGAGGGTTTTCCAGAACCTTATCCTATTACAAAGAGAACTAATAGTCTAGATGGAACAATAAGCGCAACTAAAAGGAAACCAAGAATAAAGGACAAATAAAAGAAGAAAAAAACAAAGAAAAAACCCAAACACAACATCTATGTAACTTGAAAGCAGCCATACCATTTCCCAAAAAAATTAAAATCACCAATAAGGTCTGCTAGGAAGATGTGAACCAAGATGTTTAGATTTCCTCATCACGAGATGGGTCAAAGTATCTTCTTCTTCTTAAAAACATCATCAACTCATTTATTTATAACGAACTCCTTGTAATAGTAACCTTCCCATAAATCTATGATTTTAAGGCCCTCGACTTGCAAGGAGAAATTTTATTTTCATTTTAGGTTTCAAACCAAATATTTATCAATATTCAACATTATTTCTATAACGCCCTCCATGTTTCCACTTGATTCTCCGATCATTGCTAGAGCATCATTCGATTGGTATTTTATTATATTTAGAATGTTAAAACTATTGTCCATCTCCAAATGGTTCGGGACTGAATTTTCAACTTTCTATATGGGAGAAGGGGCAAGGAACCTAAAGGTCATGCATGTTCACAACCAAGAATCAAGTAAACATCGGACATAACCTAACATGGAAAATATTGTAGTTCACTAGTTGGTCCTGTTGGTACCCAAATTTAATCTCCTTCAAAGTCCGAGCAACATCATGGACCTGGTAGGACAGCTCAGAGGTAGATAGATGATCATGTATGTCATTTTTATAGCCAGGGAAGCAATCTATCTGACTTTTTGGCACTCAAGCTTTGGACAGGAGTGGGTAGCACCTTAAGAGGATTTGATCTATCCTCACTATTTTAGGTTGTGCCTTTCAACCAAGGTAAGAGAACCCTTTGTAGCTTTGTTGTTATGGAGGAGATGGAGATATCCTTCCTAATGAAGTTGTTAAGGAGACCTTGAAGAAAATATGATCAATGCAACAAAATATAACTCTCATGAGTTATCACTCTAGATAGTGGAGATATTCTCTAGGCAAGGTTTAGGCTACTAAAGACATTTGGAATCCTGATTGTTTCTACATGTTTTGGTAGTAAAATTTGTGCATTTGTATACACACATGACAAACAGGGGTAGTATGGGTAGGATTAGTTATTTTTAAATAAATTTTGGTGGGAGGTGAGGCAGAATGAACTTGATTTGCCAAATCTCTGAGAACTCTTACAAAATGGAAAGTCTAGACAACATAATACTTCAAAATAGCTAAAATGTTCCTTTAACTAGAATATGTACTTCAATGGAGGCCTAGATTAGCACTTTTTCACACAATCTATGAGATTCTAACACAAAGGCTCGAGTTAGAAGACCCAATAAAACATCAAAATCTAAGATCAATCATGCCTGAGGTACACCCAGAGGCTTACAAACAATCTCTGTCAACAAATGAAAGAAAAGTGATTTTAAATCATTTATTTCACTCCCAGATGAAAGCTCTTCTAAGAAATGAAATTACAGATGCCACTAAACTGTCACAAGGATTGAGACATGTGATTAAGACATATTTTGATACAAGATTGCAATAGGAACAAGAAAAACTATTTACAGACATTCAAAAATGAAACAAACACATTTTTCTCAAGATTAACACAAAATAACTCAAGTTTGATTAAATTTATCATAGGGAAAAGTTTCTAGAACAATCTCAAAGTTTTGAATGGTTGTACACTCGCAACCACCTTGACATGATCAAATGTAACACAAAAGAGATATAGGATTCTTCGAGATGGTTTCTCAAAAATACGGGCTCTATCAAGCCTTTTCTTAGAAATCAATTTCGAATCCTAATACTTCTAAACAATCTCCCAACCCTTTTCACGGAAAAAATTATGTCATTTATAACATTTTACAACATATTTTTTTCCCTAAAACCAAAGACATTGAGTGCCACCAAAGTGCTTTTCATGATCTCGATCGTGATTCCCAGAATCAAATCTGCAAAATTCGTCGTTCCTAAGGGGGGTAGATCTCTTCGAAAATCTCCCACATTCAACTCCTTCCTCTAGAAAATCATTCTTCCTTCTATTTGCCAACCACTTCCACCCTATTCATCCAATCTCATTCTTTTGCGCATGCCTAGGAAGAAGAAATGTAAGATCGACGAGCCCAAAGGTCGATCTCACTTTAATGGTAGAAGATGTCCCTAGATTTTTCTCACCAAACCCATATTACCAATAGGTCCTTTGCGTGCTAAGGAAAGAAAAAATTCGGGCCGAATCTGATAGTCAGATTGCATATTAATGGTGAGAGACGTTTACAGACCTTCCCACCAAACTAGGATGCTAGATTAATGTTCCTCTTCATTTGGCATGCATAAGACTCCAAGAAATGATAAAAAACCAAAAAAATGTGTCCCTAGGAGCTCTGAGTGAAAATGGCGAAAAAATCAGAATATAGACACACAGTTGCCATTGATTTCTACTTTGAATTTGGACCGTCCATATGGGAGATCCATTTTAGAGCGGGCTGCATGGGTTCCTTTTTTCCTTTTACAACTTTTGGAAAAATGTAAAATTTTCACATTTTTCTCTACACCTCCGCCCTTAAGAAATGAGCTTGACATGTGTCCTAAGGTGGGCCCCAAAGGAACTGCGGCCAAATTCTACCATTTCACCTCTTTTTTGGAAAAGGAAAATTTTCCAAATTTCTCCTCGTTCCACCTTGAAAAATGGGCCTAACACGTGTCCCAATGTGGGTCCCATCGGAACCACACTTCCCTTTTTACTTTTAACTCCTTTTTCTCAAAAGGAAAATTTTCCAAATTTCCACCGAGAGTCTACACCTCCACCGTTGACTAGAGCAAGCTTTGACCACCTTCTTGTTGGGCTTGCATGGGCCATTTTGAGATTTTAATCCTTTTGATGACAAGAGGAAAAAATCAAGTTGCCTCCGATGGTCCACTTCCCACCTTTTGACTTTTCAAACTGCCACGTGTCACAATGGTGCATCTTGAGATGATCCCCAAAAGTTGAGATCTTGAATGAGCACAGGCTCACCATGTGTCTCGAGCCCTTTAAGAAGTTGCTGAAAATTCTAAGGAAAGAAGACCCGGTGGAGACCTCCACGTGTCATTATGGCACAACTTCAAAACCCTTAAGGCTTCAAAATGATTTTGTGGGGGTGCGCTTCCATTTTAGAATTTTACCCCATTTTTCCAAAAGGAAAAACATCCAACTTACCTCCGAAGGCCCGCATCTCTATCATTAGCTTTGCCACATGTGTCCTCCTACGGGGTCAAAGTGAGACTTTTCCCCGCCACTTAAAATTTTCTTTAATCAAAACCTGTCGGGGCACGCGGTGATTTCAAACCTTTTTCCAAAATAGCCAAAAGGGACGAGTTTCAAAAACAAACCTACCACGCCCCATCCAATTAGAATAAGCCACATAAGCACCAAGAGAACCAATCAGAAATGAGCGGAGCCATGGGACCAAATTTGTCCTTTTTGCCAAAAAAGAAAAAAGTGATAATTTAAAGCATTTTCCACCATCCCCTTCCCAACCAAAACCGAATCCAGGAATAACTTTGATAGGAAAAAGACACCCGTCACCAAAAATACAGAAAATCACCATTCATGCCCAAAACCTCGATTTTTCGCTAAGGATGAAATTTTTTGAACAAAAACAAGTGAATCATGATTTCGAGCATATTTTTGACCATGGATTTGGATTTTCAAAGGCATAAAAATATAAATCAACCATTCTTGAGCTTCCATGGTCAAGGAAAAATAGGAAAATGGCAAAGCCCATGGATTTTGAAGAAATTAGGGCCAGGGGCAGACTCAGAGACTTCTTCAAGGAGGGACATGACAATGGATTTTGCAAACAACTCAAAGCATTTCTAATGGAGGTAGAAGCTTCAAAACATCCACATCAAGAGATAAAACATTTCACAACATGCAGATCAGAGGAAAATAATGGCAAATGGGGTGAGACAAATCTGAGCACCAACATCGGCTCCGACTTGGGGATGGGAACTCCTGCATGAGTGCCACAAGAAAAAGGTAGACCAAGTGCCAAAATATCCATTGGGCAAAGGAGTCATTTCAAGAGCAAAAACCAAGACCATTCTTCAAAAATAAATAGAGAAACCAACAAAAATAGGCCACTGGGGACTAGAATGGGAAAAACATAAAAAAACAGGAAACAAACAACCAACTATACACTATACAAAAGATGTTTACCTTGATTTAGAGAAAACAATCAAGGAAAAATTTCAAGTGTTTTCCATCCTTGGATATGACCATGCCAAGAGGTTCTGATATGTTTTCATCAACTAGAAATATACCTCTTTTTCTTCTTTGTTTAGTTTGTAAACCATCCATTTTCTCTGAAGCTCCTCCATTGTGTTTAAGTCAAATTCTTTAACATTTTTCAAGGCTGAATCATAGACCAAATTCCCAGAAAAAAACAACATACTTAGGAGCTTTGTTTTCAACACTTTCATACTCCCTGAAATCCACAAAACTCACAAAGTTGTTAAGATCAGCATCTTCTTGCAAAACTTCATAAGATGCATTGTTTGGGTCTTCAATCAAGTACAACATCTTCTTCTCTCCATATAATTTCACCAAGTTTCCTTCAATGGGGATAGTGGCATAAGACATGTCCATTTGCACACTACCACCAACACTTGCTGCCCACTTTCTTGACAACAACATCCCCCACTTGGCAGGGCAGTCAACAATCACCACATCAAGTTTTAAGTTCCTTCCAGGATAAGATGCAAGTTGCACAACCAGATCTTTGACACATCCCACCACTGGCACCTCTCTAGAGTCCATGGCAGTGCACTTCCCATATGTTGTTGTTACTTTGATACCTAACTCATTCATGACCTCAAGAGGCATGACATTACATGAAGCTCCAGAATCAAACATACAGTTATGTAACAACTTGTCTTTGATAACCAGGGTAGTGAAAATGGATCCACATTCAGCTGATTTAACCAAAGAAGTTCCTAAATAAACCTCTGGTGGTTCCCCTCTTCCAACACTTGTGGCTTTTCCAACACTACAACAATAAGGGGAATCCCAACCTTGTTTACATCTCTGTCTATGTGATGATCTCTTCCTCTTTGAATCCTAAGTATTCAAAAGCCCTCTTCTTGTGCTCAAGGATCCTAAGAAGCTCAACAACTTGGGACAGAATTTTGATTTGACTCAAAACTTGGGCAATGTCATATGGAACAAATTTGGGTAAAGCAGCACTAGGAGAAAGATTGGAAAATTCATCAGATGGAATGGGATTCTTTTCAGTTTGGGCATGGGGAGGAACACAGTTTTTCTTGGGAAACAAGCTCTCTGCCAGATGCATTTTTCTTTGGGGTTTCTTTGGTAAGCAATGGAAATTTTGACTTGGCTTGTGGCCCCTTGGCAGCTTTACTTATGGTATTGTGCTCCTTTTCTTGGGCAACTACAACATTCATTAATAGCTTCCTATCTTCTTCTAAAGGAACTCCTCCATCATACTTTTCAATCATTAATGCCCTCAAGTATTCAAAATCATTAGTGGGAAATTCAAAATCTTGTACAATGTCTACTTCTAAAGTATGAGAGGGAGGAAGAAGAGGTACCCGTGGATGCAATCCCAAAAAAAGTAGCAGTTCTAGCACTTATTACCTCAGTTGAAGTTGCTTCCCTTAGCGAACTTGCAGGGATCTCCATCATGCAGGCATCATCATCATTATCATCACCAACTTCTTCTTCTTCCTGCTAATCTTCCTCACATGGAGCATGGGGCATGAAACATTTATCACACCAATCAATGACATTTACTCCTCCATAACAACAACTCTGGTAGCCAAAGGATCAGGTACCATTCTGTTTTCCCTAGCACAGGACTTCTGTTTCCAAATCAAATGGTCCTTTGCCTCTATCATCAAGATCTTTGGTGATTTTTGAACCTGTCTTGGCCTTTTACTTGTGTTGACCTTGTGAGCTCTACCCAATTCCTTTCTCATCCTGGCTAGTTTGTAGGAAATTTCTTTGACAACCCCTGCCAAAGTCTTCACAACTTCTTCCAAATCAGTAGCCTTGCTTGTCTAGGGTTTTCTAGGTTAATCAAATTTACACCCTCCCTTTTTGGAGGCTTTCCAATTTCCTTGATATTGTTTTCATTTGTAAGGCCATAGTGAAGGCCTACCTCAAATTAGTAGGGTTTTGTCCCTTCAAGTAGTAAGCAACCTTTTTATCAAATGCATCTGAATATTTGATTAAACATGATTCATCACATGGCCTTATCCTAATAGGAAATCTCCTCAAGGTCTTATTAAACCTTGTGTTGAAATCATGTACTAACTCATTAGGATTCTTTTTGATGTTTTCAAATTCTGATCAAAAGAAACCTAGGGTCAATTTCTATCACCATACTACAATTTAAATGCATTGCTCATCTCAGTCCAAGAATCAATAGAGTTATCTGGAAAAGCTTTATACCAGTCCCTTGCATCCTCTTCTAGAGTATGGATAAACAACTTGATATACACATCTTCATGTTCAATCTCAAAGTCTTCCATCATATTGATAAAAAGCTTTAAATGTTGATCACCAGTTATAGCATTGTTTCCTTGGAACTTTGGCAGTTTGTTCCTTACTTCTTGAGGAACTGCATTTGGATAACCAGCCATCCCTAAAAAATTTATAGGTCCAAAGGTATTTACAAAAATGGAGGTCTGGGTGGGGGCAAGGCCATGTTGTTTTGAGGAGGTGACCCTAGAGGGGTGAAAAATTGATAAGGGGTAGAGGTCCTTGAAACACAAGGTATAAATTTCAAAATGGATATCCCCTAAAGGCCTAGTTTCTTGGAAATCCCTATCAAATTCTGAAAAGATAGGGGTAGAATGAGAAGAAAACTTTTCAAAATCAAATGAAGGCCCCTCTCCAGTTGGAGAATTCAATTCCACAAAGAGGCTACCTGATTCAGAAGCACTTGAATTGTAGTCTTCAATAATAGGCCGATCACTTTCATCAATGGAGATCCCTTTCTTGTCTACCTGATTCCCATAGCTCTCCATGGCTTTTCTTCCTTCTGATTTTACTTTTCCTAGCTCTGGAAATAATGTCCTAGTAGGATCCCTAACAAAGAAAGATCTTCTTCCTTCCAACTTTGCAAAGGTTAGTAACAAATCTCACTTGACAGAGGTTAAGACATTGGTATTCATTAAGAATCAAATCAATAGGAGTCACCACTAAGGATTTCCACCTTAGCTATGCAAATGCACTAAATATGATCTGTCAAATGTCTGTCAATACTAGAAATTGGAAATGGAAAGAACTTTGACTTTTCTTTACCCAGATTTATCAGTGAAAGCTAGTGCACTAGGTGTGGGAACTGAAATAATTACACACAACACTTGGAGTATATAAGAAATGTTTTACCAGGGTCTAAATATGAACTACACTTCACATGTCCCCAACATCAGCACCAGAAGTGTGTTGGTACCCAAATTTAATCTCCTTTAAAGGCCAAGCAGCATCATGGACTGACAAGGACACTCAAAGGCAGATAGATGATCATGTATGTCATTTTGTAGCTAGGGAAGTAATCTATCTAAATTTTTGGCACTCAAGCTTTGAACAGAGTGGGTAGCACCTTAAGAGGATTTGATCTATCCTCACTATTTTAGGTTGTGCCTTTCAACCAAGGTAAGAGAACCCTTTTATAGCCTTTGTTGTTATGGAGGAGATGGAGATATCCTTCCTAATGAAGTTATTAAGGAGACCTTGAAGAAAATATGATCAATGCAACAAAATCTAACTCTCACGAGTTGTCACTCTAGATAGTGGAGATATTCTCTAGGCAAGGTTCAGGCTACTAAAGACATTTGGAATCCTGATTGTTTCTACATGTTTTGGTAGTAAAATTTGTGCATTTGTATACACACATGAAAAAAAGTATGGGTAGGATTAGTTATTTTTAAATAAATTTTGGTGGGAGGTGAGGTAGAATGAACTTGATTTTCCAAATCTCTGAGAACTCTTACAAAATGGAAATTCTAGACAACAAAATACTTCATAATAGCTAAAATGTTCCTTTAACAAGAATATGTACTTCAATGGAGGCCAGATTAGCACTTTTTCACACAATCTATGAGATTATTACACAAAGGCTCGAGTTAGAAGGCCTAATAAAACATCAAAATCTAAGTTCAATCATGCCTCGAGGTACACCCAGAGGCTTATAAACAATATCTCACAACAAGTGAAAGAAAAGTGATTTTAAATCATTTATTTCACTCCCAGATGAAAGCTCTTCTGAGAAATGAGATTGCAGATGCCACTAAATCATCACAAGGATTGAGACCTATGTGATTAAGATAGATTTTGATACAAGATTGCAATAGAACAAGAAAACTATTTGCAGACATTCAAAAATGAAACAAACACATTTTGCTCAAGATTAACACATAAATAACTCGAGTTTGATTAAATTTATCAGCAGGGGAAAGTTTCTAGAACAATCTCATAGCTTGTCAATGGTTGTACACTCACAACCACCTTGACATGATCAAATGTAACACAAAAGAGATAAACATGATTCTTCAGATAGTTTCTCAAATATGGGCTCTATCAAGCCTTTTTCTTAGGAAATCAGTTTCTGACTCCTAATACTTCTACGTTCACAAACTCCCAACCCTTTTCATGAACAAAAATCATGCCATTTATAACATTTTACAACAGATTTTTTCCCCCAAAAAAAAGACGTTGAGTGCCACTAGTGCTTGTCATGATCTTGATCATGATTCCCATAATCAAATCTACAAAAATTCACCAGGTGCCCAGGGGGTAGATCTCTTCAAAATCTCCCACATTCAACTCCTTCCTCTAGAAAATCATTCTTCCTTCTATTCTCCAACCACTTCCGCCCCTATTCTATCCAATCTGGTTCTTTGCATGCCCGGAAGAAGAAATGGAAGATCGACCGAGCCCAAAGGTTAGATCTCACTTTAATGGTAGAAGACATCCCCATATTTTTCTCACCAAACCTAAATTACCAACAGGTCGTTCGCGTGCCAAGGAAAGAAAAATGGGCCGAATCCAACAATCGATTGCATATTAATGGTGAGAGACATTTACAGACCTTCCCCACCAACCAGATGCCTCCAAATTAATGTTCCTCTTCATTTGGCATGTAGGAGACTCCAATAAATGATAAAAAACCAAAAGAAAACGTCCCTTAGAGATATGGAGTGAAAATGGTGGAAAAATCAGATACATAGACATAGTTGCCATTGATTTCTATTTTGAATTTGGACCATCCACGTGGGAGATCCATTTTAGAGTGGGCCTACATGTTCCTTTTTCCTTTTACAACTTTTGGAAAAATGTAAATTTTCACATTTTCCCCGTATCTCCACCCTTGAGAAATGAGCCTGACACATGTCCTAAGGTGGGCCCCAAAGGAACCATGGCCAAATTCTTGCCATTTCACCTCCTTTTTTGGAAAAGGGAAAATTTTCCAAATTTTCCCCATCCTTGTGGGCCGACACGTGTCCCAATGTGGGTCCCATCGAACCACGCTTCCCTTTACACTTTTAACTCCTTTTCCCAAAAGGAAAATTTTCCAAATTTCCCAAGAGTCCATACCTCCGCCATTGACTGAGAGCAAGCTTTGACCACCTTCTTGTCGGGCTTGGGACATTTTGATTTTAATCCTTTTGATGAAAAGAGGCAAAATCCAAGTTAGCTCGATGGTCCGCTTCCCCACCTTTTGACTTTTCAAACTCGCTACCATGTCACAATGGCACATCCCGAGATGATCCCCAAAAGTTGAGATCTTGAATGAGTGCGGGCTCGCCACATGTCTCGTCTTGAGACCTTTAAGAAATTGTTGAAAATTCTAAGGAAATAAGACCTGACGGAGACCTCCACGTGTCATTATGACACAACTTAAAAAACCCTAAGGCATCAAAATGATTTGGTGGGGGCACGCTTCCATTTTAGAATTTTACCCAATTTTGCCAAAAGGGAAAAACATCCAACTTACCTTCGAAGGCCCACATCTTCATTAGCTTTGCCACATGTCCTCCTCCGAGGGTCAAAGTGAGACTTTTCCCCACCACTTAAAACTTGCTTTAATCAAAGCCCCTGACATGGGGCGCGGGTGAGTTCAAACCTTTTGTTGAAGTAGCCAAAAGGGAAAGTTTCAAAAACAAACCCACCGTGCCCCATCCAATTAGAAGAAGCCATGTAAGCACCAAAAGAACCAATCAGAATGAGTGGAGCCACGGGACCAAATTTGCCTTTTTGCCAAAAAAATCAAAAAGTGATAAGTTAAAGCATTTTCCCGTCATCCCTTGACCAACCAAAAGAAGCCATGTGACCGCCGAACACTGAGGAATAACTTTGATAGGAAAAAGACACCCATCAGACCATCAAAATACAGAAAATCACCATTCATGCCCAGAACCCGATTTTTCGCTAAGGATGAAAATTTTTTGAAACAAAAAAAGTGAATCATGATTTTGAGCATCTTTTCGACCATGGATTTGGATTTTTAAAGGCATAAAAATATAAATCAACCATTCTCAGAGCTTCCATGGTCGAGGAAAAATAGGAAAATGGCAGAGCCCACAGATTTTGAAGAAATTAGGGAAAAAACAGGGCAGACTCGGAGACTTCTTCAAGGAGGGACATGACAATGGATTTTGCAAACAACTTGAAGCATTTCTAATGGAAGTAGAATCTTGAACATCCACATCGAGAGATAAAATGTTTCACATCATTCAGATCAAAGGAAAATAATGGCAATTGGGGCGAGGCAAATTTGAGCACCAACAGGTCCTATTTGTTGTGTGTGGGATGTTGCGTGTTCAATTTTGTTGAGTCTTCTGTGAACATACATGATTGTTAGGCTCTTCGGGAAGGGACATCAAGAATGATTTGAGAATTAAAAGGTGACACATAGGAGATAGTGAACCAGACGTGTGAGGTGAATTCCTTAATTTTTATTTTTCCATGCTTTAATAGGGTCTTTGTTACACTCGTAAGTGTGACCAACATCATGTACATGACACGAAAAATAGGGGACATACATACTCTTACGGGATGTTCCTAGGATTCAAATTTTGAAGTTAGGAGATACTTTGGGAGGAAGGGTTTTCCTTATATACATTGACACAAAATATTGTAGATATTAGAGCAAAGACAATCCATAGATAGAAAACTGCCCATGGCTTTGGCTATGCCAAGAGAACATCAAGCTCTTAGAATGCAAGAGGTAGATTCGAAGCCTTACTAAGACAAGGAAAATATGAGAATCCTGGACAGGGAGATAGAAATCCATCTACCGTGAGATAAAATATTCTTTCCATAATACTAGGGCTCCCTTATAAAACCTTCAAGATGTCCTCTTCTAATAAAATAATAATAATAAATGAGCTAATATAGAGTTCCACAACTTCCAAGCACCTGGATAGCCTCCATTTTCTACTAGCCCAATATCCAAAGAAATTAATATTGGGTCTTATGCCGTGAGAACCTATAAAATAGGGAAATTTTTTATCTTTATGAGCTCTTGCATCCATGTCTTCATGGATAGAAAATGCATTAACAACATCCTTACAAGATGGATATGAGGAATGATAATATACTTCTTTTTGGAGCAAAGGTATTAACCCATGACAAGACTCTGGTTTCCTCCGCCATTTCTTTCAGTCCGAGCCAATGTCCAACTCTAGTGAGGGAACTATGAGAGACTATTACAAAGAACACCAACATCCAACATTCATGAAGACTTAAAATTTTAGAACCATGGATCATCAAATAGAATACTTAAAATAAATAAACAATTTCAAGAAAAGAAATCCAAAAAAAAAATAATTTTCAAAAAAGGTCACTAAAGTGATTATTCAAGGTAGAAATAAATTTTTTAAGGAAAAATTGTTGATTTGTGAAAATTTAGATTTTCATGGAGAAAATCATAACTACTCACTCAAGTGAGAAATCCAAATGCTAAAGGCCACATTAAAGGATCCATATTGGATTTTACACTAGATATTTGGTCATTTAATCTTTAGTGGTATAAATTTATTGCAATGAAATATTATGGTTTATTTTTTCCTTCATTTTATTTGCCCAAAAAAAAAAATTGGTGAAATTTGCATTATTTCCAAGAAGCATAGATGATCATTTCCATTTAGGAAATATCATAAGTCCAAGGTGTCACTTTGAATTATTCATATAAACCTAAATAGAGCTATGTAAAATCCTTGAATCTAGGAAATTATTTATTTTTAAATTTTATTGATGATTACAAAGAAAATTTTGGGTTGATTGTGTAAAGGAAAAATCAAAGGTATTTGGTTATTTCAAGTAGTTCAAAACCTGCAGTAGAAAATAGAGTTGTAATTACATCAATATTTTATAGGGGTAGTGAGAATATTTAAAATGAATTTATGATTTCGGTAACATTGTGAGATACTAAGAAATAGTTCACAATCTATTATACACCACAACAAAATGGTGTTTTGGAGAAAAATAATGTGTCTATAATGGAAATGGTTGCAGAATGTTGAAATTCAAGCATTAATCAAATGAATATTACAAATAAGCAACAACTTGTTCTTTATTTATTTTGAATAAATGTTATGAAAAACATCTTGTTTCTCATATAAGGCCATTTGGTTGTGTGGCATATACACATTTTCTAAAATAGAGAATAATGAATATGGATGATACAAGTGAAAGGTGCATTTATTTTTATGTAAATAACAATCACAATCATATAAATTATAGAATCCAATTACAAATGAAACAATTATTAGTGAAAATACTTAATTTTTGGAAAAAGAAGCGTGTGATAGTGACATAGATAATTTCATAGCAAACTTTTGTAGTGATACCTCAGGAAAAGAATATATAGAATAAAGTGGTCAAAGAATCCTTCAATATCCCCCCTCTAATAACACCTTCCACCACACCTTTAGTTCACATTCAAATATTCATTAAGGAAAAGCATGGAAGCATGCAAGAAACCCTCAAAGTGACACCTCAAATCATACATTAGCCTCATTGAGATATAATAGTAGATAAATCTCAAGGAAAATTAGATTTTGAGGGAAATATATGATCATGATACTCAAAATATTTATTTATACTCATATTTTCATTATTCTCTCATGATCCACTTTTCTTCCAATAAGCAATTACATATGAATGACAGAAAAAAGAAATGAATGAATAAATGTTAGGAAAATATTGTTAGTGCTCTATTAGTAAATAATAATTACATTAATAATTATTATAATGTAATTTATGAGTTAGTAATTAATTTTTTTATAATTGTTATATAAAACAAATTTTAACAAATACAGGTGAGTGAGTTTTGAAAATTGATGTAGGTAGGTTGGAGAGTTGTTATAGCTACTTCCTATAATTTAGGAAGGTTATTTCCTATATATATGGATGTGTCTGTAATGAAGTTTCATTGGAAATTATTGAATATCATTCCTATTGTTTTTATGTTGTAATCTCTATGTAAATCTGTTGTATACTCTTGAGTAAATTGATTCAATATAGTGAAATGATAAATGTCATTTGGTTGATTTTCCACAAGACAAGGATGAAAAAGCTATAAAATGGTTTTATAATACAAAATTGAATGTAGAATTAGATTATAATGAAACAATTACACTAGTATCAATTATTGGAATGAAACAATTACACTAGTATCAAGCTTGGATAACATTTTAGTTTTCTTAGCCATAATATCTCATGATAAGTGGAAGGTTTACCAAATGGATTCTAATTCAATTTTTTTTAATGGTTTTCTAGATGAAGAACTCTATGTCTAGTAGTCACCTAGTTATGATTTATAATGTCAAGAGCATAAAGTGTACAAACTGAAGAATGTTATTTATGGGCTCAAATAATTGTCAAGATCTTGGTATAATCACATAGACTCATACCTATTGAGAAATGGGTTCATTAAAATTAGTAATGATCCCACTTTTTATATAAAATTGAATGCTCTCAAGGATAAATTCTTATTGTATGTTTATATGTTGATGATTTAATCTTCAATGGAAATGCATCAGTTTTTCGGTTCAAGACAACAACTGAAAGTGAGTTTGAAATGGTGGATTTATTACTATTAATCAAATACTTTCTTAGCATACAAGTCAATGAGATAGAGGATGGAAATTTTTATATGTCAAAAAAAAATATGCAAATGATGTATTGAAGATGTATTAATGATGTATGGAAGCTTGTTGTATGTGATTCACAATGCTAGATATTATTTTTTGAGTCAGTATTATCTCAAGTTTTATGGAGACACGTAAAGAATCACATTGGTAACATGGAAAATGAATATTGAGATATGTGATAGAACACCTGGATATGGTTTTTTTATTAACCATTTGATGATTTTAAATTATTTAGTTAGATTGATAGTGTTTTTAGGTAGAAACGATGATCAGAAGATATCTTCTAGGTATATATTCAATTTTTGATTAGGCGCAGTCTTATAGGCCTCGAAGAAATAACCTAAACCATCAATATTTTCATCTCCTCACATAATTTGAAGAGCACTTATTGAAAAAAATATTAAAAAGGATGCAAATGTTTTCTATTCTATTCAACAAGCCTAGGATGAATCCATTTTTCCTACAGTTGTAGCAAAAACTTTGTCTAAGAAATCACGGGATAGTTTAGAAACTACTTACCAATGGTTTAGTAAGGTTAAAATGGCCAAACTATAGATTTACATAGAATTATTGAGAACTTAAGCATGAAGGAGTTTGAGTTTATATAATAATTCTTCACCCATTCATAAGTGTTCTAAACCAAGTTAGATTTCATGGAGAGAAACTAACATACCAAATTGTTGTCTAAAATATTCTTAGAATTCTAGACAAAAAAGTTTAATTCCAAAATAGTAACCATAGAAGATTCTTATAAACATATGACTCATCTTATTATTGATGAATTAACGAGTTTTTTACTATCACATGAGTCTAGCATTAGTAGAATTGGTATTTCCTCTATGGAACATTCTTTGAAAAGTCTAGTTTCTATTGAAAGTAACAAAGCAAGGTAAAACTCCAAAGGAAGATGTAAAAATTAAAGAGGAGGTAGAAGGAGTACTAATAGTCTAGATATTTGTGAATAAACAAGTCAATATTCATATTGTTCCAAAGTATGACAAGTTGCACAACATTAGCCCGAATACCCAAAATCTAGGATAGAGGTATGATAAGTATCCTATTAATCTCCCTAATGTAAAAATTATGGTCATTATGCAAAAAACTATAGGAATAAGAAATTTGACATGAGTAGGTAAATGCAAGTTTTTCAAAAGATAATTTGAATGTGTCTGGAATTCATGGTTCCATATTTATCACCTACAATGTTTCTCAAGAGATAAAAAATAATCTATGGATATTAGATAGTGGGGACAACATTCATATGATGGGAAACAAACATTTAATCGTAAATCTTGAAGATTATGTTAAATTTGAGGTCAAACTAAGAAATGACAAAAAGTCTTTATAATGGGAAAAGGACAAAATAAATTTATTAATGTGAATCGAATCAACAACGATTCAAAGATCTCGATATCTACTAACATGCTAAATCAAAAGCTATAATATATCCATAAGTGTAGTGACAAGATTAAATCAATAATCAAAAAGGTGTCGAAGGGAAGTGGGCACTACATTCATAGCTAACAAAAATTTCCATACCTATTTAGGTTTTTTATGAGATTAGGGTAGTTTATACGCTTCCATGGAAAAACAATTTCCATAAGATATATTTTTTTGTTGTATTCATGTTTTACTTGGAAATTATTTATCATTTTGAGCATAGAATATTATGGAAGATTTATTGTTATGATTGATCTTTAACAAATATCAATATATTTAGTTTTGAGAGTATATGGATAATTTAATATTTATTTTTATTATAAATGATTTATTGATTGTTCAAATAATATATTAAATCATGTTTTATTTATAAAGGATAGATTTTAAGCAAGGAGGGATATGAAAGTGCACTTCAATTATTAAGATGAAGGTCATCAAAATAAATATTGTTACAATTCAATTTATACTAAATCAATAACCAAAATACAAAAATTTGCAATTGCACAATACAATTGCAATTAACAACTTAAATAACCATTTAATTTTAATAAAAAGCCAATTTTTATAAATATTCATAAAATGATCTATTATTGTAATAATATGTACATATAATATTGTAAAATATTTGTTTTAAAAAGTGTATAAAATAGTTAACAAATTATATTTTGAAAACTATTTTTTTCATATTTATTTATATTATGTTATTATTTAATACTAAACTTTTAATATGCATATTTCAATATTTATGTGTTGGAATATTTTTAATATAACTAATTTTTTCATTATTTTTATTTTTTATTTAATATACTAAATAATTTTATATTTGTAATGTAGAGATATTAGTATTTGAAATATAATGTAAAATATATTATTTTAATTACTTTAAAATTAGATTAGAAAATTAAAATATTAACATATAATATAAATTTATCAAAAAATAGTCCCAATTTTAAAATTATGAAATGAGATCTCCTTTTTTAGTGGGGTACATATCACAATTTAAAATCGTGGGTGCACCCCATTTTATAATATTGTGAAATTATCATAATTTTTTAAATTGTAGACATGTAACAATATTAAAATTGTGACAAATGTCACAATTAAAAATTTGTGATTTTTATACAAAAAATTTAACTTTGGATTTTACTACATTTTATTTCACAATTAAAATTTTCACAAAAAAATTGTGGGTGGAATCCATAAAATTGGATTTACAATTTTGAATAAAATATCCACAAATGAATTGTGAAAAATGTAGATACAAAGAAGAAGACGAAGAAGGTTTTTTTGAATTTCTCGCTGAAATATCCACAAATGAATTGTGAAAAAAAAATGTGGATAAGATACCAGGTCAAAAGTTTCTAATCAATAGTGATTTGTGATGTTTATTATGTGACTTGTTTAAAAGATACTATCATCCATGTGGAAAAAATAATTCAAATATGAGTACCATATATATTTTGAAGACAATTCTTATGTAATTCTAGATAAAATCCGAAGCGAAAAGTGGTTATAAAAGTCAAAATGACCAAAAATCATATGTTTCAATAAAAATTCAAAGCAAATTGTATTTTCAAACTCACTTCGTAGCGAATACTACAGTAAAAGAGATACAAAATTGTTCAGCAACCCCTTTACTACTCTAAAGCTTTGCATAACGAGCATTGAATAAGCGTTTCAAATTCAATGTTTTGTAAAAAACCGTCCAAGTGTAGCTCTCACCCCAACAAGAATTTCCATATGATTTTACTTCTTTTACAAAAGGTTTTGACTTGATATCTCAATTAAATCCTAATGTTTAATGCAATGGTCAAGCTTCGTGTAAAAGTTTCAAACCTACTTTCTGCACACGAAAATTAATGACATGTCTAATACAAACAAAAAGTTCCATGCAAGTTTAAATAATCATGTCAAATCTCCCTCTATAACTCTCAGTGGAGTGATATCAAATGAAAACAAATTTCAAATGAAAACATTCTTAATTAGGAATCAACTAATTTCATAAATTCTAGAACCATTGACTTGCCTTTCACCGAAGACGGAATCTTCATTAGAAACTTACATGTGCATGTTCCCAAGTACCCACAAATTCCTCCTCCCAAGTACCCATATAGGTGACACCTTCAAAGGATTTTACACACACTGGGAAAAACATAGATTCTCCGGCACATCCAAATTATGTGGCAATGACAGAGACGAATTGGAGAGTTTGTCTAATTTTAAAAGATGTGGAATGCATGGTAATGTTACTACAACAACACATCATCATAAAGACTAAAAAATTTACAAGCACGGATCATCCAATAAAATAGTCACCGAAGCAATAACTCGAAGACAAACAAAATCATATTTTAAAAACATTTTCACAAGTAATCACTAAAACGACTATTCAAGGAAGAAATGAAGATTTTCGAAAAAAAAATTGGTGATTTGGGAAAATTCAGATTGTTATGGAAAAAAATCACGACTACTCACTCAAGTGAGAAATCCAAATGCTGAAGCCCTCATTCAAGGATCCATCTTTGATTTGGCACTGGATATTTGGTCAAATAATCTTTAGAGGTATAAATTCATTAAAATTAATAGTTTTTCTTCAATTGATTATACCAAAAAAATTTGTTAAATTTACACTATTTCCAAGCAGCATAGAGGATCATTTCCAGTTAGGAAATCTCATACGGCCAAGGTGCCACTTCAACTTATTCATGGGGACCCATGCAGAGCCATGTAAAATCCTTCAATCAAAGGTATTTGATTGTTTAAGTAGTTCAAGGAAATGATAGAAAAATAGTGGTAATTGTATCAAGATTTTATAGGGGTAGTGCGTACATTTCAAATGAATTCATGATTTCTGTAAGGACCACGGCATTAAGAAACAGTTCACAATCAGTCATGCACCACAACAAAATGGTTTTGTGAAGAGAAATAACGTGCCTATAATGGAAATGGTTGCAGTATGTTGAAATTCAACCATGTATCAAATGAATTTTGTGAAGAAGCAACAACTTGTTGTTCAAACATTATGAACAGATGTTCATTTTAATGTTTTAATTTTGGATCATCAGAAAAACATCATGTTTCACACTTAAGGTTATTTGGTTGTGTGGCATATCCACATGCTCAAAAAAGAAAGAAGAACAAATATGCATTATAGAGTTGAAAGGTGAATTTGTTTTTATGTAACTAACAATCAAAATCATATAAGTAGTATAATCCAATTAAAAATGAAGCAATTATTAATCATGAAATTGAATTTTTGGAAGAAGAAACTTGTAATGGTAGCATATTGTAATGCCCATCTAAAAAAACTCTCACTTGAGACTCAAGAACAACCTAAGTTTAGTTGACAAAATTATGGAATAATTTTTTGTTTTAAAAGTGCATACCGAACTTTTTTCCATGTCCGCTTTGAAACTATAGTTGTTACAAACAATGTTTCAAGGACAATTAAATCAAATAAATAAAGTTCCCATTATAACCAATATTAATTTCACATTATCAAGTTAACAAGAGAGTAAAATTAACAGGACAAATTTATCACTAACCCACTCTCAAACTAGCTTAAATGTTTCAACCTAATTTTTCTCATATTTAATGCACTCAACACTTCCTGAAAGTATTCCCATAAGATAGGAAATTTCCTTCCTTTCCAAAGGATATAAAGAAATTCTTTTAATTCCTCGTATTTCTTAAGTTACGGGCCGGCAGGCCTTGCAATGAAAATTTCCCAGAAGTGGGCCTGCGGGCCTAGGGAAGAAATTTTTCCTGAGTGCAAAATGGCAGGTCACTGGAGGAAACTTGGATATTTAGATTTTTATTGAAAAAGCACTAAGGGTTCAAAAAATGATCCGTGCCTCTGCCGATGTCTCGTTACGCCACGTGTCAAGCCCAGATTTGAGAGAGAAAAATAGACCAGCAGGAAACTTCGTAAAAAAGTTAAAACTTTTGTGTTGAAAAGTGAAAAGGTTAAAATTAACCCACGCCTCCACCGATGCCTCGGCAAGCCACCCATGGCGTAACCTCATTGGTTGTGGGCTTTTAATTCCTGGTGGGGCCACGTAGAAAAATTAGGAAATTTGCCAAAAAAATTTAAAAATTAAGTTTGAGAGCGCGGCCCATGCGCTCGTGGAAGTGCTTTTCCAAGATGAAGGACACAGATGCAGGGCCACAGAGAATTTTTTTCCAAAATTTCTTTTTCGAACTTAAATTATTTTTGACAAAAAGGATGATTTCGGGCCAGCGGAGTGGTAGGGAACTTCATGACTCTTGTGTTTTTAAGGCAAAAAGCACAAAAGGAAGATTTTAACTCGTGGGTCCGCCAACAAATATTTTATTAATTAAATTTTGACAGTTAAACTTTTTTGAAGCCAAAATGAAGTAAAACTTCAAAAGGCCATAACTTTTGATTGGGAACTCGGTTTTTGAAAACGAGGACTTTCTGGAAATATCTCAACATCCTCTTTGTACAAGAACTTAAAAATTTAATTTTGATAAAGTTTAAAGGGTCAATTTTACAAAAACATCTTTCTATTAATCAAAATGTGAACTGGTCTTTTAACTTACAAAAATTTGTTCCAATTCGCCATTATTTCTTCTTCCACATGCCTAAAGCAGTATGGAGGAATGCACTTGGGCAAAATCCAAGGCAAATTTCAGGTTTAAATTGTTTGATTAATTATCAATTCAAAATTCCCAAATTTGATAAAAAATGACCGAGATTTGACTATGCCTAATTCAATTAAGTTCTATGAATTATTTCTTAAGTGTTAAAGTCTATTTGGGATCGTTTTTTCCATATTAAGTTCAATTTTACATTCCATTTTGTTTTCCAATGTTACAGGGTCATTACTCTGCAATTTTCGGTAGTTATTATTTGCAGTTTTTTTAAAAAAAATAAACATTTAACAGAGATCAAATTCGAATAGATCTATTTCACTTGCCATACTATAAAACATTTGAATTCATTCCATGTTAATTTAAAATATTTATCCTTCCTTCAATCAAAATGTAGAACAAGGATGCAGTTTCTATTTCTTTTCAAAAATGTGCTTTTCAAAAACACAGAGGATGCAATAATTTTGAATACATTTTTCACATTCAAACAGAGAGTTGCACAACATTTTCAAAGCAGATTTCAAACAATAATAACTTCATTTTGTAAGGGTAAAACAACATCTATTCAATTGAAATGATTTCTTTTACAACTTCTCTCTTACAATGATCAAAATACAACTCACCAAGATATAAATCTTTCTTTCTTTCCACAGTAACAAATTACGAGTATGTCTTTTTCACATTCAAAAGGGGGATTTCATTTCCAAAATAGAGTAATTCTTCATCACAAAATAGATTACATTGTCCTCCACTTCAAGTGGGAAATGTTTACAAAAATAAATCTCTCAAAGGACTATGAATTATGTCTTCTTTCTCAGCTCCAGAACAACAAGATGTTCCACCATTTTCCAAATTGATCACAAAAAGTAGGGGAAAGGCAACGCTCTCCACCCAACCAAGACATCCAATAAAGAGGAGAATACATCCTTCTTCATTGGCCCCCGAGACCCAACCACAATGTAATAAGAAATGTGTTTCAACTCATGGCAACAACAAAGCCCACAACACAAAAGCAAAATTTCAAATTTAACACACAATTAAAACAAAACTACAAATTGAACCATAGAAAAGCACAACAAAAACAAAACTCGGCTTCATCATGCAAGTCAAAGGAGCAAGACCTATGGGGAAGTTGCTTATGCCTCCCAAAATGGAAATGGGTATCACCACCTAAAAACAAACCGCCAATATATATATATATATATATATATATATCATTTCCAATCCCCGACATAACCTTATGCCTCCCCAAGTACTCCTTATTCCTCCCATTTCCTTATGCCTCTCCAACCTCTTAGGGTACCCCATAATGAGTAAAGAAATGCAAGTTATTTATTTTACAAGGTGGAAACCATTCCGAACTCCCTCCACACTTATACCTCCCCAAAACACTTATGCATCCCCACAGAATCCCCATAGTCTTCTCCTACACCATACCTAGGCCATCTACTCAACCTACCAAAAACATACAAAAACATTCAACCATTCACATATGCATAAAATGAAAGAAGAGAATTTTCAAGAGCCAAGCTCTTACCTCTCCATGATGGATTTTGTTCCAAGGTTCTAAACAACAAGCTTTTCCAATGCAAGCAAATCAAAAGATCATCAAAACACAAGCATTCAAGAAGTCTCCAAATTTCTCCAACAAGAAGATCTTAAACACCCAAAAGAATTCACCAAAAATGAAGAGGTAAAAGTGAAGAAACCTAAAACAAGCCAAGGAAATTCAAATAAATAGAAGAGGGAAGAAAAGAGGATGAGGTGGATCCATGTAGGATGCCACTTCACACATTCTCAACTCCACCTCATAAGTCAACTTCAATCTCCAAGGCATAATAAATAAGTGGGTGGATGAATGACAATTTTACTTACACACTCAAACCAAGCCCACACCCCAAAAAGAATGAAATTAAAAACATGTCAAAAGGTGTAATTAAAGCCTTACAACTTGTCTTCTCGAAATGCATAGTGAAGGTCTAAATTTAACTCCCCAACCATAGGTAAGGTTGGTATACAAATTTAAGAGGTGTGGGACAAGTTTGACTTGTCCCACAAGCCTCCAAAATCAGCCTCCAAGGATAAATTCAAATTTCAAAAGGAAGGTGGAGTGTTTCATACTCCAAATTTACTTACACATTACTTACAACACTTAATTCAAGAGCCAACAACTCTAATAATTACATTCTTATGACCCATTTGATTAATTAATTTTAACAATATGATTACTCACAATTATTTACACATAATTTAATAAATAATGAAAGGGGAACACATCACTAATTAAACACATACTAACATAAACAAAGGAACCAAATAAAAGAAATACATAAAATCCCTTGGTCACATTCGAAGGTGATCCCCCATGGAGATCCCTAACAATAATACAACACACACAAACAAATACAAGTTATCATGGCGACCCTTGTTGAATTCACCTAGAATTCCAATGTGGCTACTCTTCAATCCCCCGATATTTGTTGTGTTATATTTACCCGCAAAACACAAATACCTCCTTCGCCGTGGCCGCATCAAATCATCAAAAATAAATATAAGATATAATTCCAAAATCATATATACATATGAATCACAACATCATCAAGGCAAACAACAATATCATTTAAAATTTCATCAATAACCATATGATCATCAAATTTAATTCAATTTTCTATGTCTACTCAATATATCAAATTATCACATGTCCGAACAACATCTATAATTATAACCATGTCAAACATTATATCAACATCAATGAAAAATGTCTCTAGTAATCCACATGCGTCATATATGAATCAACATCAACAATATTCCATGCTCTAACATCTAACATCATGCTAAATCAAAACTATAATAATGTTAATCATATAGTCAATAGTGTCATGATCAATATCAAAAGGTGTAAAAGGGAAGTGGGCACTACACATATATAATTCCACAACAATTTTTGTAGTGATACCTCAAGGTGGAGAAGATATATAACAATTTTTTGTGAAAAATGGTCAAACAATCCTTTAAGATGCCCCTCCAACAACACCTTCCACCACTCCTTTAGTTCACAATCCAAATTTGTAGTATGGAAAAACATCGGGAATGTAAGAAACCCTCAAATCGACACCTCAAATATTACATTAACCTCATTTAGATCTCATCGTATAGAAATATCAAGGAAAAATAGAATTTTGAGAGAAATTTATGATCATGGTGCCCAAAATATTGATTTATACTTGAATTTTTCATCATTCTCTCGTCATCCATTATTCTTCAAGTAGTGATATTTGTAAGGTGGAAAAAATAAACGGATGAGGAAATTGGTTCAATAGAGTGAAATGATACATGTCATTTTGTTGATTTTCCACAAGACAAGAATGACATGTAGCTATAAAATGGATCTATAAGATAAAATTTTATGTAGATGGCAATGTGGAAAAATAAAAGGCAAGAATTGTGGCCAAATACTTTGCACAAAAACTTGGAATAGATTATAACGAAAAAATTACACAATATCAATGTTGACATCATTTGAGTTTTCTTAGCCATAATATCTTAGAATAATTGGAAGTTTTACCAAATCGATGTTAATTCAGCCTTTTTAAATGGTATTCCAAAAGAAGAACTCTATGTGTAGTAGCCACCTAGTAATGATGTATAAAGTAAAAACATAAAGTGTACAAATCAAAGAAGGTTACTTATGGGATCAAACAAGCACTAAGAGCTTGGTTTAGTCACATAGACTCATACCTTTATTGAGAAATGGGTTGATCAAAAGTAGTAATGATCCCACTTTGTCAATAAAATTGAATTCTCAAGGATAAATCATTATTGTATGTTTATATGTTGATGATTTAACCTTCAATGGAAATGCATCAAGATATATGGTTTCAAGACAACAATTAAAAGAGAGTTCGAAATGGTAGATTTAAGACTATTAATTAAATATTTTATGGGAATCCATGTCCATCGAGATCGAGGATGGAATTTTTATATGTCAAATAAAATAAGAAAAGGATATATTATAGAGATTCAAATGCTAAATTACAATAAATCATCCACACCAGCCTCCATATGAACCAAAATTATCAAGAATATAAAGGATATAATGGTGATCCAATTATAAATAATAGATTCATAGGTAGCTTGATGTATGTGACATCCACAAGGCCAAATACTATTTTTAGAGTCAATATAATCTCAAGTTTCATGAAATCACCTAAAGAATCAAATTAGCAAGATGTAAAGAGAATATTGAGATATGTTTTAAGAACATCTGGATAAGGAATTTTGTATGAAACATTCGATGATTTTAACTTATTTAGTTATTATGATAGTGATTTTTAAGGTAGAAAAGATGATCGGAAGAGGACTTCTAGGTATATAGTCCATTTTTACTAGGTGCAAAGTGTTATAAGCCTTGAAGAAACAACCCATAGTCACACTTTCATTAGTGAAAATTGAATATTTGGCAACAACCTACGTGATATGTCAAAGTTGTATGGATGTGCATGGTGTTGTCATATGTTTTTCATGTTAACAAAGGAAAATACAAATATTATGTGACGACAAATCACCCATTACACTATCAAAGAATTATGTATTCCATAAAATTAGATTATACATTGATACTAAGAATCACCATCGAGAGCTTACTAGCACTAGAGAAATCTATCTACAATTTTGTAGATCGGAAGATTAGGTTGTAGATTTTTTAACAAATCCATCAAGGCAAAAATTATTTTAAATAATTCAAAGAATATTTAGGTTTCATAGGGATAGGTAGTCAAGGTTATGGGGGAGTGTTGGAAAATGCAATCTCTCCCACGTATGTGTAATAAATAATATAATTATGGAGTGAAGAGGGAAATTCAAAATTCCATGTAGAAGTGAATGTTTTTAATTGAGTATGACTAATTTTGTAAGTAGGTGTATATTGGTATTCATCCCATCCCACTTGAATTCTCGATCCGATTTATGTGTTATGTAATTGTAGAAAGTTATAAGAATGTCCTGAATTCTTCGATTTTTTTCAAACCTCTATAAATAAGGGGTTATTGTAATTCGATTTTGATAAGCTAATGAAAAAGCACCAAAGTGATGCCAAATTTTAATTTGAGATTTCTATATGTGTATTTTATGTTTATTTTCTTATTTATTCCTCCTTTCCCCTTCATTATCTTTGTTATTATTAAAAATATTTCTAGGAATATGATTTTAAAATTTATTCATTTCACAATTAATTTGTGAGAGTAATTTTATGGATGCTCTACATTACCAACATTTCAAGTTAAATGTTGAAGCCACAATGAAATTTATGAAGAATGGATAATATATGTTGAATGGAGATTATTTTCTCACTTCTAAAAAGGAGGGGAAAACAATTATTTTGTCTAACAAAAACAAATTGAACAATGATTTTATAGGATACATTAACTTTGTAAGTGACTCCAATATTTCCATTATTAACATGCTCTCCCAAAGATTTGGATAAAATACCTTAAGAATATACAATATGTAGATCATGTCCTAATTTATCCCAAATGATTTAGTAAAACTCACAAGTAAATCTATCAATGTTAAGTTCATTATCTATAATAATTTGTATGGATGCCTCCTTTATATCATCAACCAAAGAAAAGTGTCTCACAAGAAACACTCTAGGATTGGGAAATATCACAAGGGACCACTTGGAGGAACTTTAAGAAGCCATCTTATTATTTAGGGAAGCAAAGCTAAGAAGAAAGCAAATCATGAAAGTGATAAAAAAGGCTTGCAAGATGTCGTAGTTTGGTGATTTTATCATTGAAACTTTTAACGACATAAATATCTTTTAGAAGATTTTCTAGAGTCAAGACGAGAAAATGATTTTGTAGAACCTCTATCATAAGTTCATAATATTGTCTCTAATCTTTTCTCGTTATAGTTTTAGAGGATTTTGTTTTCATTTTTCGTCTCTACTAAGTAGATTTATTTTGTTGGCAAATATTCGTTGTTGATCTATTACTAACCCACAAAATAAATTTTAAGTCATGATAAGAGGGCTCATTAACCCATTTTATATATATGGAAAATTTCTTTCCGATATATTTAGACCACAACTTAATCCATTTAGTATTCCATGTGGCTTTGGGAATAAACAATTAAATCCATTTGATGCGCATGAAGGTTTTCTTTGCTCAAGATGAGTAGTGTTGAGATCTATACAATATTTTCTTACCTTTGAGGTGTGGATTTTTCAATTTAATACAAAATCATATAGTTTGGTTGTATTAAAAATGAAATTCTAAATCATAATAAATGGCCTACCACATGTGGAGGAGAAATAAAATATACTATTCTTGGTAAATAAGGAACAACCTCATCTTCTAGCTAGTATCTCTTACCCCAAGTGTAAATTTATACCAAGTAAAACCAAAATTAGGGATTCCTTTCTACATTGATGGTTGGGATCATATAGGCCAAGCTTGTGCCACATGTAATACCATTCTTCCAGCTTTTATGAACACCACTACATGATTAGGTTTGTCTTTGTTGGATTCCAACATGGTAAAGTCTCCACATAAGATCAAGTGGGCATTTAGAAAATAGTTTTGTAATGACCACTAGAAAATGGACCTTTCAATGGAAACATTAGAGGTATATAAGTTATCCAAACCAATGATACAAGTTTGTCTAAATTAAATATGGTAGGGTTAAAGCCCCAAACAATTATATTTTGTGAAAGAATTGGCACTAGTAGTGTGATAACTCCTCCATGATCAATCTTACAATTGGACATCTAGCAAATAGAACCCATCCAAATAGTGCAAGTGATAAACCGAGAAGAAGCTTAACAATTTTAACTTATCGCGTACATAAAACTTGCATTTTGTGAAAACTAAGGAAATTTTCCCTTTCCCCGTATTGATTGGTCACCATCAAAGTTGGAAGCATTTAATGAATAAACGAATATTGGAAAACATCAAGGTGCATGGATCCCTCATTATACAGTCTTCAAGGGAAAGAAATATATTAGTAAAGGTAAGATTTATCTCTTTACTTATTGTAATATCACTCATTTGAAAAGGATGATGTTATCCTTAGATATATTCTCCATATTTGGAAAAATATGTACTACACGAGCGATAAAGCGGGGCTTTGCACTCAAGTATAACACTATTTTCATTTGAATAAGTCAATCCAGAACATATAAAAGAAAATATTAATAATGTATTTCAATACTATAATTTTAATGTATCAATTTATAATCTATAATTTAAATGTGTTAATTGTTGGTTTTGTATAATTCATGTCAGTCAAAAGAACTCTATTTGTCAATGTGTTAATTGTAAAAAAATTATAATTCACACTATATATGTAAGGTCAAAATGAACTCTTTTTTTATTTTCTATTACATATTATTATAATTAGTCAAAAATAAGTTAATTTTACTAAATGTTGATAGCAGAAAAATATAAATGAATAAACAATTAAAATTTTATAATATTATTTAAACTGTAAGTTGCAAAGGTTACAAAGCAATAAACAAACTAGAAAAATCAAATTATTTTATAATTTTTTAAAAAATATTTAAAAATTAAACTTTTTTTTTTAAAAACAAAATAGTGTTTGATACTTACTTGAAATCTCTTTGAAAACAGAAAACAAACTCATGATAAAAAAACTCGCAAACTTCCTCTATATCTTTTCCAATACCTTCCATACTCACGATTAAAAGTTTAAAACAAACAAATAGTAGGAAAAACCAAATTCTTACTCAACCATATACATAATTATCATACTTAACCATTATTTTCTATATAATATTGTCATGTGAAATTTAAGACAGAAATGGAACTTATTATGTTATTGATTTTTTTGGTTGCGGTTTGTGGTTTGGCGAATGTGGGATTACAAGTTAGCATCCTAAAGCACGCTTATATGTATTTCGTACTATTATGTCGATATGATTAAATTATGGTAGTTACAGTCATTTCCGAATGCATTGAGAACAACTTTGATAGATTATTATGTTCGAGTCCATGCCCCTGGGCATTCACCTTACCTAGGTGTCTTGAGAGTATATCTACAGCTGCATGGAGTACCCTCCAGTATCACTCAACCTGCCATCACATAAAAGGTGATATAGCCTAAATAGCTAAACGTATATGTCTCTTGTATTGAGGTTTATAATATATTGACAATCATACATAAAATGTACAATGCAAATGTTGAAGGGGATGGATTGAAGACGCGAAATTTGATGGAATGAATTAGTAGGAGAGGAGATGGGTGATGAAGATGAGGTTTGAGGGAGGATAAGTTCAAGGGTCGGAAAAACTTAACATACAAAAATAATGAAACTTTTATCTCCTACAAGCACATGACATGTGGTCAACCATTTGAAGGAGTTGGGGGTGGTGTGTAGGATGTCAAGGCAATGAACCCACACAATTGATCACATTCACACTATTCATGTGAGTGTCATTTGTAGTGTTGATCTCATTTGCACTATTCATGTGAGTGCAATTAGCACTTCAAGGGGCCAAAATAGAAAGAGGAAATCAAACATGATCCAGATTCGAGACTAAACCATAATTCCCTATTCTTATAGAACTTTGTCACCCCCCCACCCCCCCTTTTCAATGTAACCTCGAGTAATTGCAAGAAACAAATGATGTGTAAATAAGACTCAATAATTTTAAGTTCTTTCAATGCTATTCATATAAGTGAAATGTAGATAAATAATATCGATAGAATAAAACTTGCACCACGTTCACGTTGATCAAAATTACCAATCAATTATGCAATGTTTAGAAATTGGTTTATAAAGCACAACCGATAACAAAAATCCATCTTGTATGGGTTATTTTCATATGCTATGTACATGCCATAGTCAATGTAGACATTCATTTCGACGATGTTGTAAGAGAAATAGGGTTTCAAACCACCTCTTACTCTACCATGTTGTATGTTGTGTCTTGTGTTTGAATCCTCATGTAGATGGTGTGTATGTATTTGATCGACAACCACACTCTTATTAAAACCATAGCCGTTTATTTTCATTGGTTGTGACAGAGACATGAGGGTTTATCTAACTATGTAAATTCCTTCAATGTAGTTAAATCGTGCTTCCAAACAAGAAATTGCAATTTTGTTCGGTGAAATCCCAACTTTTTTTGCTACAAACATGTAGATTTGATATAGAGATTATGTGCGAGATGACCATAATTGAAGGTTTGGGCAATAACAAGGGTTGTCTTAAACAGAAATGAGGAAACTACCATATTGTGAAATATATGATGGAAACACCGAAGGTGATGCATCAAGATGTCGAGAATAAGGGAGAGATTTTAAGGGATAGAAAAACGCGTGGGAGAAGATGGGGTTAAGGGAGGAGAAGAGATGGGGTGGGGAAAGCGTAATGGGATGGAAACTAAAAACCTATACTATTTAATATAAATTGAATTAAATTTGTATGTCATAGTAATCATTGTAACTAATGATATATAAGTTCTAAACTTACAATAAAATACAAAAATGAGAATCCAAAACTATTAAACCTTTTGAAAATGAAAGGGAGAAGGTGCCTTAGCTAATATTGAATGATTTGGAGATGATTGCAACTATCACAGGTTGTATCCGGCTAGAAATGATGTCACAGGGCCTTGCAGGATATTCTCGAGACTCGAAATGTGTTGGATAGAAGTGCCCACAAGAGGATAGGAGCAATTGGGTGCTAGTGACTATGTGGGTATTAAGGATCGTCTCTTTTCCGGATCTCAAGGACTTCACTCTAATATCTACTTTTTGCTCGACCTTACAGCTTAGGGTTACGATTGTACCTATAAGCTACAAAAACCCTATCTAACTACACAATCTTATAACCACATCGATCTAAATAAAATATGCAATATGTGAAGTTAGACCGACCCTAGTGGTCACTCGATGAGTGAACTTAGTATTGAGAATTGCACTACATTCCATAATCCATATAGTTCTTTGTGTTTGTGTCTAAAATAGTGTCCTTAGGTTTTCCCTCGTGCTAATGACACCAAGATAACGACCTATAGCTAGATTTGATGTAAATGTGTGGTATGGAATTAAGCACTTCCTTCCCTTCCTATGCGATGTATGGTGCAATGCAAAATGTAGTCCCTTTGATAATAGTAATACTATGTAGACGTGATATCCCTCTTGAATTTCTAGCTAGAATAATAGATCAAGATGGTATGTTGAGTATATATATGAGTCTTTGTTTTCAATTTCAACACTAGTGACATAAACAAATAACTAGGAATATGAAATAAAGATGAGAAAAGTAAAAGGATGATCATAAATGTCAAAATGTATAAAATTATATAATAGGACAGAAGAACCCATATTGGACACAAGATCCTAGGCGCTAGTGTCTCGAGACAAATAATGACAACCTTGAAAAGACATACGTGGATCACTATGACCTAATAAGAATTGGATACATAAATAAGACATGTAGAATTGAATCATAATAGAAATCAATCTCCTAGGCGCTAGTTTCCTAAGACAAATAATGACAACCGTGAAAAGAAAATCGAGACATGGATCACTATGACCTAACAAGAATTGAATACATAAATCGACATGTAGAATTGAATCACAACAAAAACAATCAAAGATTATAGACATACAAAGGAAAGTGTCACCAGTGACTACTTTTCTTATTTAAGATTCATGCATATAACAACATACCGATGACATAGTAAAATAGTGATATGTGCATAATTTTGTGTCTACATTTTCACCCATTTATGCTATTTGAATGAAATTCAAGTAGTGTAAAGGAAGTAAGGAACATACCTGTATAGGATCCGAAGAATAATTTTTGTAGAGTGCGTGTAGAATATAGAAACTAGAAGTGTAGAAAACCATGGATCGTCACTTTTACCCATGTGGCTTAAGTGGAGATAGAAAACTCTTGTAAGGAGAAACTTGGAGAAATAGTTGCAACAATTTGGAGATTTTGAGTTGTTACCAAAGGTGATAGAAGAGGCAGGAGTTATAAATTCCCAACCCATTTTTTTGATAAATTGAAGGATTTGGGCATCATGCAACTAGAGGAAGAGTGTTAGGGAATGAGGTCTATATTTCCCTCCTTCCATGATGTTTCCCCAAAAGGTCCAACCGCTACAGACAAAAAAGGACAAAATTTGTTTCATGTTTTATTTTTATTGTAACATGTTTGTATTGATTGAAAAACCCATATAGGAGAAGTAGAGGAAAGGAAATGACGTCTCATTGCCTACACTCCTACAAGATTGGGTGTTCTAATTTGAATAGTGTTAGATATTGTTTAAAATTTAGTCCATCCGGAATTGATGGTGATGCAAATATGAATCCAAATTTAGGTCATCTAGAAGAACTAGTAATTTTTATTATTGTATTGATTGATTGAATAAGGTGATATGAGTTAATTTGAATAATATGTATTTAGAAGATAGAAAAATTGTAACCATGTTGATGTGCAAAAATTAGCAGAACTTCGACAAGGTCATAACTTGAGCTCCGGTGTCTGCTTGAGTCTTTTTATGAAACCACATGTTTCAATGAGACGAAAGCACTAGCAACCCGCCCTACCGAGTTTTGGAAAGTTTTGACACATTTTGGGCCCTAAATCCGTCATCTTGAGCCAAAAATTAGGATTTAAGTTGTATTTCAGTTTTTTCCTATTTTTGGGCATTAGTTAATTTTAGTCAATTAGTTACATTATGAGTTAGAAAGTTGGCAATTCCTCTAATTTAGGAATGTAGAATATGTGTGGAAATTTCTATGCCTCGTACGAATAAGCATGCAAACTTACTAAGAATAGCAGGTTCTAGTAAATTGCTAAAAATAGTAATTTTCGCCACCTAGAGTAGATTTAGTCAAAGTTAGTCAGAGTTTGCTTGGCAACTCAAGTTGGGAGTTATTTTCCTATTTAGGAAACATTGTAATTCATTATTCGATAACAAAGAAGGAGATCTATTTTCTTTTGGAGTTCATATTATTTGCGATATCAAGTTTGTTTAGAATTTGGCTACATTAAAAATTAAGTTCGAATGACCATTTGAGTACCCTAGTAACTTTTGTTTTTGGGAAAACTCGGAATTTTAGGTTTTTTTCCTAAGAAATAGGACCGCCACCCCGTGCGAGCGGTAGTCTCATAACCACCACTTAGGAACGGCGGTGGTCTCGTAACCACCTCTCCATAAGGATGAGGTTCACGGTTTGTCACCTAGGTAAGGCGGCCCCCGAACCACCGGCTTGCTCGGGGCGGTAGTTCTGTCACTTACAGCCAGAAAATCATGGATCCACGATTGTGTAATTTCTATCTTGTAATAACTAAATTTTAAACATGTAAAATTTACAAGGAAACCTCCAAAGAATCAAATAATGGTTGAATCTCATTGTTTAAAGCAATAAAACCTTCAAATGGTAGATTCAAAGTACTCAAACTTGTATTTATAAATGGGAGTAGGATTTTCCCTAAATGGAGCACTCTAAATACAAATAGTTGGTAATAAAATCAGATTTGAAAAGGAAATCCCTTCAATCATTGAATGAAAGGCATTTCAATATTAAACCTAAAATTTAAACAAAACTACCCTAAGCTTGATCTTGAAGAATTTCTCCATAGTTTCTCCCTTCCTTGCTCCCATGGCTTCCTTTGCTCCAACCTGCAATTCAAACAAGAGAAAATAGACAAAATGAGGAGAATAGAATAAAGGAAAGGTTTTAATAAGAATTCATAAGGAAATTTAGGGCTAGTTTGGAACCCTAGGATCTAGTGGCCACAATTGAATTGATCCAAGGGTTGAGGATCAACCATAATTTTGTTTGGTAGGAATGTATATTATAGATGTTTTAAATAAAAATTAAAGGTATGTGTAGATGGGTGAATGGGGCCTTTTAATTACCTTGGTGTGCAAGTCATTTATTTAGTTCCTAGTATGTTTTTAGGAAATTAATGAAATGGAATTTTAAGTTATTAAGATTATGGAATTAAAATAAATAAGCATAAGGTTGATTCTTTTGGGTTTGAGTTTGATTAAAGAGGGTAAGGAATTTAACCAAGTAAATTAAATTATGGACCTCCCTAGTTGAATGTTAATTAATTGACCTTAAGGATAAATTAAGAAATTTTAATCATTTAACATAGACCTAGTCCAACCTTTGTAAAGTAAAGATTATTGGTGAAAATAAATTTAATGCACATTAAGGGTTGACACCTTTGTAACCTTTTAACTTAAAAAAAAGTTTCGTAACTTTTGGGTTAAGTGTTTAGGGTTTTAATGTGTTCCTAGAACGTCATTTTTGTAGGCATAACACTTGGTATCAGAGCCATGGGTGCAACGCTTGGACCCTAGATTGACATTGAAACCCAAAACCAATTAGCAAGATTTGAACCTTTGTGATTAAAATAATAATAAAATAATAAAGTTGTTCAAATTGTTGAACTCACCTAGTGGCATTTTGTCAAACCTAGATAACTAAAAATGTTAAATTAAATGGATATTCTTATGAACTTCTGGTGTAACAAGAACTTGTTTTCCCTTTGAAAAGATGTTGTTTGATGAGTACTAACTTTTTCTTTAGTCGTATGATGCGATAAAACCTTTGAGAATCTTCCTTGTTGGAATGATAAATTATATGGTGTGAGTCTTGTGGTTTGGCATTAGTGGTTGTGTTCTGGGGTTAGAAAGAGTAATTTAGAAGTTGTTTAGTCACCTAAATCTCCCCATTTTCCTTCAGTGGTTAGACGAACTAGTTTGGTTTCCGCTTTGGCGACTTAATCCCTGTATGAGTAAGTGAATATTAGGTCTTGGTGTCGCTTTTGATCCAACCTTGCATATGCATTCTTTAACTGAGCTCGAGGTATAGTACTCATATTGGTGGCCATGAAGCGCTGCGAAGTGACTGTGATGTTTTCTTTCTGTGTTTTTATATTCGTAAACCTGTGTTATTTTATCAAGGACCAATATCTTATTTTATGATTGGATTGAGAATCTCTGAGGCTATTTTAGTTATTTATGTTTTTGTGAGAATTTTTCAAACACTGCAATGCAGCATACTTAGCCACTTTCCTTGATTGCCGATATTTCGTGATTTTTACTTTGATTAGTGACTCGAAGCTCGTTATCTATTGGCTACTTAGCTAAATGTTACGTGATTCTTTCTTGCATGTTGTGGAGCTGGTTCTACGTTGTTTGTATTGTGACATTCTCATTGTATGGGGGTACACCCTAGGTTCCTTGAATGTCTTCTTACGTGCTTTAAGTTATGCCTTGGTTTTGGAACGATGGAACCCTGAGTGTGTCTAGGATCTTGGAGTAACTCTTTCGTTACTCAATCTTTCTAGAGAGAGAGTTCGTTGTGTAGTGCGGTCTAGTTGGCATTTTGATAGTTGTGGTGGTGATTCACTTACAACCAAGTAAGAGCTTTTATCCTCGTCAGAGTATATGTGTTTGGTTATGGGCTTATGGATTGTGTTAGGATCATATTAACTCTTGGTTGAATGTATATTTTAGTGGATAAGTGTTTTTTTTGTAGTGATGTTCTATGATGGCCTACTCAATTTATCATGGTTTCCGTGTTGCTTTATAGAAAGTATTGACTTGTGGATTGTATGTATCTTGGTGATTATGGCTAGAATTAAGCCCATTCGAGAAATGTGTTTAATTAAGTGTTCTTAGTTTCCTCTTATTGACCTTTAAATAAGTCTACCCTTGTCTTAACCTTTTAGATTGTTATGAATAAAAATTTATGACCTATTAATCTTTGGATTACGTGGAGACACTTATGGATGTTGTTGGGTCTTTTGAACCTTGCTCTTAGAGATGTTAGTTTGGTAGATCTTAATATTTTAATCTCGGTGGTTCTTATCTTGTGCTTATTATTTTAAAACTATAACTCTTGGTCATAGAATCCATGTTTGGATAGATTAATTGATTGTCCTCTTGCATTTGATGCTTTCTAATGGGAATGTGGTGTCCTTGAAGTAAAATTTACATTGTCATCTTGTTGCTTAGTTGGTAGTATCTTGTTGAAATATGGGTGTTGATTTGAAAATTTCCTTGTCATATTATGTGAGTAAAATGTTTAAGCCTAAACAAAAACATTGTTAAACCTCGTAAATTCGTAAAAGTAAATATGCCTCTATAATGGGTCTTCCTTGTAACTTATTTTGAGACTTGTAGAAACCCACTATGAATGTTTAATGATGCTTGTAATTATTTGGTAAACCCTTGAAATATTGATGTGGTACATGTTGAATGATAGATTCCTAGTTCTTACGAAATTAATGATGTGGTTGCTATGTTGAATGTCTCTTGTTCGTTTAGAATTAAAAATGTGATATGTTGATCTATCTCTTATCCCCATAAAGGTAAAAGTGTGATATGTTTTCTTATTCCTTCTCATTAAAATCTATTTGGTAAAATGATTAATTGATCATAACGAGACCCTAATTGAGGAACTTGGATTTTGAGACAAAAGTAAATAAATAAAATAGAACATTAGGAAAAAGGAAATGTTTTCTTGATATAATCTTAGTAGATTAATAAAAGAAATAAACCTATGTGGAAAGAAAACAGAAGGATACTTTTATCATTTACCTTCCTTAGAAGTAAATTAAATAATTCTTCCACCTATACAAATGGCGAGGTGTCGTGCCAACTTTAATAGTTCTTCTTACTTGATGTGAACAGTGATGTCACAATATAAAGAAGATCTTAATTAGGAAAAACTTGTAAGAAAAATGTTAGCAAGAGAAACTAGAACTTTGATTTAGTAACTGGTTTATGAAATCAGTAGTATTTATGTGTATTAAGTGCAATGTATAGTTGAACCTTTAGTTCTTCTCGCCTACCTGCAATGTGAAACACCTTGTTGATATTGATGTATACTAATTGGGGAGTTCTCCCACGTTCATAGATGTATGTGCCTTTCCCTTGTAGGAGTTTGGTTCGATGTACCTTTTTTCCTCGTAACTCAAGGAGTGTGAGTTATGTCCTTTAGGATTCGGTCTTATCTATTGTTTTTAAGAAAAACAACCTCCTTGTGTGTATATTTAGTCCTTGGTGACATAGGTCATTGTAATTTTAAGGCAACATATGTTAAGGATATGAGATAACTTTAGGAAATCCTCTTTTCTTCTTTTTGCTTGAGTCACCTTATGGTTATTGCCCTTTTTTTTAACATCGAGAAGGAAAGTGCAAGTTGTTTCTATAAGGTTTTTACTCACTTTTGGTACGATGCACTTAAAATGCGCTTGGACCCCTCTCGTTACTTGTTTCTTCTCTCTAGCTCCCTTGAGTGCTCTTTGGTGTTACGACTTATGCATGTTCTCTCTTATGGCTATTTCAAACTTGAGCAGGGTTTAAGATAAATAAATCCCTTTGTGTTATGTAGAGTGAGTGGTGCCTCTTGTATTGATATGTTAGTTCTAGTGGAAATTCCTTCTAAATGTTTGACATTTCTAAATTAGGTTAGTGTTGTGTGTTCATTCTTGAATGTAAAATCAAGTTATATAAAACCTTATGGTCATGTTTTCCTTAGTATTTCCATGAAAATTTAATTGTACCCTCTTAGGTTATAGAAGTGCTTCCCATGAATAGTTTTCTTGATCGTAAATGTGTTGGCTAACTTAAGTGTCATTCCTTGTTAAACCTCATCTTGTGTGATCTCAAAATTGTGAGACCTTTGAGTAGACATGTTTTCTCATATAAATTGATGGTCATGGTTGATATTTTCTAGTCTTGTCTAAATAACGAACCTTGAAAGTGTAACTTAACCTTAGTGGAATCCTTAACTTGTGTTGTTGCAGTATGTGGGATCCATGGGAGACTATATGGTCATTTCGAGTTCACAAAATTCTCCCGGTTATTCCTTTTCTTGGTTGTTATTTTTGAGACTCCTCTAACCATTTCATGTTTTGATGCTATATGTTGGAGCTTGGTTGACCACGTAGAGTTAATCTATAGAATTATATGTTTACAACCTTACTTGAAGAAATTTTAGGACTCATCCCTTTCAATCTCCCTTCTTCTTGTTAAATTGCATTGGACCAAATCTTTAGTTCTCGTGGACCCACACTTGTGGAAGCAAAGAAATTACACAAAGTGTGTGATCCTATTTATTTTACTTTGTTCCCTAAATCTTTCTCTCGTGACTGCCAAGAGGAAGTCAAATCAAAGAGGAGGGGGATGTAATTCCCACTTCTCTTCAACACTAAATGAACCATGATTATCATGCTCAATTGTTATAATCGTAAACCTTGATGCTTTATTCTAATTAGCATACTAATAAGGTGTGCAGTCATCATGAATCCATTGTGTTTTGGTTATTATTATTTTAACTATATGTCCTATTGTTGACCCTTTTGGGCATTTAAGGATAAGGCAATTAGCTAGAATGGTTGCATTGTTGTAATCGATTATGATAACATTACTCTTCGATATTTTTTTTTATATTTAGTTTATCTCTGTGACTGGACACATAGACACTATTGTGCATTATTACTGGTAGATATTAATAGATGAACGACATTAACACATTTTGATATGGAAATTGAAGGATAGACATTATTTTAATTGAACTGATTAATTTTTGATAGACATTCAATATGGAAGAAAATGATGTGTTATCAAATAAATATATGTCGATATTTCAAATCATTTTTGTATTGATTTGTATTATGATGTTCAAAGTTATTTTTGTGATTTATTTGATATTGGAGGATTGGGGAAATTGGGAATGAGTGGAAGCATTGCTAAATTTGATGATTTAGTTGGTTTATGATCTTAGTTACAAACTGATGTATGAGTAGAATCAAAATGTTGAAAATTGGAATAATTGTTAAATTACTTGGTCTTAGCAATAGTAGTTATGATATTTGATGTTGAAATTGATAGTTAGATATAAGTGTTTCATTAATTTGACATCGTTAATATGGTCGTGAGGCTAGAGAGGTTTTATGTTTTGCGCAGTAAACATGTCACAACACACAACAAAGGGATTGGAGACCAACCACATTGGAATGCAAGATGAATTATACAAGGGTCACCATGACAACATGTATTTTGTTGTGTGTGTGTTTGAATTATTGTTAGGGGGTCCCCATGGGGAGAAATCACCCCAATTGTGACCAAGGGGTTGTGTTATCTCTGTTATTAGTTTCCTTATTTGATTTTAGTATGTGATTTATAGTGATGTATTCTACTTTTATTAATTACTTTTTTTGTGTCTAAATTAGTAAATTAATTATTTTACTAAACTAAATTATGAATGTCTCAAAAGGAATACATTTATTAGACTAGATGGCTCTTGGACTTTGTGTTGTTTGTGGAGTGCTTGGGATCTTGAGTGTTGTACTCTCTACCCCTTCATGGAAATTCGAATTTGGCCTTAGGGGCCAGTTTTGAAGGCTTGTGGGACAAGTTAAACTTCTCCCACACCTATTAAATTGTTATGCCAACACTACCTATGGATTGGGGGTCAAAAATAGACCTCATTAAGTGTTTTTAAGTCAAAAAGTGACATTTATTACATTTTATTACATGTATTTAAATTTATCATGAGGGGTGTGAGCTTAGATTATGTGTGTAAATAATTTTATTATTTCACTCACCCACCAATTTATTGTGCATTGGGGTTGAGGTTTGACTTGTGAGGTGGATTTGAGGATGGGTGATGTGGCATCCTACATGGAGCCACATCACCCTCCTCTCTCCCTTTTCTATTTATTCAAGTTCTTTTGCTTGTTTGGGGGTTACTTTATTCTTTTGTGCTCTTGCATTTTTGGGAGTTAAAGGATTTTGGAGTGCATGTGGATTTGTTGGAGCTTCTTGGTGATTGTTTGGACTTGAAGTAGCTTGTTGTGTGGCTCTTAGATCAAGCTTTACTATGGAAAGGTAGGAGCTAAACTCTTTTTAAATGCTTCATTTTATTTTGTATGCATATGTGCTTGTTTTTTAGTGTTTTGTTATGCTTGTTGGGTGCTTGGGTAGATTACCTAAGTGTGGTGTAGGAGGGGACTATGGGGAGAATTCGTGTACAGAGGCATAAGAGTTTATTTCATGTTTTGGAGGGATTTTGGGTTGAGTGCCCCACCTTGGACAAGAAATTCTTGCATTTCTTACTTGTTTGTTTTATGAGAGAGGCATAACAGAATGAGGGAGGAATAAGAGTATGTGGGGGCATAAGAGGTACTTGAGGGAGGTATAAGAGTGTGTAGGGGTTTTAAGATATGTTTTGCATCTTTTAAGGTGGGCACGCATTTCCCATTGGGAAGCATAAGTGACCTCCCATAGGTTCTTGGTCCTTTGGATTTTGATACTTGAAGCCTTGTATATATATATTTTTTTCCTTCGTGTGATGTAGTTGAGTTGAATGTCCTTGGAATGGTTGTGAAACACCTGGTTTGTGTTGTGGAATCTTGTTTGTTTCCATGTGTTGGATCCACCTTTCATTACAATGTGGTTGGGGCTCGAGGGCGAATGAGGAGTATGACTTCTCCTCATTGGATATTTTGGTTGGGTGGAGAGAGTTACCTATCCCCCATTTTTGTTTCGGATCAAGCAAATCATGAAGGAGCTATCTTTTTGGTGATGTGAAGCTTGGAGCTTTTTTTGGAGTCCTTAAGAAATTCCTTCTTGTGAGAAACCACATTGTTAATCCCACTATAGGTGGAAGATTTGTAATATTGTGTTTTGCTTTAAAGGAAATGTTGTTTTGTAAGTTGTAATATTATTTGAAGGAATCTCATTCAAGAGTTTTAAAAATTCTTTTCTTTTTAAAATTCTAGTATAGAAAGAAAATAATCAAAGTGGAAATCATGTGTAATAGTTTAGTTAAAAGTCATATTATGGGAAGAGGAACTTTACCTTATTGTTATAGTTGTATGTTGAAAAGGGGAAAGAAAGAAATGTGTTTGTATAGCTAGTATTGTTGAAATAGAAATGAAGCTATTAAAGAGAATCATCTTATCTCATGGTATTTGTTTTATAACTCACAAAAGTGTATAGATTTTATGGAAAAGTTAGTAACATTCATTTAAAAACTTATTAAAAATCTTGTTAAAAGTGGTTGTGAGAATGGTTAAAACTTGTAGTTGAAAGAGGAAATAAATAGTATATTCCATTGTGTTAATTGAAAAACATGCAAAAGAAGAAGTTATACTATCTTGGTCATTCCCTTACATTGTTGAAAGGAAGTTTGTTAAATCAAATGGAAATGACTCTTGTATATATTGTTATTATCAAAATAGGAAATGTTTAAATTGAGTAAGTTGTTACCATAGAAATGAGTAAATGAATTTAAACCTTATAAATGAATAACTTAGACATGTAAAAATAAGTTCAAAATGACCATTTGAGTACTCTAGTAAGTTTTGTTTTTGGGAAAAACTTAGAATTTTAGGTTATGTTTATAAGAAATAGGACCATCACCCTATGCAAAGTGGCGAGTCTCGTAGCCGCCGCTCGAGCAAGGCGGCGGTCTCAAAACCACCATTCCTGTAAGGCGTCGGCTCATGGTTTTTCACCGAGGTGGGGCTATGGTCCAAGGATCGCTGACCTTCTCTCGGGCGCAATTACTGTCTTACGGCGAAGAATCACGGATCCACACCATGCAATTTCTATGTTGTAATAACTAAATTTTAAGCATGAAAATTTTGCAAGGAAACCTCCAACAATCAAATACTGGCTAAATCTCATTGTTTAAAGCAATAAAACCTTCAAATGGTTGATTCAAATTAATCAAACTTGTATTTATAAATGGGAGTAGGATTTTCCCTAAATGGAGCACTCCAAATACAAATAGTTGGTAATAAAATCAGATTTGAAAAGGAAATCCCTTCAATCCTTGAATGAAAGACATTTCAATATTAAACCTACAATCTAAAAAAAACTACTCTAAACTTGATCTTGAAGAATTTCTCCATAGTTTCTCCCTTCCTTGCTCCCATGGCTTCCTTTTCTACAACCCGCAATTCAAAAAGAGAAAATAGACAAAATGAGGAGAATAGAATAAATGAAAGGTTTTAATAATAATTCATAAGGAAATTTAGGGCTAAGTTTAGAACCCTCGGATCTAGTGGCCACAATTGAATTGATCTAAGGGTTGAGGATCAACGCTACTTTTGTTTGGTAGGAATGTATATTATAGATGTTTTAAATTAAAATTAAAGGTATGGGTAGATGGGTGAATGATGCCTTCTAATTACCTTGGTGTGCAAGTCATTTATTTAGTTCCTAGTATGTTTGTAGGAAATTAATGAAATGGACTTTCATGTTATGAAGATTATGGAATTAAAATAACTAAGCATAAAGTTGATTCTTTTGGGTTTGAGTTTGATTAAAGAGGGTAAGGCATTTAACTAAGTAAATTAAATTATGGCACCTCCCTAGTTCAATGTTAATTATTTGACCTTACAGATAAATTAAGAAATTTTAATCATTTAACCTAGACCTAGTCCATCCTTGGTAAAATAAAGATTATTGGTGAAAATAAATTTAATGCACACTAAGGGTTGATACACTTGTAACCTTTTAACTTAAAAAAAAAAATCGTAACTTTTTGGTTAAGTGTTTAGAGTTTTTAATGTGTTCCTAGAACGTTGTTTTTGTGGGCGTAACACTTGGTATTAGAGCTATGGGTTCAACGCTTGGACCCTAGGCCGACATTGAAACCCGTAAACTAGTTAGAAGGATTTGAACCTCCATGATTAAAATAATAATAAAATAATAAAGTTGTTCAAATTGTTGAACTCACGTATGGGCTTTTTTCGAACCCGATAACTAAAAATATTAAATTAAATGGATATTCTTACAAACTTCGTGTGTAACAAGAACTTGTTTTCCCTTTGAAAGGATGTTGTTTGATGAGTATTAACTTTTTCTCTAGTCGCTTGATGTGATAAACCTTTTGAGAGTCTTCCTTGGGGTAAGTGCACCAAGTTTGGGGGCCAAAAGGGGGTCTTAAGTGGACGCATTTTTCTGAAAAAAGAATCTTCAACTTGTACGAGTTTTTCGAAATAGTTACACTAAAAATTGGAAGATGTTGTAGAAATATGAATCGTAGCATTTTGAGTCTAGTTTCTTAGCTACTAAATTTGATGGAAAATGGATAAGTTTAATTGGGTCAAACAACTAAAATACCAATAGATGCTCCTATTTTTGTTAAAAAAACATAATAGAGTGACTTTTGTGCCCCCCACCATTTTTGAGCACCATTTAGTATTTTTGAAAACCCTTTGGTAGAAAGATAGCTAGAAGCATGTAGTTTGGGCTCCAATTTTTTTATATTTTTATAGAATATTTTTTATTTATGATTTTTCTAGTACAAAAATTTTATGTTTTGAAAAATAATGGAGTTTCGACCGTGCCCCCCCTAACTACCTCAAAAAATATCAAAAATTAGATTTTTTTGAATATGTATAGAATTATGCCTAGTTTGGGCTAGTATAATTTTTTTAATTTCGATCATCCCAAAAAAAAGATACACCATGAAAGATAGACATATTTACACTTCAAAAATGGCTATAAAAAGGTATAGTTAGAAAATAAATAATATGGAAACCTTATATTAGTCAGAAAATTTGAAAAATTATATTTTTAGAAAGAAGAGACTCTACTCTACATCGTGGTATAATTTTTTAAAATGGATTGATTGTTTTATTTTGATTTATCATAGAGGAAGTGTCATTTTTACATTTTCTTGTAAAAACTCATTGTTTGTTGTGTTTGTGCAGGTCTATGCCTCAGGCTTGGGGATCCAAACTAGATCCCAAGCTTTGAGGCATGGCTTGGGAAAAGAGAAAACGTAAACGCATACGCGTTACATAACGCGTATGCATTTTTCTATGTTTTATGTATTTTGGCCCCCAACATCCCTTTCATCTCTTTTATGGGAATTCTGCCAACATTCTATTTTGTCTACAATTTTCTCTACATTCTTGCACAATTTTTTAGTATTTCATTTTGTCCCCTACCACACTAGTTGATTTTTTCTAGTCATGGGCGATAAATGTCAAGCTAAGGATAAGAGGAAAGTCTAGAATAAGACACTAGAGCAATTAGAAGAGAAGAGAATAAAGAAACAGAGAATGCAAAAAATTTGAGCAGGAAAGGTACATCCGCTATATTAAATGTAGCTAATGTATTAAAAAATTAGATGAAATACATAATTAAAATGTAGAGAATAATGATTTTGTAATGAATAATGACATTGAATTGAATGATAATGTTGGTATGGGTGAAGAAATTGTTATGAATCCAATTGTCAAACCCTTACTTGAGAATCTAAATGTTAACCCCAAATTTGTATGAAAACACTTGAATGAAGAAAGTAACCTTGTAAACGAATCTTCACCTCTAGGAACACCTGTTTCCATTTCGCCAAGAAAACAACTTCACTTAATTGAAATTGATGAAAAAATTATAAAACCAATGCCTAACAAAATGTCTGAAAGAAATGCGAGAAGAAACACTAGTGGAATTTGGAATAATTACTTTGAGAATTTAAATGACACACAAATATGTCAATTATTTGTTTCATTGATGAAATTAATTAAGATGAGACCTATAATGAACACCCTGGGGTTAAGAACATCTAATTTTGTTGATCAAAATGTGTCAATTGTTGAAAACATACATACAACATACCAAATTGTAGGTGGAAAAAGATGCACCAAAGATAGTAATGCTACATGACGTGCACTACCTAATTGTATAGTAAGTGATAAAAAATTTAATAAACGCTTGATTAGAAAAATAAACAGGCTTTGAAGCTAAAAATAAAAACACTAATGGAAGTAATAGAGAGATGTAAACGTCTTGAGTTAGTCAATGACACTTTGAATATTGGGCTTTCTCTAGTAGACTTCCACAAAAAGAAAAGAATACATCTGATATTCTAAAAGAATAAATTGTAAAATTTTGGAATGAGAACACAAAGGTGTCACCGAATAGAAGAGATACAATAAAAAGAAGAATAGGTTCTTGTAATCATGAATCATGTGCAAAAAAATTCTTAGATATGCCTCAAATAGAATTGTTCTCTAAGTTTAAAAATGAAAATCCACAAATTAACATTAGCCAAAGATTCTTTGAAATGAGAAAACCCTTTTATGTAAAAATCAATCACTCACGTAACACTTATTATTATCGGGCATCATGTGAATTTTCAATGCATTATGATGGTTTTTTTCAAATATGTAGTGTTTTGCATACTAACATCATGTTACAGAGTGTGGAATAAATGTCCCACAAAAATCTTCAAGGGAATTTATTCTCGACAATATTTTGTGAAAAATCAACAAGACAATTTTGTATAACAAAGCATTTTTGGATGGAACGCACAATGTATGCGGTGGCTTGCCAAATCTGAAAAGTTGTATCCATGAGGAGAGTACATATTCAATAGGAAAAAATTGGTTGATTTCACCAAATATAAATCGGTGGAATATCAATTAAAATATGAAAAAGAATCTAAGAGGTGTGAGCTTGTTAGAAAATAATTACTGTATCGTAATATATGGTCAAATTTAGAGAGGAAAGTTGTTATGAGTATGCAAGGCACACAGAAGAGCTCGATGGTTGGATGAACAACTCAAGTTAAGAAAGGACACATTCCCACTTAGTACTATTGTTTTAGTAGTTAACTTCGCAGAGAATTACACATCATGCGACCACAGATGGAGGTTTAGCTCGAATATTATAACTTAGTGCAAGTTTCTATTTTCATGCATATAACATTCATGCACTTTCCTTAAAGAAATGAGAAAGATCAAAAAATATTAAGAGACTATCATTTCTACATCAGTGATGATCGGACACATTCTACAGAATATGTACAAGGGTGTTTCTAGGTGTTTTATGAAAACTTGAATGAGAGGAGTTCATTAGTTTCGATGAACATTATATTTGGTCGACAACTACACATCACAATTCAAATATGCACAAGAAAGATGCAAAAGAAACAAATGTACAACATATCTGGAGTTTTATTGAGACAAGGCATAGAAAAGGAGAGCATGATGGTGTAGGAGCATGTGTGAAAAGAGCACTTGCAAGAGAAGAGTTAAAGTTCAAAGATGGTGCTAAATTTACATGCATATTGTTGACAAGAATATGAGCCATGAATCTCGGAGATCAACGGTTCGTAGATATTTTTGGTTGATAGAGCAATAACATCCGGAAAACTTTGAAGATTGTATTACGCTTGTAGGATCAAGTGATATGCACTCATTCCATAGTTCAAATGTAAATGCTTGGACTATTTATATTAGGTGCATGACATGTTTTTGTATATCATGCATTTATTTTGCGTGGAATGAATGTGAGTCACATAAGTGGGTGGATGAATGGACTTGTCGACATCAAATTCCACTCAACAAACATTAAGTTCTATGAGCATTACAACTTGCACGGTCTTCAGATCAAATGACAACATCACTTGACTTTGACCAAGTCTTTGATTTAGTGCAACAAGGTACATACATATATGTACATGCCATGTTTTAGATTTATAAATTATTAAATGGTCAACTCTTAATGTATTTATAAATTGATTGAACAGTTTTAATTTTTGATACATAGGGCACATTTTTGCATTTATTGCAATGAAATTTAGCGAAGAGAGAACAAACTACTTCTTATCTTGTTGTGTAGAGGGGAAAAAATTGACTTCCACAGCTTTGATGGTGACGACCTTGAGTATCCCACGCATCGGTGGTAGTCATTAGATTTTGGCTTCGATGATATCCAATAAAAATCAAACATTTGGTTGTTTGAAGATTATGAAGTACATTGGAAGATACTTCATTATTCACATTTTTCCTTGCAACAAATATTAAATCGATCAAATATCGAGGTCGGCCATCAAACAAAAATCATGGAAGGTTCGTGAATCGATCATGAAGCAATTCTAGCTACCGGCATCAAGAATAGAGTTGATCGTCAAGTTCATTGGATTGAATTTGCAAAGGTATGTTCTTCATGAATTTAATTTTAATATTTACTTCAATTATTTTGTTTAAATTTTTATGATTTCAAATTCTATTTAATTGCTTACTAACATGTTTATGTATGTTAGTGGTGCCCAAAAAGCTTCCACCTTCACGTGGTCAGGCAATCACAAGAGAGAATTTATTATTCTTGAATCCAAGTGAAGCTAAGATAAATTAAATATTAGAAAGGAACAACAAACATAAATTCTCATTTCACTACCTATATTGTAAAAATATTATTAAAATTCTCATTTCACAACCTATATTGTATGAACCACCTATATTATTCAGTGAATGGCAATGGAAAACCTTACATTGACTTAGTCTAAATGGAGATGGAGAAAATGTGAGAGGATTTCATATAGGGCCCCGACGTGGAGGTCTCGGATCTAACGATATGTCTCTAGGTGTCATGGAGTCCAAGAAATCACCCATCGAAGATATGGTGTGTTTGGGCCTTAAAGCTCCTAAGCGAGTACGCTTGGATAGGGTAGCCCGAAAGCATGGGGAGCATATGGAACCAAAAAGAATCCTCCACTAGTGTTCACCTTGCCACCCCAATGTGTTGGCGTATTTAGTTCAGTCCCACAACCTTCTCGTTTGCAAACTACAGCCTCCGGCACCCTCAACACTCGACTCACCGCACTATTTCACGCGTTCACAAACAATAGCATTGAGAGTACCAAATGGAGAAAGAGAAAACCATGAGAGGATTTTGTAGAGGGCTACAACATGGAGGTATCAGATCTGAAAAGACATCTCTAGGTGCCATAGAGTCTGAGAAATCACCCGTCGAAGATATGGTGTGATTGGACTTCGTGGCTCTTAAGCGACTACACTGGGCGAGGTAGCCCAAAGCAAGGGGAGCATATGGAACTAAAAAGAAGCCTCCATTAACATTCACTTGGCCACCCAACATGTTAACATAGGTGGTTTAGTCCCATGAGATTTTTTTGTAAACTACATCGCCTAATGTTCTCTACGCTTTCGACTTGACTCAGCACATTTTCACGTGTTTGCAAAACAATATCACGAAAGAGAATCAAATGGAGAAAAAGAAAATTGTGAAAGGATTTCATAGAGGTCCTCAACATGGAGGTCTCGGATCTTACGAGACATCTCTAGGTGCCACGGAGTCCGAGAAATCACCCGTCGAAGATATGGCATGTTGGGCCTCAGGGCTCTTAAGCGACTACGCCCGGACGGGGTAGCCCGAAAGCACGGGGAGCGTAGGGAACCAAAACTAAGCCTCCACTAGCATTCAATTGGCCACTCCAATGGGTTGGTGTATTTTTTCGGTCCCACGAGCTTCCATTTGTAAACTACAACCTCTAGACACCTTATACTAACTTAGATCAAGCACTATTTTTTGCGCGTTTGCAAAACAATAAAGACAACGAGAGAACCGAATGGAGATGGAGAAAACTGTGAGAGTATTTTATAGAGGGCCCCGACATGGAGGTCTTTCATTTGAATAGATGTCTCTAGGTGCCACGGAGTCTGAGAAATCACCTCGTCGAAGATATGGCACATGATTGGGCGTCATGGCTCTTAAGCGACTACATCCTGGACAGGTAGCCCGAAATCACGGGAAGCATAGGAACCAAAACGAAGCCTCCACTAGAATTCACTTGGTCACCCCAACATGTTGGTGTATTTGGTTCGGTCCCACGAGCTTCCGTTTGTAAACTAAAGCCTCTCGGTAGCCCTACACCGATTGAACCGCACTATTTCATGTGTTTGCAAACAATAGCACGGCTAGAGAACTGGATGGAGACAGAGAAAACCACGAGAGGATTTCATAGAGGGATCCAACATGGAGGTCTCAAATGTAACGAGATGTCTCTAGGTGCCATGAATTTCGAGAAATCACCCATCAAAGATATGGTGTGTTTGGGCCTCAGGGCTCTTAAGCGACTACGCCCGACGCGGTAGCCTTGAAAGCACGGGGAGCGTAGGGAACCAAAACGAAGCCTCCAATAGCATTCATTAGGCCACCCCGATGTGTTGGCGTAGTTGGTTTGGTCCCATGAACTTCCATTTGCAAATTATAGCCTCTAACATCCCTACACTGACTCAAACTGCACTATTTTGCGCGTTTGCAAACAATAGCACATCAAGAGAACCAGATGGAGATGGAGAAAACCGCAAGAGGCTTTCGTAGACTACAGAAATCTAACCTAAATAGTCAAAGTAATAGAATAAATCAGCATTATATTTCTCACATATAAAATGAATTTCTACCTTCAAAAAAGAAACTATGGGTGAATGCTCAATAAAAAAACATTACAATTCTAAGCGACTTTCGTGCTCAATTATCAATACTTCACTACATTTTTTCTTTCCAAGATGCTACTTTTGGAAATACCTAGTTTGATTTGTGAAATTGAAGTATCTGGGATTTATAAAAATAATCAACTTGGCATGTTGTCCTTAAGATTATCCATGATTTTATCAACAACATCACATAGATCTTCCATTCTAGTTAAGTTGTGATCCTTCCACGCTTCCCATTTTTCTTTTTCTTCCGCTCCTATCTTCTCTTTAAGTTCTTTCGTAGATGTTTTTCTAATCAAATTGACTCTTTATGACTTTCAAGAGGAATTTCTTCTTGAATCATAATGACATCTTCACCTAATTGTTTTTCTTAACGATGTTCATTGTCATCTAAAGTTGAATACTTAATATTTATATGGCCTTCGGCTTCTTTTTGGGCACAAAAAACCTTTTGTAATGTCCAAAAAAATTCAGGCTCTTCATTCTCTATTTGATTGAAGATATTCATTCTTTCAAAATGAACAGTTGGAACATTGGTGGTCTCCCTAACAAAAAAAGTTTATAGTCTACATAGCTGCATCTTATGGAAAAATCATTGAACATTGGTGGTTTTCTCCACCCGTGCTTTTGGGCTACCCCGTCCAGGTGTAGTCGCTTCAGAGCCTTGAGGCCCAATCACGCCATATCTTTGACAGTGATTTCGTACTCCATAGTACCTAGAAATGTTTCATTAGATCCGAGACTTCCATGTTGGGAACCTTTACAAAGCCTCTCATAGTTTTCTCTGCCTTCATCTAGTTCTCTCACTGTGCTATTGTTTACAAACACGTGAAATAGTATAGTCTAAGTCAGTGTAGGGCTGTGAGATGTTGTAGTTTATAAACGGAAGCTTGTGGGACAAAAAAAACTACTCTAACACGTCGGGTGGCCATGTGAACACTATTGAGGATTTTTTTGGTTCCCTAAGGTCCCAAGCTTTCGGGCTACCTCGTCCAAGCATAGTCACTTAAGAGCCCTGAGGCCCAAACATGCCATATCTTCGATGAGTGATTTCTTAGACTCTGTGGTACCTAAAAATGTCTCGTCCGATCCGAGAACTCCATGTTGGGGAACTCTATGAAATTGTCTCACAATTTTCTCCATTTCCATTCTGTTCTCTCACTGTGCTATTGTTTGCAAACACGTGAAATAGTGCAGTCTGAGTCAGTGTAGGCCTACCAGAGGTTGTAGTTTGCAAACGAAAGCTCGTGGGACCAAACCAACTATGCCAACACATCGAGGTGACCTATTGAATTCTATTGGAGGCTTTGTTTTTGTTCCCTATGCTCCTCATGCATTCGGCAACCTCGTCCGAGCATAGTCCCTTAAGAGTCTTGAGGCCCAAACACGCATTATCTTTGACGGTGATTTCTCGGACTCTGTGGCACCTAGAGACATATCGTCGATCTGAGACCTCCATGTTGGGACCTCTACGAAAGCCTCTTGTAGTTTTCTCGATTCTCCATCTCGTGTCTCTCGTTGTCTATTGTTTGCAAATGCGTGAAAATAGTGCGATCTAAGTTAGTGTAGGGCTGCCAAACGCCGTAGTTTGCAAACAAAATCTAATGGGACCAAACCAACTATGCCAACACATCAGTGGTGGCTAGGTGAAGGCTAGTGGAGGATTTTTTTGGTTCCTTATTCCACGTACTTTTGGGCTACCCAGTCTGTGCGTAGTCGCTTAAGAGCCCCGAGGCCCTATCACGCCATATATTCGACAGTGATTTCTCGTGACTCCATGGCACCTAGATACATCTTGTTAGATCCAAGACCTCCATGTCGTGGCCCTCTATGAAATCCTCATTTGGTTTTCTCCGTATCCATCTCGGTTCTCTTATTGTGCTATTGTTTGCAAACGCGCGTAATAGTTCGGGCCTAAGTCGGTGTAGGGTTGTCGACGCCGTAGTTTGCAAACAAAAGCTCATGGGACAAAACAAACTATGCCAAAAATTTGGGGTGGCTTGTTGAATGCTATTGGAGGATTCATTTTGGTTCCCTACACTCCCTATGCTTTCGGGCTACCTCGTCTAGGCGTAGTCCCTTAAGAGCCCTGAGGACCAATCACACCATATCTTCAACGCGTGATTTCTCGGACTCGTGGCACGTAGACACGCCTTGTCGAGATCCAAGACCTCTATGTTTGGGACCTCTACAAAATCCTCTCACATTTTTTTCATCTCCATTTTGTTCTCTCGCTATCTGCTATTGTCTACAAACGCACGAAATAGTGCGATCTAAGTTAGCGTAGGGCTACTAGACGTTGTAGTTTAAAAACGGAAGCTCATGGGACCAAACCAACTACACCAACACGTCGGGGTGGCCAGGCGAATGCTACTGAGGCTTTATTTTGGTTTGTTACGCTCCCTATGCTTTCAGGCTACCTCGTCCGGCGTAGTCGCTAAGAGCCCCGAGGCCAAAACATGCCATATCTTCGATAGGTGATTTCTCTGACTCCGTGCCACCTAGAGATGTCTCCTTAGATCCAAGAACTCCATGGTTAGGACCCTACTTAATTCTCTCACAGCTTTTCTCTATCTCCATCTAGTTCTCTCATTGTCTATTGTTTACAAATGTGCAAAATTGTGCATTTGAGTCATCAGAGAGTCAGCCGGAGGTCAGTAGTTTACAAACAGAAGCTCGTGGGACCAAACCAACTACACCAACACATTGGGATGGCATGGTGAATGGTATTATAGGTTTCCTTTTTGTTCCCTACGCTCCTCGTGCTTTCGGGTTACCTCGTCCAGTGTAGTCCCTTAAGAGCCTCGAGGCTCAAACACGCCATATCTTTGATGGGTGATTTCTCGAACTCCATGGCACCTAGAGATTTCTCAAAAGATCCAAGACCTCCATGTTGGGGAACTCTATGAAATCCTCTCATAGTTTTATGTGTATCCATCAAACTCTCTCGTTGTGCTATTGTTTGCAAAACGCATGAAATAGTGCGGCCTGAGTCAGCCGTGTAGGGATACCGACAATCGTAGTTTGTAAACGGAAGCTCATGGGACCGAACCAACTACGCCAACACATTAGGGTGGCCAGGTGAACACTATTGGAGGCTTAGTTTTGGTTCCCTATGCTCCCTATTCTTTCGGGCTACCCCATCCGGCGTAGTCGCTTAAGAGCCATGAGGCCCAATCACGCCATATCTTCGACGGGTGATTTCTCAGACTCTGTGGCACCTAGAGATGTCTTGTTAAAACTTATACCTCCACATCGGGCCCTCTACAAATTATCTCATGGTTTTCTATATTTATTTATTTATCTTGTTGTGCTATTGTTTGCAAACACGTGTAATAATGTAGTCCGAGTCAAACAGAGGGCTACCAGATGCTGTAGTTTACAAATAGAAGCTCGTGGGACCAAACCAACTACACCAACACATTAGGGTGGCCTAGTGAATGCTATTTGAGGCTTCATTTTGGTTCCCTACGCTCCCCGTGATTTTGGGCTACCTCGTCCGGCATAGTCCCTTAAGAGCCCTAAGGCCCAAACATGCCGTATCTTTGTGGGTGATTTCTTGGACTCAGTGGAACCAACAGACGCCTCGCCGATCCAAGCTCTATGAAATCCTCTCATTGTTCTATCCATCTCCATCTAGTTATCTCATTGTACTATTGTTTGCAAACACGTGAAATAGTGCACTCTGAGTTAGTGTAGGGTTGTTAGATGCTGTAGTTTACAAACGAAAGATCATGGGACCACACCAACTAACGCCAACACGTCGGGGTGGCCAGTGAACACTAGTGGAGTATTCATTTTGGTTCCTTTCGCTCCCCATGCTTTTAGGCTACCTCGTCTCGGGTGTAGTCGCTTAAGAGCCCTGGATGACTAGATTGGCTTAAGAGTGAATTTGATAGGGGTATGTCTAAAAACACACGGAGTTATCAATCGCCTAGTAAATATTTCTTGTGTAGTTCTCGGATGGGAATCACCACCTAAAGATTAGTGACCTTCCATTCATTGATAATTTATGTTATGATAAACCCATGAATGCTTTCAAAAGTGCCTTAAAAAGGATAGGGTTATTCATAAAACCTAGTGAAGGGTGTGATGTGATTTCCAAATAACTTGAAATGCTTACGATTTAAAGGTAATAACATGAATCGATAGGATTAAACAATCAAGAATCATTGAGTGTCCGAATCGAATGTCATTGCATTTGGAGACATTCTCAAGCATTGGAGTAATGTATATGGAGAGACATTCTCAAAATATCAACGAGATGAAAGGCATCAAATTGTGACGATCACGTGTTTTTAAACAGGGGAGAAGACTATGAAGCATAGAAGAATGTAGTAAGTGCATGATAAAATAGGAACCGTACAAAGAGACCATGAGCAAGAAGGAGCACAAGTAAGGTAAATACACATATACACATTGATAAATTGAATGAATAATTACTCATATTAGGTAACTCTTTATATACATACATTATATAAATATTGATTTCTAAAGTTTGATGCATATTATACATTGAAAATGCTAGTACATGTACATCACCAATAAATGAAAAAATAATCCATAATGTCTTAAATATTGTCAAGTACACATCATATTAAATTAATTTGAAAATAATCTCAAAATGTAAGGTCTCATACAAAATTATCAAGTTCGAAATAGTATTTTAATGTGCATAATAAATACAAAAATGCTCAAATAGGTCATATACCATCAAGTTCAAATGCCATATAGGCATACATACAATGCCATGCACATAGGCATACAAAAAAATGTCATGTTATTTCCTACTCATCAAAATCTATTCCTCTCTTGGCCTTGCTCAAGAAGGCCCTCCCTTAGACAAAGATGGAGATCCATGAGATGACTTTGGATCATCTCGAGCCCATGCTTCGAGTCCTCTTTCGTTGAATACTCACCTGCATACGAGTCTACGAATGCAAACAATGTTTTTTTGTCAAAACTTAATTTATATATGTTTTCAACATGTATTTAAGACCATGCTATAATGAAAGTATTTACATAAATACACAAACTTACTACAAGTTTTCGATCATGCCGAATTTGCATCTCATGCTTAGATGAGTCATCGAGAGCTCTTGCAGTACGAACGTGGGTACGAAGACGACGAGATGGAGGAGTCCGTGCCCTCGAAGTCAAAATGGAGGGGGTTGAAGTTCCCTACATACACATAAGATCATAAAATCTAACATCAGAATTAGCGAAAATAGAGCTAAGTACATGTATCTACATAATGACAATATTTTAACTAATTTTATCAATATAGAACTATTGTTTTTACCCCACCACACCTGTGAATCAAATGAATAGGATGCTACCTGTCGTAGGTAACTTCGCACATATAATGAAGGACATTATTAACATAATTTAATAATTCTACAATGAAAGACATTACTAACATGTAATTTAACATAATATGAATTACACGAGAAATTTAACAAAATTTACGTGTTGTTTGAATACCTCAGTGAGTTGTTGCACAGATGAAATCATAAAGAACACCTTTATCTACTTGTCGCAGAGATGGTGGGGTGTCTAGTGAAGTCAACATCTTTATCAAACATGTATATCACGTGAGTTAGATGGACATACAAGAACATACATATATTTGAATTCAAAACTAACACACACACACACACACACACACACACACACACATGTATGTGAAAATTTTACATAATTAACATTCTAAATTACCTTTGTGAATGTATGTGTATGCATAGTGCTCACCGCCTATGGTCGGGATGAAGATGTGCCTCCCGAGCGTTGTAATATCAATGCATGTACATGTTCAAATACAATAATTTAAAAATATAACATATATAAGTAAATCAGTACTCAAAATTTTTGTAACACACATAACAAAACATAACAAATTTACTCGCGAAGGTGACGCTGATCAATGTAATCCAAATGTCTCACTCTAAAGGACATCTAACATAGTGACGTTATCGTGTTCACCCCAGCACCAAGTACACCAAAATCGAGTACGCTTAAAAGTATCATCCTCCTCGGGCCCCAAACATATTCTACCACATGACGAGCAAAGATATGGCCTCATGGTAGTACTCCCTGAGGGAATACTCTGTGTACCTCTGCGAGTATCTGGCTTAGAAATCTCCCTCATATGTACAACAAGGGTCGCAGATAGCCCCTGAAGTACGTGGAGTGTATCAATATCTACTTTCTCTTCACCGCTTGAGGGATAGTTTCGGGGTGAGGGGGCTTCTATGCAAGGAATCTACCCTGCTAAATAGGTGCACATTGTGCACCTGGTCGATCCTGTCCAGATCCTTTTCCTCAACCCTGGAAATCTTAGAAATCAAAATAATTTGGGATCTCGTTGAGGATAAAATCGTAATAGAGTTTCCTCAAAAATTATAGTGGCACCTCATTGTTATTACAAGGTGGAAAATCAAACACCATCCACCATCGGTCCCAAAAATTCTTTTTAATCAAATTATTATTGCACCAATGGATGAGAAATCATTTACATGTCAACGGAATAGGAAAATTAGTGTGGGGGTCCTTGAATAAGGCGCATATGAGTTCTTTTGAAAGTTATTTTTTCTTTACATCCACATATGACAATTTGTTGGAATAATAAACCCTACAAACCTCTCTATACATTATCTAATGATCAATTTTCCTCGTTTCCACATCAATTTGAACAAGTAATGCCTCCAATGTGTTTGCAAGAGAGGCACGGTGGGGGTTTGTAGATTGTGCATCCCTCATTGTTTTGATTAAATCCTCAATTTCAATTTTGTTTTCAACTATTTGGGTTACTAAATCTTCTTGACTACCCGAGGGATGTTGATTAATTATGGGAGTGTTGGGAGGGATGACAGAATAACAGGGTTTGGTTGTGGTTGATTCCCTCGACCTCTAACTGTAAAAATAAAAAATATGTATTCAATTCAAATTTTAATCTATAATTATCATATTTCAATGCAATTTTGAGAAAATAATTGTGCTTACCTCTTCTCTCGTGGCACCATCATCAATTCAGATCTTCCCAGTGATCCAGAAACAATCCTTTGAGCTTGAGATCTAGCTGAATGAAAAACGTGAGGGCACGGTTAAACTTTGAAACTCATGTTTGAGGGAGGTAAAATGATAGAGGCTAGGATTTTTTTGTTTAAATGCATACCCATTATTCTTCGGTGATTCCCGATCCAAAAAAATTAAAACTCGAGCTCGTTTTAAAAAAATGCATACACGTTTTACTTTTCTCGAATTCTTGTTCACTTTTTGGCCCCCACCTTGCACTTACTTCTTTTTGGAATGATAAATTTTATGGTGTGATTTTTGTGGTTTGGCATTAGTGGTTGTGTTCTAAGGTCGACAGAGTAATTTAGAAGTTGTTTAGTCACCTAAAGCTCCCGTTTTACTTCAATGGTAAGATGAACTAGTTTGGTTTCTTCTTTGGCAACTTAATCTCCATATGAGTAAGTGAATATTAGGTCTTGGTGTCACTTTTGATCTAGCCTTACATATGCATTCTTTAACTAAGCTCAAGGTATATTACCCCTATTGGTGGCCATGAAGCGCCGCGAAGTGACTGTGATGTTGACTTTCTCTATTTTTATATTCGCAAACGTGTGTTATTTTATCTAGTACCATTATCTTATTTTATGATTGGATTGAGAAGCTTTGAGGCTCTTTTAGTTTTTTATGTTCTTGTGAGAATTTTCGAGACACTCGCAATGCGATATTTAGCCACTTTCCTTGATTACCGATATTTCTTGGATTTTAGTTTGATCAAGTGACTCGAGCTTGTTATCTTTTGGCTACTTAGCTAAATGTTACGTAATTCTTTGTTGCATGTTGTGGAGCTAGTTCTACAATGTTTGTATTGTGACATTCTATCGTATGGGGTACACCCTAGGTTACTCGAATGTCTTCTTTTTTTTCTTTAAGTTATGCCTTGGTTTTGGAATGATGGAACCCAGAGTGTGTCTAGGATCTTGGAATAACTCTTTCATTACTCAGTCTTTCTAAAGAGAGAGTTCATTGTGTAGTGTGGTCTAGTTGGTAGTTTGATAGCTATGGTGGTGATTCTCTTACAACATGGTAAGAGATTTTATCCTCGTCAGAGTAGATGTGTTTGGTTATGGGCTTATGGATTGTGTTAGGATCAGATTGACTCTTGGTTGACTGTATATTTTAGTGGATAAGTGTTTGTTTCGTGTAGTGATGCTCCATGATGACATGCTCGGTTTATCATGGTTTCCGTGTTTCTTTATAGAAAGTATTGACTTGTGGATTGTATGTATCTTGGTAATTATGACTAGAATTAAGCCCATTTGGGAATGTGTTTAATTAAGTGTGCATAGTTTTCTCTCGTTGACCTATAAATAAGGCTACCCTTGTCTTAACCTTTTAGATTGTTATGAATAAAACATTATGACCTATTAATCTTTAGATTATGTGGAGACACTTATGGATGTTGTTGGGTCTTTTGAACCTTTCTCTTAGAGATGTTAGTTTGGTAGATCTTAATATTTTAATCTCGATGGTGCTTATCTTGTGCTTCTTCTTTTAAAACTATAACTCTTGGTCGTAAAGTCCATGTTTGGATAGATTAATTGATTGTCCTCTTGCATTTGATGCTTTCTAATGGGAATGTGGTGTCCTTGGAGTAAAATTTGCATTGTCATCTTATTGCTTGGTTGGTGGTATCTTGTGGAAATATGGGTGTTGATTTGAAAACTTTCCTTGTCTTATTATGCGAGTAAAATGTTTGAGCCTAAACAACAAACATTGTTAAACCTCGTAAATTCGTAAAAGTAAATATGCCTCTTTAATGGGTCTTCCTTGTAACTTCTTTTGAGACTTGTAGAGACCCACTAGGAATGTTTAATGATGCTTGTAATTATTTGGTAAACCCTTGAAATATTGATGTGGTACATGTTGAATGATAGATTCCTAGTTCTTACGAAATTAATGATGTGTTTGTTATGTTGAATGTCTCTTGTTCCTATAGAATTAAAAATGTGATATGTCAAGATCTATCTCTTATCCCCATAAAGGTAAAAGTGTGATACGTTTTCTTATTCCTTCTCATTAAAATCTATTTGGTAATATGGTTAATTGATCATAACGAGACCCTAATTGAGGAATTTGGATGTTGAGACAAAAAAAAGATAAATAAAATAGAACATTAGCAAAAAAGGAAATGTTTTCTTGATATAATCTTGATCGATTAATAAAAGAAATAAAACTACGTGGAAAGAAAACAGAAAGGAAAATTTGCTCATTTACCTTCTTTAGAAGTAAAATAAATAATTCTTCCACCTATACAAATGGCGAGGGGTCATGCCAACTTTAATCGGTGCTTCTTAGTGACATAAACAAGTGATGTCATAATAGAAAGAAGATATTAATTAGGAAAACTTGTAAGAAAAGTGTTAGCAAGAGAAACTAGAACTTTGATTTAGTAATTTGTTTATGAAATTAGTAATATTTATGTGTATTAAGTGCAATGTATAGTTGAATATTTAGTTCTTCCACTTACCTAGAATTTTGAAACACCTTATTGATATTGATGTATTCTAATTGGGGATTTCTCCCGCATTCATAGACATATGTGCCTCTCCTTGTAGGAGTTTGGTTTTTCGTACCATTTTTGCCTCATAACTTGATGAGTGTAAGTTGTGTCCATTAGGATTGGTGTTATCTCTTGTTTTTAAGAAAAACAACCTCCTTTTGTGTATATTTAGTCCTTGGTGACATAGGTCATTGTAATTTTAAGGCAACATATGTTAAGGATATGAGATAACTTCAGAAATCCTCTTTTATTCTATTTTTTTAGTCACCTTATGGTTGTTGCCCTTTTTGCCATCGGGAAGGAAAGTGCAAGTTGTTTCTGTAAGGTTTTTACTCTTTTTGGTACGATGCACTTATGGGATGCAAATGAACCCCTCTCGTTACTTGTTTCTTCTTTCTAGCTCCCTTGAGTGCTCTTTGGTGTTATGACTTATGCATGTGCTCTCTTATGGTTATTTTGAACTTGAGAAGGGTTTAAGATAAATAAATCCCTTTGTGTTATGTAGAGTGAGTGGTGCCTCTTGTATTGATATGTTAGTTCTAGTGGAAATTCCTTCTAAATGTTTGACATTTCTAAATTAGGTTAGTGTTGTGTGTTCATTCTTGAATGTAAAATCAAGTTATATAAAACCTTATGGTCATGTTTTCCTTAGTATTTCCATGAAAATTTAATTGTACCCTCTTGGGTTATAGAAGTTTTTCCCATGAATAGTTTTCTTGATCGTAAATGTGTTGGCTAACTTAAGTGTCCTTCCTTGTTGTTAAACCTCATCTTGTGTGATTCAAAATTGTGAGACCTTTGAGTAGACATGTTTTCTCATATAAATTGATGGCGATGGTTTATATTTACTAGTATTTTCTAAATAACGAACCTTGAAAGTGTAACTTAACCTTAGTGGAGGCCTTAACTTGTGTTGTTGCAGTATGTGGGATCCATAGAGACTATATGGTCATTTCGAGTTCACCAAATTCTCTCAGTTATTCCTTTTCTTGGTGGTTATTTTTGACCACCTCTTACCATTTCATGTTTTGATTATATAAGTTGAGATTGGTTGACCACGTATAATTAATCAATAGGGTTATATGTTTACAACCTTAGTTGAAGAAATTTTACGACTCATCCCTTTCAATCTCGCTTCTTCTTGTTAAATTTCATCGCACCAAACTTGAGTTCTGTGGATCCACACTTATGGAAGCAAAGAAATTCCAAAAAGGGTGTGATCCTATTTATTTTACTTTGTTCCCTAACTCTTTCTCCGTGACTTCTAAGAGGAAGTCAAATCTAAGAGGAGGGGGATGTAATGCCCACTTCTCTTCAACACTAAATGAACCATGATTATCTTTTCCAAATTGTTATAATCGTAAACCTTGTTGCTTTATTCTAATTAGCATACTAATAAGATGTGTGGGGCATCATGACTCCATTATGTTTTGGTTATTATTATTTTAACTATATGTCGTATTGTGGACCTTGATGGGCATTTAAGGATAAAATAATTAGCTAGAATGGTTGCATTTTTGTAATTTGATTGTGATAGCATTACTCTTCGATATTGTTTTGTTGTATTTGGTTTATCTCTGTGACTGGACACATAGACACTATTGTGCATTATTACCAAAGAGATATTAATAGACGAACGACATTAACACATTGTGATATGGGAATTGAAGGATAGACATTATTGTAACCGAACTAATTAACTTTTGATAGACATTCAATATGGAAGAAAATGATGTGTTGTCAGATAAATATATGTTGATATTTTAAATCATTTTCGTATTGATTTTTATTATGATGTTCAAATTATTTTTGGATTTATTTGATAATGGAGGATTGAAAAATTGGGAATGAGTGGAAGCATTGATAAATTTGATGATTCAGTTGGTTTATGATCTTAGTTGAAAACTAATGTATGAGTAGAATCGAAATGTTGAAAATTGGAATAATTATTAAATTACTTGGTCCTAGCAATAGTAGTTATGATATTTGAGGTTGAAATTGATAGTTAGATATAATTGTTTTATTACTTCGACATCTTTAATATAACCATGAGGCCGAGAAAGTGTTATGTGTTTTGCAGGTAAACATGTCACAACAAACAACATGGGGATTGAAAACCAACCACATCGGAATGCTAGAAGAATTCAACAAGGGTCACCTTGAAACATATATTTTGTTGTGTGTGTGTTTGAATTATTGTTAGGGGTCCCCATGGGGAATCACCCCTAATTGTGACCAAGGGGTTATGTGTTATCTCTTTTATTAGTTTTCTTATTTGATTTTAGTATGTGATTTATAGTGATATATTCTTCTTTTATTAATTACTTGTTTTGCACATCTAAATTAGTAATTTAATTATTTTACTAAACTAAATTATGAATAGGTCAAAAGGAATGCATTTATCATACTAGATGGCTCTTGGACTTTGTGTTTTTGTTGAGTGCTTGGGATCTTGAGTGTTGTACACTCTACCCCTTCATGGAAATTCGAATTTGGCCTTAGGGGCCAGTTTGAAGACTTGTGGGACAAGGTAAACTTGTCCCACACCTCTTAAATTACTATGCCAACCCTACCTATGCATTGGGGTCAAAAATAAACCCCATTAAGTGTTTTGTAACTCAAAAAGTGACATTTATTACACTTTTCTTACATGGGTCTTTAAGTTTGTCCTTAAGGGGTGTGGGCTTAGATTGTGTGTAAAAGTAATTTTGTCATTTCACTCACCCACCAATTTATTGTGCATTGGGGTTGAGGTTTGACTTGTGAGGTGGAGTTGAGGATGGGTGATGTGGCATCCTACATGGAGCCACATCACCATCCTCTCTCCATTTCCTATTTATTCAAGTTTTTTTTCTTGTTTGGGGGTTACTTCATTCTTTTGTGCTCTTGCATTTTTGGGAGTTAGAGGATTTTAGAGTGCATGTGGATTTGTTGGAGCTTCTTGGTGATTGTTTGGACTTGAAGTAGCTTGGTGTGTGACTCTTGGATCAAGCTTTACCATGGAAAGGTAGGAGCTCAAATCTTGTTAAATGCTTCTTTTTATTTTGTACACATATGTGTTTTTTTTGAGTGTTTTGTTATGCTTGTTGGGTGCTTGGGTAGATTTCCTAAGTGTGGTGTAGGAGGGGACTATGAGGAGAATTCATGTAGGGAGGCATAAGATTTTATTTCATGTTTTGGAGGGAGTTTGGGTTGAGTGCCCCACCTTGGACAAGAAATGTTAGCATTTCTTACTTGTTTGTTTCATGAGGGAGGCATAAGAGAATGAGGGAGCCATAAGAGTATGTGGGAGGCATAAGAGGTACTTGAGAGAGTTATAAGAGTGTGTAGGGGTTTTGAGATATGTGTTGGAGGTTTTAAGGTGGGCACCCAATTCCCATTGGGAGGCATAAGTGACCTCCCCTTAGGTTCTTTCTCCTTTGGCTTTCCATACTTGAAGCCTTGTATATTTTGTTATTTTTTCATCTTGTGTTGTAGTTGAGTTGAATGTCCTTTGAATGGTTGTGAAATACTTGGTTTGTGTTGTGGAATCTTGTTTGTTTCCATGTGTTGGATCCACCTTTATTGCAGCGGTGGTTGGAGCTTGAGGCCAATGAGGAGGATGACTTCTCCTCCTCATTAGATATTTTGGTTCGGTGGAGAGTGTTTCCTCTCCCCCGATTTTTTTGTGGATCAAGAAAATCATGAAGGAGCTATCTTTTTGGTGATGTGAAGCTTGGAGCTTTTGTTGGAGTCCTTAATAAATTCCTTCTTGTGAGAAACCTCATTGTTATTCCCACTATAGGTGGAAGATTTCTAATATTACGTTTTTCTTTAAAGGAAATGTTGTTTTGTAAGTTGTAATATTATTTAAAGGAAGCTCATTGAAGAGTTGTAAAACTTCTTTTCTCTTTAAAATTTTATTATGGAAAGAAAAGAATCAAAATGGAAATCATGTGTAAAAGTTTAGTTGAAAGTTGTATTGTGGGAAGAGGAAGTTTACCTTCATTGTTGTAGTTGTATGTTGAAAAGGGGAAAGAAAGAAATGTGTTTGTAAAGCTAGTATTGTTGAAATAGAAAAGAAGCTATAAAAGGGAATCATATTATCTCATGGTAGTTGTTTTATTTTTCCCAAAAGTGTATAGATTTTATGGACAAGTTAGTAACTTTCATTTCAAAACTTATTAAAAACCATGTTAAAATTGGTTGTCAGAATGGTTGAAACTTGTAGTTGAAAGAGGAAAGAAATAGTATATTCCATTATGTTAATTTAAAAACATGCAAAAGAAGAAGTTAGACTATCGTGTTCATTCCCTTACATTTTTGAAAGAATTTTTGTTAAATAAAATGGAAATGACTCTTGTAGATGTTGTTATTATCAAAATAGGAAATGTTTAAATTGAGTAAATTATTACCATAGAAATGAGCAAATGAATTTAAACCTTGCAAATGAATAACTTAGACATGTAAAAATAAGTTCAAAATGACCATTTGAGTACCCTAGTAACTTTTTTTTTGGGAAAAACTCAGAATTTTAGGTTATATTTCTAAGAAATAGGACCGTCGCCCTATGCAGAGTGGCGCCTTGTAGAGTCATGCCGCTTGCTCGAGGTGGCGGTCTTAAAACCACCTCTCCGTAAGGCGTCGGTTCATGATTTTTCACCACGGTAAGGCTACAGGTCCCAGGATCGCCGACCTTCTCTCGAGCGGCAGATCTGTCACTTATAGTGGAAGAATCATGGATCCACGCTTATGCAATTTTAATGTTGTAATAACTAAATTTTTAGCATGTAAAATTTACAAGGAAACCTCCAACAATCAAATAATGGCTAAATCTCATTGTTTAAAGCAATAAAACCTTCAAATGGTTGATTCAAAGTACTCAAACTTGTATTTATAAATGGGAGTAGGATTTTCCCTAAATGGGGCACTCCAAATACAAATATTTGGTAATAAAATCATATTTGAAAAGTAAATCCCTTCAATCCTTGAATGAAATACATTTCAATATTAAACCTACAATCTAAACAAACTACCCTAAGCTTGATCTTGAAAAATTTCTCCATAGTTTCTCCCTTCCTTGCTCCCATGGCTTTCTTTTCTCCAACCTCGCAATTCAAACAAGAGAAAATAGACCAAATAAGGAGAATAAAATAAAAGAAAGGTTTTAATAATAATTCATAAGGAAATTTAGGGCTAAGTTTGGAATCCTATGATTTAGTGGCCACAATTGAATTGATCTAAGGGTTGAGGATCAACCCTACTTTTTTTTTCGTAGGAATGTATATTATAGATGTTTTAAAAAAATTTAAAGGTATGGGTATATGGGTGAAAGGGGCCTTTTAATTACCTTGGTGTGCAAGTCATTTATTTAGTTCCTAGTATGTTTATAGGAAAATAATGAAATTGACTTTTAAGTTATTAAGATTATGTAATTAAAATAACTAAGCATAAGGTTGATTATTTTGGGTTTGAGTTTGATTAAAGAGGGTAAGACATTTAACCAAGTAAATTAAATTATGGCACCTCCCTAGTTGAATGTTAATTATTTGACCTTACAGATAAATTAAGAAATTTTAATCATTTAACCTAGACCTAGTCCATCCTTGGTAAAGTAAAGATTATTGGTGAAAATAAATTTAATGCACACTAAGGGTTGACACCCTTGTAACCTTTTAACTTAACAAAAAATTGCCTCAAATTTTGGGTTAAGTGTTTAGGGTTTTTAACGTGTTCCTAAAACGTCATTTTTGTGGATGTAACATTACCATTCAAGTTTCATCCTCTATTTCTATCAAAGATAACCAACATTCTTCGCAAGAAAATCATCCATCCTTGAAATGGTTTTAAAAAATCACAAATCACAAGCGATTTTGGCATTAAAATATCAAATTTCATCAAAGAAAAAACACAAGTTAAAACATCTATCATATATAACTTCGGTTGTCTAGTCTACGTTGCTACCATATTAAAAGAAAAATGAGATCCTATCTCACAAATTTCGCTTTATCCTTTTACATCCATGAATAATCCCCATAAAAATCCATCCATCTTTAACTAGTAAAAATGGTTTTGGGGGAACAAATACCCTCAAACCTTGTCCTCAACTCGATCAAGGAAAAAATAATTTCTATATGTAACGCTAAATCCAATCTCTTCCAATCAAAAAATATCACAAGTCGAAAGATTTGTAGATTATATTAAACTCTATTTTTACAAAATGCATTGCATATTTTTCCTAAAGTAAACTGGATGTATTACTTTCCCGCCGTTGTCCCTTCTCGTTAGAATCGCCGCTAGTCTCCACAAGAACACAAACAATCCTTGAAATGCTGAAAATAATTTACTTCCTAAACAATTATTTCTCCCTCGAATTGTAGAGATAAATTTTTTAGCAATACCAAAATCACAACATGCTTTATATTGTATTTTTATTTTAAAATTTTCTAAATGTTTTAGTTCTCAAAAGTATATGGGGCATGTGATGTTTCCAACCAATAACGAAAACTCGTGCAAAGCAAGCAACAAAAGAAAGCATAAGGTGAGCTGATTAAGGTGTTTATAATTTTCTTCATTTTTTAAAATGTGTTTATTAAATCTCTATTTCCATGATAATAGGTTTTCACTTGACGCAAATCAGCAAATCCAAGTGGAATATAAGATTCGTGATTTTGATGTGAATGAACCAACTATTGGATGGTATTGGTTTTGCAGAGGAGGCGCTGAATTTGAATTGAATGTACACACTAATGAATGAGTGACCTTCAACTATTTATGAATGAGTAACTTTCAACTATGTAATCTAAGCTCCGATGTCGGTTTTATTGTAATCTTTACCAATATTTTATGAACTCAAATCGCATGCTTAAATACTCGGTAAAGAGTGTAATAAAATCGACATTAGGAGCTCAGACATATATTCGAAAGTGTAACACCTGCAATTTGCATACACAAATACAAAACCAAAAAAAAAAAGAAATATATATGTTTTACTTACATTGTTGCAAACATTACACCACATGAGGACACTTAGGAGAACACAATCACCTAAGATATCGACACGACATTATCCCACATAAATAACATAAAAAAATACATGATGCACATCAAGGTCAAATTTTCCGCAAATGACATGGTACAACATAATGAGTCAAATGTAGTAAAACTTCCCATATAGACATTATCCATGACACAACACTTTCCCGTTTACATATTTATTACATTCAAGTTTTTTTATTGACCTTATTTATTTTAAAATAACTTATCAATTATCTTATAACTAGCCTACATTATCTTAATTTATTTAACCTTTCACTTGTAGTAAACCCATCAAATTTTTCTTGTTTTCCCTTATTGCAAAAGAATGATGTAGCCTAGTTGTTGGAAGGAACATGTATACAAGAAAATGAGATTACTAGAGTTTTTCCTAAGGATTTGTTTTCTAAAGGAATGCTTCTTGGCTTTGGAATTAACCTTGATTTCCAGGAGGGAGGTTCACATGACATAAAAAATTTAAATAGTCCAAGAGTAACGAGATTACGCGTTCTCCTCATATTAGCATTTAAATACTAGGTTAATATGTTTTGTTTTATGTTATCATCTAACTTTAACCTATCAATTTCACTTAAGGGTTTACTTATTAAGGTCCCAAGGAGTATGATCTCACACTCAACCATGTAGGGGTTCCTGGGAAATTAAGTATCAGATATGGGTTACTAGGGAGACAATCATTGTAAATTTTATACAACTTACTAAGGTAAAACCTAGATTGATTGAATTCCCTTATCTCCACCATCATCATGTAACTAAAGGTAAATTTGATTCTTCTTACCAAGATGACATTATTATTTGAGAGAGGGGGTTTAAATTGATTCACACCGAGTATTCTTGTGTGTGGTTAACTAAACATTAGATCCACTGGAATCATTTACATTCCTTATTGAGATCTTAAAATGTTATCACTTAATTTGATTTGCGTGATGTTTGGAAATTAGTTGTGCAACACTTTTGTCCTTGATTTCATTCCCTAATTTAGGTTTTTTTCGATTCATTATAAAATAAAGATATTAAACAACAAAAATAGAGCTTAATTATCAAATCTTTATTGATCTATAGGCTGCATTCAAAATCCAAAACCCGGTATGATTAAAATCTTTTTATGGCCCCACAACCTCTTATCTTATGATAACGATTGATACATCTTTATACAATGTCACCACAAACTAGCAAGGATGATAAAATATGCATCTGACTCATATGAACCTTACAATAACTATAAACCCTCCCTTTTTTACAATCAAACCAAATACCATTCAAATAGTTACAAAGTTTTCCAGACCTTTGATCTCGTACTCGATTCATCTCAAACATGCATATGAGGTTAGAGGTTTTACATAGTCAGTTCAATTTGAGCTGGCATGAATAAGTCATCCTCACTTTATATGTTGTTTATAATATTATAATGCATACAAACATCCTCTGCATTTCAACCTTTCATTTATCTCTCACTATAAATTTTACTCAAATGCATAGGATAAATGCAAAAACAATAGTCGTGTGTCATTATTTTCTACCCTATCATAAACTTATATCCCCAAAATTATTTTTACATTAACATGCTTTTGAATTTTTTTTTTTTTGCCTTTTCTTTCTACTAGACATCAAAGGACAACAAGATCATAACAATCAACTATCACTTAGAAATTAGGAAAGCAATATTCTTTTCAACATACACAAGAGACATGCTCAATAAACATCAACACCACTTTCCCTTTTCAACGCATACTCAAGTGACCTCTCTTTTTCCCTTATTTAATGCTTTCTCCACACACATTGCAGACTAAAGATAAGCACAACTTCTACTTACCTTAACTTTCATCCATGAAGTAAACAAGAGTCCCATTAAAAAAAATGTTCTAATTAATTTGATGGATAACATAACATATTAATCTCAATTATTTACATCATCATATAAATCACTCCAAACTTCTCACTAAACGCTTTCTCTAGAAAAATAATATTGTTAAGACATTGTTTTAGAAAATAACTTATTCACAATAAGGAACTCGAAACATTTATACATAATTAATAAAGATTAATCCCTCCAATTTACTTGTGTATATTATAGCAATTTTGTTTGATGGTTCCCGTTAAATGATTAAATTTCCTTTTACAAAATAATTTTAAATTTTATATCATGTATATATTGTATATTTAGAATCCACATTTTATTTTGATAATACAAAATACTAAACCTATTCCTAAGACAATTCATAAGAATCTCATACCTTATATAAACAATATACCATGAAATATGTGATGTGAAATAGGTCGGTGATATATGTATATTCAATCCCTTATAATCAACCAAACCTATTATCTATTAGACATATCACTAGAAGCTATAATATACTACTTGAGCTTCCTCAAAATAGTGGTAGCATTTTTATATTTGTATTCCATCATTCCAATGGAAATTTAAAACCTTTACATTCCAAGGAGAAATAGATCTCAGAACATAGATACGGTTTTACATAGTTCTACAATGTATTAATCAATAACTCCTTACTTATAACAACCAAATTGGGTTCCCCATATTTTATCTAAAATGTGAAACTAGGTATGAGATAGATTCCCCACAAAATTTCAAAGAAATACACTATCCTCATGACGACACTAAGGTTTATATGTGGGTGGATTCCTTTGAAACCTTTTACTTTATTCCCCAAATATTAATTTTTTTAACAGACAAAACAACCCTCAAAGTTCAACCTGTTGCATCTCAAAGTTAAATAGTAAAGTATCCACATATCAAACTCAAATACACAATCTTCTAAAAGAACAATATGAAACAATGATATAATCAAGGAAACTACATCAATTTGTCTCATCCAAAAGAATATTATCCTTAAAGACAACATTGAACTCCTATAGAATAATATACATGTTACCAAAGAGAAGATTGTTTTGGGGTTTTTTATTTTATTTTATTTTAAAGAAAATAATCAAACTTTAGTTCTTAGGATTCTGTAGAATATTATCATGCTTAAAGTTGAAATCAAACAAAACAATTTGAAATACCCATACACCCATTTTGTGCCACAAGGTTTCTTTCCAAACTAAGAAATACTCAAGGAACGTTACAATGCAATAGTAATAACTAAATCCGAGAGAATGTCAATTATTATTATTTTTTTAATTTATTAGGAGGAAAGAAAGGTTATAACACAAAAACTTAGTTATGTAATAACAATCAAATCCTTTTTCAATCCTCTAATTTCTCAAAGTCACAATTGACCATAGTCTTTCATGGAAGGGTAGTAAGGTCCGAGTAAAGCATGTAGTTGGCTTCCTAAGGAAGCTTCATGTTTACCCACAACCTTTAATGCATTAAATTCTCACAAGCCCAAGAGGAAATTCATTAAGTCCTTTGTGTAAAACATCTGGCAAAGCCCCAATATTTTGGTACGATTTAGGAATATGCACACTATTTTAAGATTTATTTAAATTTAATTGAATTTCCTTATTTTGTTTATTTCTTGATTTATTTAATTGTTTAACACTTGCTTTAACCAAAACTCCATCAATCCATTAAATGTTCCCTTTTTAATTATCTTGTCTTTTGTTTTATTTTATTTTCCTTTTTTGTTATTTTACTATTTTTTATCATCGTTAATTTAAATCTATTTGTTTACTTCATTTATTTTTAAAATATTTTACTATATTTAGTCAGTATTATTATTATTATTATTACTACTATGTTATTTTCAAAAATATATCTTACTCTATACAATTTCCGTTTTATAAACAAGTATAAGAATGTTAACACGATTACTAACCAACCAAAACAATTAAGGAGATAGGTTACCCTAAGTCAAGGATGACGTTCGACGCTCGGAGAGGTATCGTTGTCCTTGTGTAGGTTATGCCAAAACCGAGAAGCTAACTTTTGCAGTGAAAAGATTTTGAATCTTCTCATATGACTTACATAAAATACGGACATGGTCCACTTCCTCTCAACTTGTTCGGGAAAAAAAGGATGACTACGCTCTCGAATATAGTGACAACTAGGAATAAATGGCCAAAAAGCCATAGTTAGAGCAAAAATCCACATGTTAATACCACAAACAATGGAAATGCCCAAAATATAATAGCATATCAATCAATAAAATTGCTGGTCCTCGCAAAAATAAAAAGAAAAGTTAAATTTACAAATAAAATACATATATAGAAGTAGGACATTACGATGACTATGTGGCCCCATACGACCACCAAGGGGGTACTCAATGAGTTGCTCACACTCGAAACATCAAACCTAGGCTCATAAAATAACATATCAATAATAAAACTATCATCATATCTATCTGAATCATCCCGTCACCACTTCGATAAGGCTAACATAGTCATAGCTTCACTTAGGTTAAATCCATACGAAAACCACAAGGAGAGAGAGAAAGAGGAGCACAAGTCGTCATCTACTGAGCCTAAGGTCGGCTCGAGTTACTGGCCCATGGTACCCATTCCCTCACTCCAAACATACACTTTTATCGATTTCCCTCAGGTTCGGTTAGCGTAAGGTTCACAACATAACACATAACTACATCACTAACACCATGGTGGTTCACGCACATTAACCATAGTGTTTTATGCATGGTACCAATACAGGGTATATCACATCCATTACATTCACGGGTTACATTACATCACATTACCACATACTGCACCCAAAGTGCAACATCATCGCACAATAGGGATCATATGCTCACCATATGCCCCTAAATCACAACATGAACCATCACATATTACATGAATATACTTATGACGAGCACAATCACAACATACAGTCAATAGCAATACAATCATGGTGATATACACATTTCTTCACAACATAATGATGACATCACTATACAATCTAGTTCACTATATACCAACCTTGTCATACAACACATCAACACAACTACACATCACAATTGCCAAAAGGCTCCAACACTCTAAGAAACAATAAAATTTCTTCCACACACACAACAAGATGGTATATCACATTCAAATTCTCATTGAATTCATGAAAAGGAGAGAGAGAATACTCTCATCTTAACACATCAACATGCCAACAATTACGCACTAAGTGACATACACAACATGTGCGTTCACAATATCACAATTACGACATAGTTCACATCACGCTTATATCACATTACTCTTCCAATATCCACCACCATCATGCAACACCATCACAACTCCAATTTGTCCTAGAGGTTCGAGAGCATGAACCTCCACTCTGATACCAAGTGTAACACCCGCAATTTACATACACAAATACAACACCAAAAAAAAATGAAATAATTTTTGTTTACTTACATTATTGCAAACATTACACCACATGAGGACACTTAGGAGAACACAATCACCTAAGATGCTTTGTACAACATTATCCCACATAAATAACATGAAAAAAATACATGATGCACATCAAGGTCAAATTTTTCCCAAATGACATGGTACAACATAACGAGGCAACTATAGTAAAACTTCCCATATAGGCATCATCCATGACACAACACTTTCCCGTTTACATATTTATTACATTCGAGTTTCGTTATTGACCTTATTTATTTTTAAATAACTTATCAATTATCTTATAACTAGCCTACATTATCTTACTTTATTTAACCTTTCACTTCACTTGTAGTAAACCCATCACATTTTGCTTGTTTTCCTTATTGCAAAAAGAACGATGTGGCCTAGTTGTTGGAAGGAACATATTTACAAAAAAATGAGATTACTAGAGTTTTTCCTAAGGATTTGTTTTCTAAAGGCATGCTTCTTAGATTTGCAATTAACCTTGATTACCACGAAGGAGGTTCACATTACATTAAGGAAGTTTAATAGTCCAAGAGTAACGAGGTTATGCATTCTCCTCATATAAGCATTTAATTACTAGGGTTAATCTATTTTGTTTTATGTTATTACATCTAACTGCAAGCTATCTATTTCACTTAAGGGCTTACTTATTTAGGTCCCAAGGAGTATGATTTCACACTCAACCATGTAGAGGTTCCTGGGAAATTAAGTATTGATATGGGTTACTAGAGACAATCAATTGTAAATTTTATATAGCTTACTAAGGTAAAACCTAGATTGATTGAATTCCCTTATCTCCACCATCATCGTGTAACTCAAGGTAAATTTGCTTCTTCTTGCCAAGATGACATTATTATTTGAGAGAGGGGGTTTAAATGGATTCACAATGAGTATTCTCGTGTGTGGTTAACTAAACATTGATCCACTAGAATCATTGACATTCCTCTTAAAATGTTATCACTTAATTTGATTTACACAATGTTTGGAAATTAGTTGTGCAACACTTTTGTCCTTGATTTCATTCCCTAATTTAGGTTTTTTTTTCATTCATTATAAAGAAAGATATTAAACAACAACAATGGAGCTTAATTATCAATTTTTTGTTGATTTGTAGGTTGCATTCGAATATACAAAACCTGTTATGACTACAATCTTTTTATGGCCCCACAACCTCTTATCTCATGATAATGATTGATACACCTTTATACAATGTCACCACAAACTAGCAAGGATGATCAAATATGCATCCGACTCATCTGAACCTTACAATAACTATACCCCCTCCCTTTTTTGCAATCAGACCAAATACCACTCAAATAGTTACAAAGCTTTCCGATCTTTGATCTCGTACTCGATTCATCTCAAACCTAGATCTGAGATTAGAGGTTTTACACAATCAATTCAATTTGAACTGGCATGAATAAGTCATCCTCACTTTCTATGTTGTTTATAACAGTATAATGCATACAAACATCCTCTATGTTTCAACCTTTCATTTATCTCTTGCTATAAAGTTTAATCAAATGCATAGGATAAATGCAATAACAATAGTCTCGTGTCATTATTTTCTAGCCTAGCATAAACTTATATTCCCAAAATATTCTTTTACATTAACATGCTTTTGAATATTTTTTTTTTTTTGCCTTTTCTTTCTACTAGACATCAAAGGACAACAAGATCATAACAATCAACTATCGCTTGAAATTAGGAAATCAATATTCTTTACAACATACACAAGAGATGCGCAATAAACGTCAACACCTCTTTTGCCCTTTTCAACATACTCAAGCGACCTCTCTTTTTCCCTTATTTAATGTTTTCTCCACACACATTGCAGATTACAAATAAGCACAACTTCTACTTACCTAACTTTCATCCATGAAGTAAATAAGAGTCCCATAACAAAAATTCTAATTAGTTTGATGGATAACATAACATATTAATCTCAATTATTTACATCATCATATAAATCACTCCAAACTTCCCTATGGAGACATCTTATCGCTAAACGCTTTCACTAAAAACAATATTGTTAAGAGATTGTTTTATAAAATAACTTACTCAAAATAGGGAACTCAGAACAATTATACATAATTAATAAAGAATAATCCCTCCAATTTACTTGTGCATATTATAGCAATTTTATTTGATGGTTCCCATTAAATGATTAAATTTCCTTTTACGAAAGAATTTGAAGTTTTATATCATGTATATATTGTATATTTAGAATCCACATTTTATTTTGATAATTCAAAAACTAAAAGTATTCATAAGACAATTCGTAAGAATCTCATACCTTATATAAATAATATACCATGAAATATATGATGTAAAATAGGTCGGTGATATATATATATATATATATATATATATATATATATATATATATATATATCAATCCCTTATAATCAACCAAAGCTATTATCTATTAGACATATCACTAGTAGCTATAATATACTACTTGAGCTTCCCTCAAAATAGTGGCAACCTTTTTCTATTTGTATTCCATCATTCCAACAAAAATTTAAAACCTTTACATTCCAAGGAGAAATAGATCTCAGAACATATATAGGGTTTTACATAGTTCTACAATGTATTAATCAATAACTCATTGCTTATAACAACCAAATCAAGTCCGCCATATTTTATCTAAAATGTGAAACTAGGTATGAGACAAATTTCCCACAAAATTTCAAAGAAATACACTATCCTCATGACAACCCAATAAGGTTTATATGTGGGTGGATTCCTTTGAAATCTTTTTTTAACAGAACAAAACAACCCCGAAAGTTTAACCTATCGTGCATCTCAAGTTAAATAGTTAAGTATCCACGTCTCAAACTCAAATATACAATCTTCTAAAAGAACAATATGAAACAATGATATAATCAAGGAAACAACATCAATTTGTCTCATCCAAAAGAATATTATCCTTGAAGACAACATTGAACTCCCGTAGAATAATATACCATTTCCAATGAGAAGATTGTTTTGGGTTTTTTTTTTAAATACATTATTTTAAAGAAAATAATCAAACTTTAGTTCTTAGGATTCTTGTAGAATATTATCATGCCTGAAGTTGAAATCAAACAAAACAATTTGAAATACCCATACACCCATTTTGTGCCACAAGGTTTCTTTCCAAACTAAGAAATACTCAAGGAACGTTACAATGCAATAGTAATAACTAGATCCTGGAGAGAATGCCGCTTATTATTATTATTATTATTATTATTAATTTATTAGGAGGAAAGAAAGGTTATAACACAAAAACTTAGTTATGTAATAATAGTCAAATCCTTTTTCAATCCCCTAATTTCTCAAAGTCATAGTTGGCCATAGTCTTTCATGGAAGGGTATCAAGATTTATTCCATGAAAGTAACACATTTAGTATATAAAAACCAGTTACCCGTATGTGATAAAACATACCCTTATTGACTTCTATTAATGAAATAAGAGAACATGCAAACCAATATGTTATGAGATCTAGATATAAAATAAATTAACTTATTCCTTCAATACCCACCAAGAGATCCATCTTATTATATTACTCTAAGCTAAAACAACAGACACGCATGCTTTCAAATTTCCATATTTGCAACCATAATTGTAAGTCGCATAATACCACATCACACAAATAATATTTGTATAAATACAACACAAATAGGGAAGAAATCCAGATAATATTCATTCTTTTAGAAAGAAAACATTAAGGTGAGAAAAGAGATTCCATACAAAATAAAACAGTTCTAAATAAAGATTTTCCCCAATTATACACAAAAGAGATAATTTAAAAGATCCATTTCGACTAGCTCGTATTTAACAAAAAAAAATCAAAGAAAACCCACACATACTGGCAAAGGACGATTTCATATGCACTATATAGAAATGGACAACAAAGAAAGGGGAGTACAAATTCATGCGGATGCATAGTTAATGAGAAATAGAGCAACTCTATACAAATCTCCTTCATTATCTTGCAAGGTCTCCACAAAATCATTCCATCCAAACTTGGGGATTTTCAACAGATTTTTGTTTTGTCCATAGAGCAAAGATAAAAGCATAAACTTTAATAGAGGAAAATTAAAATCACTGGACCCAAGAAGAAGAGCTCCTCCAAGATAAATTGATAAAAAAAAAAAGGGGAAATAAGGAAAGCTCCGAGTAAAGCATGTAGTTGGCTTCCTAAGGAAGCTTCGTGTTTACCCACAGCCTTTAATGCATTAAATTCTCACAAGCCCAAGAGGAAATTCATTAAGTCCTTTGTGTAAAAGATTTGGCACAAGCCCCAATATTTTGGTAGGATTTAGGAATATGCGCAATATTTTAAGATTTATTTAAATTTAATAGAATTTCCTTCTTTTGTTTATTTCTTGATTTATTTAATTGTTTAACACTTTTTTTAACCAAACCTCCACCAAATCCATTAAATGTTCCCTTTTTAATTACTTTATTTTTTGTTTTATTTTATTTTCATTTTTTGTTATTTTACTTTTTTTTATCACCGTTAATTTAAATCTATTTGTTTACTTCATTTATTTTTAAAATATCTTACTATATTTAGCCATTATTATTATTATTATTATTATTATTATGTTATTTTCAAAAAATATCTTACTCTCTACAATTTACGTATTATAAACAAGTATAAGAATGTTAACACGATTACTAACCAACCAAAACAATTAAGGGAGATAGGTTACCCTAAGTCAAGGATTACATTCGATGCCCAGAGAGGTATCGTTGTCCTTGTGTAGGTTATGCCAAAACCGAGAAGCTAACTTGTGCCCTGAAAGGATTTTGAATCTTCTCATATGACTTATGTAAAATACGGACATGGTCCAATTCCTCTCAACTTGTTCGAGACAAAAAGGATGACTACGCTCTCGAATATAGTGACAGCTAGGTGTGGAAGTCATACCATTACCTTGACGATTGGGAGCTGCAAAGCGGGCATTACAGAATGTCACTCGCTCATAAATAATCGAAGGTCACTCATTCATTTGCAGGTACATTCAATTCAAATTAGTTGCCTCCTCTGCAAAATCAATACCATCCAATAGATGGTTCATTCAAAACAAAGGCACGAATCTTATATTACACTCGCTTTTTGCTGATTTGCATCAATTGAAAACCCGTCATCATTGAAATGGAGATTTAATAAACATATTTTTTTAAAATGAAGAAAATTATACACACCTCAATTAGCTCACCTTATGTTTCCTTTTGCTGCTTGCTTGTTGACGGTATCCACAGCCTTTTGCACAGTTTTTCGTGACCCTCTGGCTGCATCCCATGCCACACACTTATGAGAAATAAGCAATTTACAAAATTTTAAAATATAAATATGATATAAACCATTACCGTGCATGAAAGTTCTTAGTGATAAAGGCATGGTCACAATCCCGTAACAAATAGCAAGCTTTTCACCATGACCATAGATGCCAGTTTGTTTCTCCTCCAAATAATACAGTGCAAAGTTCAAGTCAGACATAAAATTCTAGCAATGCACAAACTCTCTCATTTGTTGATGCGACTTGTCACCAGCATAAAATGTATATATCTTATTGTTGATCTCAACCGAGCTGCATCCAGGTCTCTTTTCTAAACCCCTTTCTTTCAACACATTTCTAATATTTTCTTTTTCATCAAGCTTGCCAGTTGCAGCATATATATTTGACAGCAATACATAATTTGAACTATTTTCTGGTTCTAACTCAAACATGCGCTCTGCCACACATTTGCCTAATTCTAAGTTTTCATGAGTTCTGCAGGCACCTAGTAAGCTTCCTAAATACTAACATTTGGTTTTAAAGGCATTTTTTTGATGAAGTCATATGCATCATTCAGATGCCCTGCTCTTCCAGGAAGGACGGTTATACAGGCATAGTTTTCCAGAGAAGGTTGGATATTACAATCTTGACTCATATAATCAAAGTATTTCAGACCACCATCCACTAAACCTGCATGGTTGCATGCAGACAGAACAACAATGAAGGTGATCTAATCTGGCTTCATGCAAGTTTGTCACAGTTGGTTAAAGAGTGTGAGGGCATCATGTCCATACCCATGCAAGGCATATGCTTCAATAACTGTTGTCCATAATGGCACGTCTTTGTGAGCTATGTTGTCAAACACCAGGAGTGCATCCTTTATGCTTCCACATTTGGCATTCATGTCTACTACAGCACTACCTACATGGTTGTTTGACTCAAATCCATTCCTACTTATGTAACCATGGTTCTCCTTACCCTGTTGCATAACTGCTAAGTGACCACATGACGGGAGAATGCTTGGAATGGTAGAAGAAGCAAGTTTTTGCCCTGTCTGTTGCATTTTATAGAAACGTTTCAAGGCCTGATCTGCACACCCATTCTGAGCATAGCCTCCAATCATTGCAGTCCACGAGATAACATCTTTCTTGAAACATTCTCGGAAACACTTGCCATGCATCTTCCATGCTGCCACATTTGGCATACATGGTTACGAGAGCATCCTGCACAATGACATCTGAATCCAACTCACTCTTAATTATGTAAGCGTGGACTTCCTTCCCCTGTTTCAGCAACCCTTCGTTGGCACACAGCTGAAGAACACCCACAACAGTTACCTGATATGGTTTCATTCCGGCGACTTGCATTTCGTGAAAGAAACTCATAGCTTTATTAATCTTCCCATTCTGAGCATAGCCTGCAATCATTGGATTCCATGAAACAACAGTCTATTAAAGGATGCTGTCAAACACCCGGGCAGCATCCTCTATACATCTGCACCTGACCTGCATGGCAGCAAGGGAATTCCCAAGAACAATATTAGACGCAAAACAATTTCGAATAACATGACTATGAATCTCCCTGCCCAATTGCAGAGTCAAACTGGGAAGAACACTCGAAATAATCACAGCACCCGGCCTCACTTCTACTGTTAGCGTTTTCCTGAACAAGCAAAAGGCCTCCTCAGAATAACCATTCTGAGCATACCCTGTAATCATCGTGTTCCACGACACCACGCCTCTCTCAGACATTTTGTCAAATAGATCGCCGACATCATCCATGCTTCCACATTTGGCTTACATCGCAACAATAGCATTCCCAACATAGACATTCGATTCAAATCCATTTCTTCTTACACATTCCTGAATGTCTTTAGTCTAGCACGTGCCTTGAGAAGGATGGAAAACGTATAACTGTCTGAGTTTGTACCAGACTGTTGCATTTGATTACACAGTTTAAGTGCCTCTTCAAAATTTCCGTGCATGGCATATTCTTTGATCATGGCATTCCATAATGGTGCATTGGTATTTCGCGTAGGCATTTTGTTAAACACTTTGCGCGCATGTATGAGGCATCCGCATTTTGCATACATGGACACGAGGTTGAAAGCTAGAAAGGAACTCAGAAAATTTTGAACTGTAATAATACGGGAATGAATTATCTTACCTTGTTCTAGTGCATTTGTATCTGCAAAAGCCTGAATGAGTGTAGCACACTCATCATTATCGAAAGAAATGTTGGGTAGATTCTTTGCATGGAAAATGGTCACTGCTTGATCATCCCTAATGGCTTTGTGAGCCTGATGAAAACTTCTAACAAGATGTCTCCTCACCATCAAACCTCAAACAACAGGAAACCCAACGATCTCCTCCTATCTTACAAACACATTTGCCTAACCAACAAAATTACTTACATTGTTCATATTCTAAAACATTCTAGCTTTCCACTGGTAATACTGGCACGGAGGAATGCCGATATTTAATTTGCTAATCTTTTCCAAAAAAAGTATTTGTATTTTTTCATTTTTTAAGTGTATTTTCATAGCTTCCCATACATTGTCGTATTTTGTCAAATAATTCATGAGTATGTTGTATTTTGTGAAAAACATTGTGTTTTTTTAATGTTTCTATACGCAAGCTCATTGTTAGCGAGAATAAATTTTGATATATATATATATATATATGAATGCTTGGTGAGGATAAGTGCGATAATGATTCTCGCTAGGGAAAAAAACACTCTGCTAGGGTTTTGTGAATGTCATACCGTAGCCTCTTCGGGTGCTGCGGGATTGTACCTTTCTCGGTAAGCTCTATGGGTTTTCTCCCTTTGGGCACCCCTATATAATGTCTCCTCCCACCTCAAGCGCAGCTTATTGGTATTGTGATCGGAGCTTGTGGAGATTCTAACAATGGTGTCGCCATAGAAACGCCCCCAGAAGTTCGTTCCGAAGATATTTCACGAGGTAATGAATCTCCTCCTAATGCTATTTTACCTACTCTTGAATCTAATGTTCCATGTCAATGGTTAGAACAAATGTCTTATTGATATTTTGTGGGTCAGATCCTCCGAAAGCATGCTTAAGTCTTGGGTCAACTCAACCTACGCTGCTAATGGCATCTCGACTCAAAAGAGTGCGTAACATGACCAAAGGGTTCTTCCTTTTCCACTTTTCTGACCCTTCGCATGCCTCGACCATTTTGAACCATTCACCACTTGGTGTGTGCGTAACTCACTTTGATCCTTTCTCCTTGACCAAAGATTTTGTGGTTTATGAGTATGTTGCCCTTAAATCTCATGTGTGGGTAGAGTTCCCTAGTTTATGGCTATCATGTGTTCATTTCCTCCATTCCTCCAGGAGATTTGTCTCGCATGGAACCCCAACGCTTTTACAATGCTAGGCCTTAGAAACATGTCTATGTTAAAGTCGACCTATCCCAAGAGTCAAGGAGTTAGTGGAAATTCAAATGAGAGATACTTGTTATTCCCAGCGCATGTTATACATTATTCTTCCTCACTCTTTTTCTTTGATGAGACACTGTGATCATAAGAACAAAGATTGTCCTCTATATGTTTCGCGTACTCGTATCACGCCCAAGCGCAGCCTTGAGTCCGAAAACCTCCTAAAAGGAAGGGTGGAAAACTGTTGAAGGGTGAAAATCTAAGAATACATCAACTCACATTAAGGTGGTTAAGAACATTGGTTTGACTTAGTAAGATGTTGAGGAACAACCCACTTGTTAACAACAATCCAAGGAGCTACTTTCCAACAACTCATTAGTACCTTTGCCTAAGTTCTACTCACGCACGCCTCAGACGGCCTCGGTTTTCTTGGAACCATCAAACTCCATCTGAAACTCTTCGAGTCTTCCTTCATCTCTTCTGCCTTCACAATTATTGTTAAGATCAGGTTCAGAAGGCACATCCAAAAGGTCTCGAAGTCCTTCCTGCCACCCCATGTCCAAATCATGATCATAGCCCGATATACTGTGTGGAATCTACAAAGGAGGAGTATAATATTGAGTATGTCGATAAAGGAAAATCAAGTTGTAAGACTTTCTCAAGCATAATAATGGTCAGCCTCTGCAAAATCAATTTGATGCCTTAGATGGCTTAGAGGAACATGGTATGGCCCTTGACAACCATTTCTAATTAATTGCATGTCATGGAATGTGAGGGGTCTTATAAAATCCAATCACAAGTATATTGTTTGTGATGCTTGTAAAAAATTGGCAATTTAGATATGTTATATTTGCAGAAGTGAAAGTTATAGGTTTTCGGTTGGAGTTGGTCTCAAAATCCATCTCGTCCGACATCCCGGCACTCATCGCAATCATGAGCATGGGCATGGGGGTTTGATCTCCCTTTTTTCCCCCAAAATGGTGGCCTTTCTTTACAGACCATGGTGTCGAACCCCACCGATCGTGCCATATGGGCCTTATTTATCTTATACCGAAAGTTACCCTTTTGGCTTCATCAATATTTATGCCTCTAATGATATGACTAAAAGAGCTGATCTTTGGCGGTGGATAGATAATGATACTGCGCGATGCTTATTATGTCGATATGTGGCGACTTTAATATGGTGGAGTTGCCCTCTGATAAGTACGGGCACCTACCTATGCGATGGAGGGTTGGCAAAAGAGAATTGTGGTTTTTATATGTGTAATAAATTCGGGTGTAATGACCCCAATGCCTCTCACACACCCACCTTGAAGTTTGGTTTACTTGGTCCAACCTTCAAGGTGGATTGGATCAGGTCCTGAAACAACTCGAAAGAGTCATATTGTCAACTCAATAATTTGTTATTTCGATAACACATTTTCTTTTCTTGTGGAAGTGATTCTTGATTTCATCCTTTCATATCATTTCCCTATCTGATTTCATATCACTTATCAAGATAAGTGACCCTTTTGTCATAAAGGTCGTTGTTTTCTCAATGCTTACTTGATGGAGCATGTTGGGCTGGAGAAATTGAATAAGTATTTTAAAAGCATGTAGAGAGTTGAGGCAGACAAGTAGGGCACAGAAGGGCACATAAGGGAAGGCCGAGGTGGCATGCACACAGGAAGAACATTTTCAGGACTTAGCTAGTTTTGCATGGCACATGCTAAAAATAGGAAAAGTGGTTGGATTACGAGATCTCACAATGGGTTAATATAGAATACTTCATGGCTAAGCAAGAGATATTTTACGAGAAAAGTGGAAGATCAAAGGTCATGCAAAGATCACGCTAATAATAGGATTAAAGTATATTTTAACTATAGATTGATCTATTATTAGCCCCTTTGTAGAAATCATGTAGTTGTTGGTGAATGTCTATTTTTAGCATGTAGGAAATTTTTGAGATGCATGGGTGGTGAATATCAAGTTCCCACCCCTATATATATTAGTTGATTTGCATAGTTTGAACACCGTATGTATTATGGAATTACGCTACCATGATTTTCTAGTGCGCATGACTCTCTTATCACTATGATTATGTATTCAGCTTCTGTTACATGATGAATTAATATAATGGATAAAATTGGATGGATTTTGGTAATAGATGTCTATGATCATGGTGTTTTTATGGTGAATCGATCTTGGTTTTTATTTGATCTATATGTTTCTCGACATATATGTTCCAATTTGAGCTCATGGATCTAATGTTTATATTGGAACATATGCTTTAATAATGGTTAATATGTACATGCATACTAACATCTTGAAAATATTTTACAAAGGAGGGACCTGGTAGCTTCACATGCTTTAGGTGAGTTTTTAGATCTATCTCGGATGAAGTTCCAAAGATGCCTAGGCATCTCAATGTAAATAACAAGAAAATAGAGCATGGTCCCACACTCAATCATATCAAACATGTGTGGAATTTAACACGTTGACTTACACCTACAACATTACCATCCACCTCTTAATTTTAGTTGACTTGATGGTGAGAAGACGCGATGACTAGGATGACAAGAATCATCAAAATCTATGGTCAATAGTTGGCCAAAATCCGCATAGATCATACTTCGCTACCTCTTTCGCTCTTATCCAAGTGGTGGTGCTCAAGGAAATCCTGCTTTTGAATCTTCGCAACTCTAGGTGGCATAGCTTCATGATAAGATTCAAATATTGATAATTTTAATGTTTTAGGTGCTCAAATCCGTGCCCTTCGCATTGGCTTAATGTCGGGATTATGTATCAAATAATTTTTTTCTTTCCTCAAATCCAAGTGTTATTTCCAGAAACTTTGGGCCATCATTATCAATGATGGCGACACTCCAACTCATGACCCCAAACATATGTTACAGGTCTTTATCAACCATTACAAGCTGGTTTTTAGGCTTAACCTCCTTTGGATGAGCGACATGATACTTTGATGAATGTCTAGCTATAATTCCCTCGCAAGTTATCTTAGGCAGAGAAGATCGCATGCTCACCCTTGATGACCTTCATGAAGTAGTCATGCAAATGGATAATGACAAGCTGCCCGATTGTGATGGCATTCCATGCGAGTTCTACAATCGCTTTGGGACACTATGTGTCCGGACCTCTTTCAATTTTACCTTGAAAGTTTCCGGGACCAGCCATTGGGCATGCATATTAACAAAGGGAATATCAAGTTCATACCCAAGCCTGGGGACCCCGAGTTGATCACCAATTGGCATCCTATCACCTTGCTCAATGTTTCCTATAATATCATTGTCGATATCTCGCTGCTCGATTATGAAACATTTTCTTGGCCATTATTCACCATAACAAACATAATTTATCCAGGGGGCAATAGATTCTGATAACATCACAGCTTGTTTGGGATGGTATGGAATGGGCTCGCAAGTCCAGCCAACCAACCATTTTCATTAAAATTTATTTTGAGAAGGCCTACAACAAGAAAGATTGGCCTTTTACCTTGCTCATTCTCTAGGCAATGGGATTTGGTCATATCTTCATTTAATATGTATAGATGCTCTTCGATAATGCCTCATTGTAAATCACCATTAATCGGCACAAATCAACCCCATTTGGCCTCTTTTGTTCAACACAATAGGGTTTCCTCGAACCGACTCTTTATGTTCTCACGGAGGAAGGTTTTGGATATATGTTTGCTAAAGCAAGAGCTCAAGGGTCAGGTCGAGGAATTTCCTTTTCCTCCTGTAGTCACAAGCTTCTCAATGACCACTTTGGCAGATGATTCCTTTCTTAATCTCATCGAGGATGAGAATAATGTATGCAATGCCATGCAAAGGCCTCGATACATTTTTTATCATATGGCTCATCCATTCAAAGTGTAGAAAAATGCAAAGCATAAAATGTTAAAATTTCTTGGCATTCCGCTTTGCCTTTAAATCATCTCCTTCTAATCTTTAGAATATGTTATTCAACAAAGTTGCTAAAAATTGAGTATCGATAATCATGCATCTTTCTTTATCATGTAAATTCAAGATTTTCTCTAAAGTGCTCAAAGCCACTTGTGTTTATTACTCCTTCTGCTAGGTCCTATTAGAAAAATACAATGCTAAAAATGATTGCGCATGGAGAGATGTTAAAATTTCTTGGCATCCCCTTCACCTTTCAAGCATCTCCTTCCAATATTTAGCAATATGTTATTCAAGAGGTCATTAAAAATTAGAGTATCAAATAATCATGTTGTTGTCTTTATCTTGTAAATTCAATATTTTCTCTAAAGTTCTTTAAGCCACTCATGTTTATTACTCCTTCTACTGGGTCTTATAAAAAAATCTTTACGAAAGTTGGAAAGGATTCTCAAATATTTTCTCTAGTCCAATCTTACATCAAGGCCAAGCACTTTGTTTAAAATGGATAATTCACAACATTGAAGGACAAACATATTGAAAAGTGTTGATGGACCATAGTATAGAGAATGGCTCCCCTATGACCAAGTTAGCTTGAAAGGGTTTAAGTTTTTTCAATATTCTCATCACCCCTGCTCTGTCAAATGATCGGGACATTTTTTCTCAAAATCATATGGAAAGCATGGGAATAGATCAAACCATGGCTCTAATAGAAAGGTGATGGATTTCATAATGGCTTATCTCGTTAATCATCACTCCTTGTTGTGGTTTCCAAATCATCCAGTCATCCGGTTCCGTGGATCGAGTGTCTTACATAAGTCTCTGTGATCCTTGCACTTAGGATTTTCAAGTTCATAATTTATACCATCCAGGATCTCTTTTGCAAACACCTTCAAACTTGGTGTCCCTGGAATGAGCTCAGAGCCAAGTTCCACCTTGCCTCCCAAGATTTGACTAGTATTGCTGAAATTATAGCCCGTGTTCGGATTATGAGCCAAAAAGATCTTTTATTTCCACTCATCCATGGTGAACATATTAGAAATGGTTTGTGGATACTCCTTTCCAAATATATTCTACCAAAAAGGTTATTCTTTTCTATCTCCCCATATTCCCATGGTTGATAATCTTAACAATTGAGGGGCGCTTCATTCTTCCCCTTTCTTGTGGAGAAAGATTTGATATTGTCTGGTCATCTTTCATGGAACCTAAAATTGCTCATTTTTGTAATGAAATTACTTGTATAAATATAATTATTAGGAGAAATAGAACACAAAAGCACACAATATCAGTAGATAAATGATCTCAATATGCAATTAGAATAGCTTAACCACTTCGAGGGGGCAACCTCCAAAGCACACAATAAGACTCAAATGCTCAATCTCCTCCTCAAATAAGTACCTACCCATATATATTATTCATATGCTATGACCATCACCAAGGCCTCCTACTAAGCATGATAAAGTATAAATGATTTAATAAAATGATATGGTAATTCACAAGTCAACTACTCATATCATAATACAAGAAATAGGTTAAGTGCATATGTGCCCTTCCTTCAAAGACACATTGTCCCCAATGTTGAGAAGCTTTGGGTGTTCAAGCAGAGGAACATCATATCCTCCCATGTTGATCTTCATCGGCCATATTCTTCCACTTGATAAGGTATCTAGTAATAATCGTTATCCAAAATTCACCCCCAAGGTAATTTTGATAACATGCAAGCAATTATATTGATTCAGGGCGAAAAGTCATGTTTCTAGGGTCCCCTCATATTTGTCTAACTCCCCTGTCCAAGAGGAAGAGAGTAAGTTCTGAGAAAATGCAAAAAAAAAAGGGTTGCAGAAGGCAAATAGGTTGATCCAGGAAAAATCGTGAAAATTGGCTAAGTCCCGCTCAAGGTCGCCTCTGGGACGTTTGGGACAGAAAAGCGCGAACCGGCCGAACCGGGCGAAATCAAACTAAACAAATTCAAACGTAGCAAGGAAAAATGGGACAAAAGTACGCGGCGGGCGCGAAATTCCGCCGATTCGACGGAGAAACAATCGACTAATCACTCGCCTTTGGGACAAGCGGGACAAAGTACGCGAACCGGGCGAACCGCCGAAATAGGAACTTTGTCCGAGGGACAGCTTGGGACAAAAAGGCGAACCCAAACCGAAGCTTAATTTGTCCTGATACAGTCCAAAAGCAAATGGGACGCGCGGGCCAAAAGTACGCGAACCGGCTGGATCGGCCGAAATGGGAAATTTCAGCACCAAAACCAAATGGGACAAAGGGACGCGCGGGACGCGAAAAGCCGAAATGGCCGAAGGCAGAGGAGAAAAGTCAACATTTGACCCGTGGAACTTCAAACGGCCATAACTTTTGACTCCGAGCTCCGATTTTGATAAAATTGGACTTTCTGGAACGAGCACGACGTCCTCTACGCCACAAAAACTGGATTTCTTAATTTTAATGAGGATAGATATATTTAAATAAAGGAAATGTGTTCGGCTCCAGTCAGTAGATGCTCTTTCCCGTCAAATGACAGAAAACGCCTCGCTGTGCCCAAAATAGCCTGCACTCGTAAGGCCATAACTTTTGCATTTCTCAACGAAATCGCACAAAATCGTACCGTTGGAATCGTGTTTCCGATCCCGATGCACAGAATCAAGAAATTCTGGATTTGATTAGAAACTGATTGAGATTTTTAAGAAAACGTGGCTGGGTTCGTAATAGTGTTTTATTTGTAGCTTGAGTGCATTTAAGAGGCATGGTCATCATTCTTTCTCTCACTGCAAAGATACGGGACAGTATGGGGAGCCTTTTGCAAGTAATGTATACCCATTCCACTCAATTTAATGCCTCTTACAGTGGTCAAGGACAGATTTCGGGATTTCCACTTTCTCTTTCTCCTTCTCATTTTTTCTATAAATTGGAGTGTTGGGCTTATTGTAAAGGGGGAGAGTTTTGGGTAGCAAAGCTCACAAAATTGCTTTGTGAAGCCAAAGTGTTGCAGCCCTTATAGTGGACTCCTTACATGGTGATCCAGTGCCCTTATCTTGTAATAGATTGAATCTGTGCATATCATGAAGCAATAAAATATCGGTTTGTGGATATATCTTCCCCTATTTGTTTCCTCGCATTCTTCTTGCCCCTTTAATCTTTCTACAAGTATATTGTGTCTATTTATTATGTTCTTGCAGAATTCATTATTATTGTGTGTGCTTGGAATATTGCTTTGTGAATGCATTCTGCTGGATTATGGTGAATCTGTCATCACCTCTTCTAGTGTGCACTTTGCTTCAGTATTTCACACATTTGAGATTACTCTCACACCCTCTTTTCCTCTGTATCACCGCTTTAGTGTATGCTTTCATTTTATGCATTCTCTCTCTCTGGTCCTTGGAATTTTTAGGTTAGAATAGCTAGTTTCTCCCCATTAGAGTAGATTGTGGCGGAGTAGTTTAGGAGCAAGAACCGCTTTCTCTGGAGGTCTATCTCAAGTAGAAAGTCCCACAACTTGGAGATAGTACCCATGTTATCCAATCACACTTTGGATGCCTAGAGTGATCAAACTAGAAATCGATCAACATCCGAGTGCGGTGATTCGGTGATAACAATAACCCATGCCCTTAATCCTTTAGTGTGTGTTTGAAAGATGAATTTAGGTTCCAAGATGACTCTCCTCCTCATTAAGCTTAGGTAACACTATTTGGTCCGATATCCTCTATCCAATTACTTTCTTTGGAAAGAAACATGAAAGCCTTGATATATTCTAGTTGTGCTGGGAAGCTCAAATTTGTATGCTACAAATCAATCTTCTACAATACTTGATAGGGGCTATAATACTTAGGTGAATTTTTTTATCCTTTTGTTGTTGTTTCAAATACATTTTCTTATATGGTCAGAATGCACAAAAACCTAGTGGCCGAATTCAAAATGTCTTTGTGTGTGATGTTAATCAACCTCACACTTCATGCGCTTTGTGTAATCGCCAAATTCTCATTGAGATTAGAGAGGACATTTTGTTGATGATGAATGTGTTTTTCCAACGTTTCTTACCATTGGTTGTCCTCTCAATGATGATGTGATGGATGGTGGATGGTACCCATAGAGTGCCAAAAAGGAGACATTTTGGATGAAGTAAGGAAGGACGTGTTATACCACCATTCTAGAAGAGGGAGGCATTAGACCCATCTCACTTGTTTATCTGAGGTGAAGCAACACTGATATCCATCCAAACACTTATTTACAATTTTTGTTTGCCCATCAAACTGAGTATGATAAGAAGAGGTATGTGCTAACTAAGTACCCAAACATGAGAATAAAGCATTCCAAAAATTTCTATTAAATATAGGTTCCCAATCACTTTATAATATTCTGTGTCCCATGTATGAGCTTCCGTACTAAGTCCATGAAGGCTATTGTTATTGTGCTTGCAGCAAAAATGGGTGTGACAAGGCACAAAAATGAGCATATTTGATGAGTCTATCCACCATAACCATGATGAAATTTATTCCTTCATATTTAGGAAATCCCGTGATGAAGTCGATGGAAACCACTTCCCACCACTAGGCTAGGAATAGATAGAGGTTGTAGAAGACCTGGGACCAAATTGTTTCTCCCTTATTTTGCTTACAAACCATGCATTCTACCACGCTTTTTGACATCCCCTTTCAGCCCTTCCTAGAAAAACTCTTGTTTGATTTGATGGTAAGTCTTCAAGAATCTAGAGTGCCCCCTACTCGGAGAAGCATGAAGCTCGATATAAACCTATTTTTAAGGGTGGAGTTTTTACATAGGTATAATCTATCTTTATATCATAAAGCATCCCCTTTCATACAAAGTTTTCAAACATGTTTGGATAATTTTGGATATTATGAATGAGGTTATGTGTAGTTGGGTCATTTTTCCATTTTGACCTTGCCTCCTCTACCCAGCCTTCCCGAAAGATGGATATGGCACATAAGAATGTTGTAGTTGCTTCATCTTTCCTAGAGAGAGAATCCACGACTACATTCTCCTTCCCTTTCTTGTAGATAATCTCAAAATCATATGCCAACATTTTTTAGACCCATTTTTGTTTTTCTTCAGATGATAAACACTGCTCTAAGAATTATTTCACTATCCCGATCTGTCTTCACTTTAAAGTGTTTTCCTATGAGATATGGTCTCTATTGGTTTATCGGATTTAGTATGGATAGCATTTCCTTCTCATAAGTTGGCTTTAAAAAATTCTTACCTTTAAATTGAAAGCTCAAAAAGGAAATAGGAGGACCTTTTTGCATGAGAACTTCCCCATACTGCACCTTGATGCATCACGCATTCAACAATGAATTTTTGGAAAATCTTAACTAGCCAAGACTAGAGTGGTGCACATGGCATCTTTTAAATACTCAAATGATTTTACAACATCCTCATTCCAATGGAATGAGTCCTTCTTTAATAAATTTATGAGAGGTGCTACTATAATTCCATAATTCCTTACAAATATATGATAATAACCTATAAGCCCCAAAAATCCATGAAGGTTCTTTAGGGTTTTTAAAACCTTCAACTCCATCATATCCTTCATCTTATTAGGATCCACTTTAACACCTTCATGAGAGACAATATGACCCAAATATTCAACCTCCTTGACTCCAAAATAACACTTAGAGGGTTTTTCATAAAATTGATGTTGCTCAAGATTTTCCAAAACCTTATTTACATGATGCAAATGTTCTAATCATGTTTTTATATAAATTAATATAACATCAAAGAACACTAAAAAAATTTCCACAAGAATGGATTAAAATAAATTCATAAAAATTTAAAATGTAGAAGTGCATTTGTGAGTCTAAAAGGCATTACCAGGAATTCATAATGGCCTTGATGTGTTCGAAAGGTGGTTTTATGAACATACTCCTCCTTGATTCTATTTTGTGGTAACCCAAACAAAGGCAAAGCTTTGTAAAGTAAACAACACCATGCAACTCATCATGGAAATCATCAATTACAGGAATAGGAAAATTATCTTTGACTTTGTACTTATTAAGTTCCCTATAATCGGGACACATGTGCCACATGTCATATTTCTTACATACCATCACTACTAGAGAAGAATAAGCACTGTCAGGACAAATGATGCCTACTTCCAACATCTTTTGTATAATATTCTTGATATCACTATTTTGCACATATGAGTACCGTAAGGTCCGATGTTGGGTGGTTGGCTCCCGGTACTAACTACATAGCATGATCATGATATCTCTTTGAGGTAAACCCTTTAACATATTATCAAACACAACATAGTGTACATCCAACACCGCTTGCAATCTGATGGTATAATGTCCTTAAACTATTTTCCTCTAGTGAAAATAGGTGTACCCCAAATCCCTCTCGCACCCCTTTTAAGAATTTTGTGCATCCAATGAGAGATCACTAGGTTTGGAGACTTTTCTCTTAAGCCTCTTAGCTCAAAAATCCTTCCTTTATACTCAAAGTGCATAAAAAAATATTGGAAGTTCATCTCAATGGTTCCCAAGGTGGTAAGCCATTAACTCATAACACAATGTATGCTCCTCCCATAGAAATGACATACATGGGGGTATTTAGTATGTAATATCCCATGACAAGCTTAATGTTTTGACATTTTCCAGAATAAGTAGCAGTACTTCCATCAACAATAATTACTTGACATCCGTGAGCCGGATAAATAAAACAATTCATTAATGCACACTACTAACTTATGATCGACGAATTTGTGAGTACTTCCTAATGAATTAACACTATGACCCTCTCCTTTTTAAGAATCCATCTACCTTGAGGGTTTGGGCATGTTAATGCCTAAAATTTCATGGCATGAGATTGTTGGTCGGAGATATCCCGATTCCTCCTTTGATCGACAATGACCTATGAATCTTCATCTTCATCCTTCTATTCATCTTCACTGTGCCCATCAATGTAGAACAACTTATTTTCAACACATTTATGTCTTGGTCTGTCCATATTTACCGTCAAAGTTAAAACATAAACATTTTTCTCTCTTTATTCAATTTTTGAGGTGTCAATCTAATCGCCGAGGGAGTGTAAGAGGCAAGGTGTCATGATTCTAATATTAGTGAAATTTAGTCTCCTTCTTGAAATAAAAATTGTCTTCCCTTCATGTGCCATAATCATAGAATCGAAGCCTTATGAGGATTAAAAATACATACCTTATGCTCAATGTGATCCTCAAGACCCCTAAGAAATAGGTCATTCGATTCTCTTCAAGAATATTGTCCACACGTAAAGAATGGGTTTGGAATTGATGAATGTAATCCTTAATAGATCCCGCCTATCTCAACTTTACTAATTGGGTCAAGTAATTCTCTAACACAATATAACTATAGTGTAATTGTAATTTGTTAGTGAAGAGTTCCCATGTAACACTAATATCACTCTTCCGCCTTTGAGTACATAACCATCGATACTTAAAAATTGGTCGTTTGAGATACAAAGATGCCATGGTCACCTTTTTTCCTAAGGAATCTGATGTAGATCAAAGAAATTCTCCATCTAGTTAATCCAATTGAGTGGATCCTTTCCATCAAACTTACGCATCTCCACTTTCGGAAACATGTTACAGGCCTAAAGAGTGTTTGTATTTGGATTAAGCATGCTGGAAGATCCACCCTAACTCATGTTTCTATTATTTTGACCTGAAGATCCACCTTGGTTGATAGAATTATGATTACCCATCATATGTGTACTGAATTTCTGCATGAACTCCTCCAATATTTGTCCAATCCTTTCCACATCGTCTTTATTGGCCACCCTAGACTCAAGGTCACACAGGTTAAACTCAAGTTGGGTTACCTTAGTATCAAAGTAAACCCTAACCCTGAGGAATTTGTAGTTACTGCTCGACTCCAACTCCTCAAATATTATCTCATTTTTTTTTAGAGTTTTAGCTAGAGTGATGGGATTCTTTTTGCCTCTTGTGGAAAGCCTCACCATGATGCCCCAAAATTAGGGATCAAGGTCAAATTTTAGGGTTTGGAATTTTGATAAGAGTTTAGCCAAATAAAAACAAACTTAATGAACAAAATCCAACTAATTTTTTATTCTCTTTTTGAAAATGAAAATAAATTGGAAAGGTTCCACAATTCTCAGCCTAGGGAGAAATTTTAAGAAAAACCCTAAAATTGAAATAACCTTTGAAAAAGAAATAAAAAAGTCTAAATTTTTCAGTGAACCTTACTTGAAATGATTCCCAACTCGTAAAACCATCTCTAACCAATTCACTCTTGTTCACAAGATATAGTGGAAACAAACAAATTAGGTTTTTTGCCCCCGATCGCATCTCTAATACCACTTATAATGAAATTTTACTTATATAAATATGATTATTAACGTAGAATAGAACATAAAAGGAAAGAATATTGTAGATAAATGATCTCAATATGAAATTATAATAGCTTAGCCACTTCGAGGGGGCAACCTCCAAATAATACAATAAGACTCAAATGTTCAATATCCTCCTTAACTACTACCTACTACCCCATATATACTATTCATATTATACGGCCATCACCAATGCCGACCTACTAAGCATGAGAAATTATAATGACATAATAAAATGATATGGTAAGCCACAAGTCGGTTACTTATATCGTAATACAAGAAATAGTTTAAGTGTGTAGCATTTTTATGGTGTATACTCCACCAAGGTCTATCGATTAGTTCCTCGTCTAGTTTGAATTGGTGTTCTATCTCCCAAATTTCTATTGTGTGGGATCTTGGAAACCCTATCCCACCTTTTATGTTTTTACAATAAAGCCCAAAAGGCTTGGGATTAGATCCATTCTTTCTTTCTCCTTCGACTAGAATGTTTTACCCGACAACACAATCTGCTAGGTAACAATCTCAGATGCCTCATATGTTTGGCCAAATTTATCATGATTTCGTAGGGGAAATTCTTTTTGGCTTTGGAAAGAAAGGAAATCTTGTTTATTTTCTCATGCTGAAGTTGATCAACATTTTTCTATTTATAATAAATAAATTGTTACCTCGAATGTGCTAATACAAATTCAAGTTCAAGAGAATAAAGTGGCCCTCAAGTGGAGTACCCCACAATCTCCTCCATCATTTAGGCTATGCTCCATGTAATATGGGTTAGGATCCACCCTCTCCTACCCGATGCTCTTCACCCCACGGAGGTCATCCCTAAGGTGGTCTTTAGAATTTCTCTCAAAGTGTCACTCATTCATTTAAGATCGTCATTCCCCTCGTAGTCACCCACTGAGGTGGATCTTTTCTCCCCTCTTATAGCTCATCAAGTAGGCTAGAGACCCCCGCCATCTTACCTTTGACTAGGGCTTGTTGACTCCCTACGAGATGCACACTCATGATGGATGGAGTTTTCCACCCCATTAAATAAATTTCTTCATATGGCCTTAGCCATCTCTCGCCTACTCGCGGAACCTCTAAAGAAAATGAAGAGAAGGGTCATGCTTAGTTCTGCTAGGAAGTTCTCGATAGCAGACAACACCTTCCTTTCTCTCGTTGTCTTGATGATCATGATCTACCTATAACTCTTCGAATGGCTGATTAGTTTATTTCTTGTTATGGATATGTATTAGTTGTTTTGTCCTAGGCTTGGCCAAGTTTATTCATGGCTTTGGGGCATGCTCTCATACGCCCATGTTTTTGAATCATCTTATATCATCATACTTATTATTATTATAATATAAGATCTTATTCATCAAAAATAATTTAAAAAATTCATCCAAAATCAAAATTTGTAAGTGCTTCGACAAACACCGATGTTTGGATTTTTTTCATGGACTTGTATTTACAAGCTAATTGATTTGATTTTTGAGTTCTTAAGTAATATATACATGTATCTCTCAAAGAAACCCTAAAATATCACCTCAAGCACATAAGTACATAAACCTTTCATATAAGTAAATTGTGATCATCAATCTAGTCCAATAACATGACACCATTATCTAAGGGGAATGTGAAAGAATCACAAATAATGGAAACTAGGCCCACAAGGATCTTATAACTACCAAAATTATATTTGAATCAAGTCATCATATGGTTAAGATGGAAACAAAGAAATATAATAACTATTTTTGTTGGTGGTGAAGAACTTTCATCATGAAGCTCCCATGGTCTTTAGAATTATTGAATTTTATTCCTAATAACCACTTGAGATCTATTTCCATGGAAAAGAAAAATGAATTTCTTAAATTGATGACAAATTCAAAGCGGTGGATGCATTGCTTAAGAATTATCAAATGGTCATGTTCTAACCTTGATCTAGAGGAAATTTTGAAGTTCATATGTTCCCAAAGTATCCTTAAACCACTTAAGTGTGGAAGAATGTTATGATAGCTTTCTGATGATATAAGAACGCTAAAAATGAAGCTTGTACGTAAAAGTTATAGAATGCTAAAATTTTTGGCCAATTGGAAAAAAATAATGGACTACACATAGGTCTAAGATGCCATGATGCATGCACATCTACCAAGTAGGCCAAAGAAATCGCAACAAGTGACACAATTGGTATGGAGTAAAATTTGGTTTTGCGATGTCAATTTTTGACAATCGATTTCAAATGGGTGGGACACATTATTTTCTAGTTGGGGGCCCTCAATCAATGTCAAAAAATCTATTTATGGAGGGGTGCCTTGGCCTCCAATATTCATATCACCATGTTTAAGCTTCTATATATATTTTCTTATGTTTCTATCAAAATATGAATGTGGGATTATTTACCAAGTTTTGTAATATTGTAATGGAGCCAATTGTGAGAGTTCATATAACGAACTTGTCACATCCTCATCAAAGCTGAGCTCTATCTCCAACATCATTCCAATAAGTCTCTAAACATAAGACCGAGCAACTCACCACACTACTCGGGGCCAACTCACCCAACTCCTCAACAGATAGCTTGACATCTTGAGAGCCACCTCATCATGTCACAGCTTGCAACAAATAACCACAACTAAACAAATTGGAGGATGAACAATTCCATCGCCACCTATATGAAAACAAAAACTTTCAAGGTGTGGTCGTAGCCACAAAACAATTAGGTGGGAAAGCCTAATAAAAACTCCCCAACCATCAAATCTACAAGAAATGTGGGATTATATCCCAAAGAGGAAAAATCATACTGGTGGTCTAAGAAAAGTGGATTGAACCCTTGATCAACCCGATGCTAAAATATAGCCTCACCATTAAGTCATAAGAGCTCAAATGCGAGTTATATTATGATCTCATTTCTATTTGAAGAAGTTTTATGTAGGGACTATGGAGGAAGCCATAATTTTTTTTTTTAGTAAACATGATATTTGAGGCACTTATAAATGCTTAGGCTAGAACTAGAAAATTGTTCCAAATTCAGAGATGAAGAAAATGGTGTCTCTAGTTTTCCAGGAAGTGTTGTAATTTTCCGACTGGAAGAAATTTTCGCCTCATTTTCACAAAGAATGCACTTGAATGTCTTGCAAAGCTATGGATGAACTTGGAGACAATTTCGAAAGGTCATCGAGTCTACAAATTTGTAATAATCTCTAAGTTCACATTCTAGATCTATTATTCATTTGAAAACATGTATAATTTTTTACTTCAAGTGATAAACTAATAGATGGATTCACATTTTTGTGAATCAGAGACATAGTCCAACTTGGGTGAACTCTGTTATTAATGTGTGGTGTTATTTGATTTATTTTTGTTGTTTATTATTAATTTTCAATTTTAGTATAAGGGAACGAAAGGTTAAACAAATAAAAATAACGAAAATTCATTATAAGTTGATTTTTTTGAATCATTTATCGACAAATAGACAAATTAAATGCACAAATAAAGTGTTGATCATTTAAAAGATCAACTGTGAATACTGGGTTTTAACACACTCAAAATTAAACTCATTTTAGTTTTAAACAATATCTTGATAAGATTCAAATAAGAATTTTTAATTATTCGGAGTAAAATTTAAAGCAATTAACCAAGGGTGAAAACTATTTATGGATCAAACCTATTGCTTTAATGTCATCTCAATTTAATCTACGGTTTTCCTAAAGAAATCTTGAATTTGAAGAAAATATTCATGGTTTTTTCATTGACCTCAAAATTATATCTAGGTCAAATTCTCAATGAACTAAGAATTTTTTTTTATTAAATTTTATATGATATTCAAAATCCATTGAAAATGAAAGAGAATAACAATCATAATGAAGAAAATGAAATTTTAATTTGTCAGCAAATTCATCACCAAACAATTGATGCATGTAAAATAAATGCCACTTATCTTTATGTGCTAAAATGGAAGGCTTGTGTGGATTCCCGAGGATAGAGAGAAGGGCGATGAGGTGGGCGGGAAGGGCAATCGTGGGTAGGAAGGACGAGCAGGATGAGGAGGAGGAAGAAGCATTGAACAATGATGGATGAGAGACCGATAATAGACATGATTCCTCCCGGAGATCTTACAGATGTTGTGGACCAGTCTTCGAGGGAAATAGGTATGTGTGAAACCATTTTAGTGGATGGGAATCACATGGTGACTGGGTCCCCCAAAACTTATGCGAATATTTTGAACTTGGAGAAAGAGAAAAGTCTTGGAATCATTCCTCAACTTAAACAAGATGCTTCAGAAAATTCTTAGATATCCTAGATATCATTATAGACTGGAATCTAAGTAAAATGGAGAATGCCTTGATAGGAAACTCGGGGGGGGTAGACCAAATATTGACTCCATTAGGTCTTGGTCTGTTGCAAAATGGAAACCTAAGGGGCATATGGATGTCATAGCCCTCCCAAATGTATTTTTCTTGTTTATTTTCAACAACTCTGAAGATCCGTAGAGGATCCTCAATGATGGCCCATGGTTCCTAGGGAAACTTGGCCTCTTCCTAAGGAAATGGACCCCCAAATTCAACCCTGACAGAGATAATATTAATTAGTTCCCTGTTTAGGTGAGACTCCCAAGACTACCACTAGAACTATGGGATGTGGATATTATAAAAGGAGTTGCTAACACCCTTGGAACTTTGTTTGTTGTTGATAATGTGATGCTTAATGAATCTAGAGTGGTTTGCGTGAGATTTTGTATCTATTCTCTGATGGGCTCTTCCATTCCTAAATCCATCTCCTTGCAATCAAAATTGGGTAGTTGGGAATAAAAATAAATTTTGAAAACCGCCCTCTAAGATGTGAGAAATGTCAGGGATGAGGGCATGCAAAGCATCAATGTAAGTTAACTATCTCTAAGATCTACCGGGAAAATCATCCAAAGGAAATTGACAAAGGCAAAGGAAATGCCCCTCTGGTCTCTCCAAAGAAGGTAAATACTAATAAGGGCATCCAAATAATGGAAAATAATGGAAATGAATCTAGAGAGAAAAATGTATTGAAGTTTGTCTTTATGGATGAAGAAGGTTTTATAGAAGTAAGGCATAAGAATTCCCAATGGAATTCCCATTCGAACCATGGTTCCAGAAGGCTATGATCCATGTTCAAGCTGAAAAGGCTCTTTCCACAAAAACTGGATAATCTGCTTAAGGAAGTAGCCAAGGAAAATTTTTAGTCAAAAGATCTGGGTGATAGCAGCTTCAATGAGTCTTTTGAAATGATTTCAAATCCCTTTGAAAATATTCAGGTTAAGGAAAAGGATGTTGTGACCCTTGGAACTGAAAAATTAGTTGGTTTTTAACAACATCCATGACATTATTAAGGAAGTGGTTTCTACTCAAACTATAGAGGCCTATGAGTTGATCAAGTCAGGAAGGGGAATTTAACCAAGTAGTAATTGATACTTATTTGTCTACTCCTCTCAAAGGGGAAAATTTTAAGGGACCCCAAAAATTGGATCTGGGAGACCTTCCAAATAGGTGGCGAGGAAGAAATAGAGTCAAAAGGAAATAGATGATGGAACCCAATCGAAACTAGATCTAAGAAGCTTTAGAAGATCAAAGAACCAAGTGACTAAATGAATATAATATCTTGGAATATTAGGGGTTGAAAAACCCTGTCAAGTGGAGATTGATAAAATATTTGGAGACGACTCACAATTTTGACATTCTGGCTCTAGCAGAAACTAAGATGGTGGAGGCCCCTTTTTTAGAGACTTGTGGAAGGTATTGCAATAAATTTCGGGTTTTTTTTTTGTTGATAGGCACCACTAGGGGTATGGTAGTTATTTGGAATGAATAAAAACTCAAAGGTACGAATCTTCTTAATAGAAATAACCATATGGCTTTTCTTTTCAGATAAGAAATCCAAGGAGTTATGGATCTTATTAAATATTTATGCCCCGAATAGTAAAAGTGAAAGGAAAAAACTTTGGGCCGATCTCTCCAATTTTTAGAAGGTGATCAAAGGGATAGAATGAGTGGTTTTGGGGGATTTTAACACCCCTTTGTGTCCTGGAGAAAAGAATGTGGGAAATATTGATCTCACTGAAAGCATGGAAGACCTTTAATATTTTATTTCCTTGAATAATATTATGGATGTTGAGCTCAGAGGAAGTAGATTTACTTGGTCTAATAGAAGAAAGGGTGACGAGATGATTCAGGTAAAACTAGATAGAGCTTTGATCTCTTGGGGATGGTTGAATAAAGAAGCTGGGTTGTTTTCCCTTCCATGCATAGGATCTGATCACAATCCTATCCTCTTACATATCAAGGCTAAGGAAAGGAGGAGAATCCCTATCAAATTAGAAAAGATGTGGCTACAAGATGAGGATATTACTGATTTAGTTAAGGGATGGTGGAATGTAAAAATCAAAGGTACAAATTTATTCAATTTTAAAAAGCTTGCTCGTAAAACAAAATTTGAAAGAATAGAATAAAATTAGTTTTGGTAACATTTTTGAAAAAAAATAGTTTCGGCTAATGATATTTCACTCCTCCAGGGAGATTTGGAATCGCATGGGAGGGCAATACTATGCTCATCCAAAATAATGAGAAGGATTTACTTGCTGAGTATCATAACATCCTTCGGAAGGAGGAAATTTTTTGGAAACAGAAATCTAGAGTTTCATGGCTCAAAGATGGTGACAAGAACATGAAGTTCTTTCATATCTCCACTCTCAAAAGAAGGAGCTCAAATAGAATTATATGCATAAAAAATAAAGAGGGAGTTATGCTCAATGACCCTAAGGAAATTCAACAAGAGGCATGTTCTTTCTTCAACAGAAGATTCTGACATCCTCTAGAGATTCTAACAACACTAAGGAAGAGTAGTTTCTAGATGTTATTCCCATCTGATTAATGATGAAGACAACTTCATGCTCACTAAAATCCCTTATGTGGAAGAAATTGAATTCATGATAAAATCCTTAAACCCTGATAAAGCCCCGGACTTGATGGTTTCCTTGCTTTCTTCTTCCAAAATTTCTGGGAGATTGTGAGAGATGATATATGCAATGCTATTTAGGAATTTTTTAAGAATAAAAGGATGCTTTAGGAGTTAAATAGAACCTTTATAGCTTTGGTCCCTAAGAATCATGATCCTACAGAGTTTAAAAATTTCAGACCCATAAGTCTTTGCAACTGTGTTTACAAAATGTGCTAAAAACTTTTGGCTCTACAATTATATCTGATCAGTAGGGAGGCTTTGTTATGGGAAGACAGATCCAAGATGGCATTGTCACCATCCAGGAGACCCTCCACTCGGTGAAACAAAATAAGAAGGAATCCATGTTTATTAAGCTTGATATGGAAAAATCCTATGACAGAGTCTCTTGGTCTTTCCTTCTGAAGATTATTTCGAGGTTCGGCTTTGGAGAGGACTTTAAGGAGTTGATTCTCTCATGTATTTCCATAGCCAAGTTCTCGGTCCTAGTTAATGGGACCCTTGTGGTTTTTTTAACAATGCGTGTGGTTTAAGACAAGGTGATCTTATCTCACTTTTTTTTTTTCATTATTACGGCTGAGACCCTTAGAAAATATCTTAATAAGGCTACCGTGGAGGGTAGAATCAATGGTATTTCTCTGGTTATCAATCGGTAGTAGAAGGTTTCTCATTGAGATTTTGTTGATGACACTGTGTTGATTGGTGTGGCATATGTCCCAGAATCTAGAGAATTCAAACAATTAATGAAGTATTATGAGGAGGCATCAAATCAATTGATCAACTATGGGAAAAGATTTGTCTTCTTTATCAATACCCCTGAAAGAAGAAGCATCAAAATTATTGGTATTCTTGGTTGTCCTTCTAAAACTCTCCCAACTCGGTATCTTGGTATGCTTATTGGGGTGGAAAACCAAAGAATGTTGATTGGAATTTTCTAATTGATAGATTTCTAAAGAAACTAGAAGGGTGGAAAGGGTCACTATCTCAAGCTGGCAAAGTTGTTCTTCTCAAATGCTCTATTCAGAATTTACCAGTTTATATGATGTCTATCTATAGATTACCCTCTCTCAAGCTGCTTAAGATGGAGAGCATACAAAAATATTTATATGGAGTGGAACCAATCAAAAGACATACTTCCTCTAATCACTGGGATAATTTTGTACCCCAAAAACTCGTGGCCTTGGTATCGAGATTGGACCAAAATGAATAAATCTATGCTTTGAAAAAATGAGTTGAGATCAAAAGGAAGATAATGTTTGGACTAGTATTATAAGAAGGAAATACTGGCCTAATCTGTTTGCTAACGAATGGTTCTTCTACACCCAGAACTCTAGTGCTTCTTCATGTTTCTGGAAATCTTTAAACTGGGCTAAACATGTGGTCTCTAAGGGCTGCAAATGGCTTGTTTGAAATGGGCGAACCATTAATTTTTGGGAGAAAAATGGTTTGAGGACCATACTCTTAAGAGTATTTACCCAACAGTCTATAGAGATTCTATGACCAAATATGGGACCAAGGTCAGAGACTTCTTCAATTTGGATGACCCTTTGGGACAATGGAAAACCATAGCTTTGGATCATTCTAACAACATTGAGATCTCTTCTATTAACAATAGATTAAGAGGAGTTATTATTAACAAAGAGAATCCTGAAGAGGATAGTATATTCTGGACTAAGGAAGATAATGGTTTTTTCTGGTCAAAAGCACCTACTACTCTTTTTTTCAAGAGGGGAGGGGAAGATGATAATTTTAACTAGGGAAGTGTTTGGGTCAAAGAATTAATACCCAAGATTAATATGTTTTGGTGGCTAGTTATCCATGACAAGATTCTTATGGTTGGCAACCTGAACAAGAGAAATTTCCACATGATTAATAGATGTGTTTTGTGTGAATCTGATTGTGAAGATGCCTCACACATGTTCCTCAATTGCCCTTTCTTGTCTCAGTCAAGAAAACCATCCTCAATATTTTTGAAGTTAATTGGGTTTTTTTCGGATTCCATAAAATTGTTGTGGATCCAATGGTCAAGTCCTTTTAAGAGCCAAGGGTTAAATTTTTTATGGACCTTCTCTATTATGCATTTGGCTTAGGAGATATGGAAGGAAAGAAATAGAAGAATATTTAAAGGAAAAAAATAACCCCAAGAAAAATTGGAACCCGCTGTGTGAATTCTATCCTGGATAACTTCTCTAATCTGAACTTCCAAAAAATTCCTTCTTTCAAATGAATCCAGGTTTTCTTTGAAGTGGGGTCAGGACCCACTACCATTAGCCCCCCTAGTCTTAACCCTCGACTCAAAGGTTGGGTGAAACCTAGCAAGGAATGTTTAAAATTAAAATTTGATGGGGCTTCCAAGGAAACCCCGTCGTGCAAGTAAGCGCGAGGAGGGTTTTTGGGTTTTTGAAGGTAGATTTATCCTTGGGTTCTATCACAATTTGGGAACTCAAACTAATAATATTTCTGAAGTCGTTGAGGTCTTTTTGGGTCTATCTATAGCTTTCAAAACATATTTTTGCAATCTGAAGTGGAAGGGGACTCCCTAAACATAATTAATAACATAAATGGGAAAGGCTCCATCTCTATCTCCAACCATAACTCTATTAAGAGTATTAAGAAAATGTCTCTATATTTTAATTTCATCACTTTCAAACATGTGTATAGGGACACTAATGATGTGGCAGACTTCTTTTCTAATATGGGGGTTAATGGGCTTGAGTTGACACTTTTGAAGGAGGTGGAAATTATCGATCCCAAGGTGCGGGCACACTTATTAAAAGACACCAATGCACATGTATAAGATCCTTTCATGGGGTGTCAATCTCATCAAGATCACTAGCCATATGATGATTTTGCATTTATCTCTCAATAATGAGAAGATCGGGAATCAGATTCGCATGTATGCTTTGAGAGCTCTTATTGTCTCCTGCTTCTGTAGAAACTTTAGTTCTTGGCGTGCGAGTAATATTTTAGCATTCTAGATTTTGGGTTTGTTCGTGAAGAGGTTTTTGTTGTTCAGCCAAATGGGGGTGATCTTGTCAGAACTGAATCTGCTAATCTTAAAAGGTCACACCTGAAGCTATGGCTCTATTTGATAGCAAGGGCTTTACCCCCTTTTTGAAAATATTCAAAGGGCATTATGAAAATCTTAGCAAGGATTTTTCCAGCGCCTGGAAAGTGACCAAAAAAGGAGTTGTGGTTGAAATGAAGGGGATCAAGATGGAGATTACTATGGATTCAGTGGCAAAAGTGATGGGCATTCCAGCTGGTGGGGAGGGAGGTCTATAAACCAAAGAAGGAAGCATCTAGAAGAATTGAATCTTTTTCTCAAAGGTAATGAGAATCTCACCTCCCATTTTGTTGGTTACCTTAGATTGTCTTTACCTAATCCGTATGATGAGGTGGCTCTCTCTCTCTCATTCAATTTTTAACCCTCGAGGGTCATCACAAGTGTATTTATGCCTACCACCTCCCTATGCTAAATCATTTTAGGCATGGCCAGATTTTAGTTTCCCCTACTTCCTGTATCGTTCCCTGTGTGCCTCTATTTCATAGTTCAAAACAAGAAGAATTTATGTCCCTCTCCATCAAGGCTTTATCCTTTCCTTGGTCAAAAGGGTGGCACTGGACATTGATAAAAATGGCTCCCTTAAGTTGGCTCTGGAAGCTTATGCGGATGGCACTGGTTCGGACTCGAAGGAGAAGGAATCGAGTGATGATTCTGACTCTCAGGATGGGGACTCGGATGATGACCAGGATGAGGTGGAGGTGGTTTGTGGCACAAAATATTAAGGACTTTAAATCTAAGAAGACCCCTTGCTTCCCATAAAAACCAAGGGTGAGTCCAACAAACAGGATGTCTCGACCCCTATTAACGCTCAACTAGAACAACACTTTGAGGCAATGGGTCACGTTGGTCCGATCAAAGGGGAAAACCACTTGGCAAGGATGGCGGTGGATATAGAGGAACTCAAGGGTGATATGTGGCTCACTAAGATCTTGGTCTAATTTTTATTCAATGACTAGCATAAGATGAAAGAGTAGGTGGAGGAAGCAGTCAGCTTTGGGCAGGGTGGAGAGATTGAGGTTTTAAAGGCCAACTTTGGTGCCATAACCAAAGAGATGGATCAGTTAAGGCAATTCTCCATAGTTATATGGAATGGAGCATTGTGACGGTGAAATCGACCCTACAACACCTTCAGACTCTGGGGTAGCTCGCCAATACCTATTGTGCCATGGATAGTCAGGGAAGGAAGAGAAAGGCTACCCTGGATGGTTTTGACCTAGGATCCTTGGTAGTTAATATTGAAGCTTTGGTGAAAGAATGGGCTAAGGTGTTGGAGGGGCTTGAAAAATCCTACAAATGACCTAGGGTTGGGTTGTTTTGTTTTTTCACTGTCTCTGTTACTGGTTGTTACTTTCATCAATGTTGTTAGTTTATCTGTGTTTTTTTTGCTGTTAGTTTCGCTTTATGGGCTCCGGAGAGCTCTTATTACTATGAACAATTATATTATGGTTTTTTGATGTTATTGTAATGTTGTTTTCTTCTCTCATGGAGAGTTTTTCGATGTATAGGGTAGGGTCTCCTCAACCCTTTTTACCTCTAATAAAAAAGGGAAGGCTTGTTTGATATTAAAATTTTATTTACTTCATTATTTCATGCAATGATTGTTATCCAAAATTCACCCCTCAAGGTAATTTTGATAACATGCATCAAATTCTTTAGTCCTGTGCAAATAGATCGAATCGGGCAAAGAATTATGTTTCTGGGTCCCCTAAATCTTTTCTAACTCCCCTGTCCAAGAAGAAAAGAGCAAGTTCTGAGAAAAGGTGAAAAAGTTGCAGAAAACAAGCTTGGGCCAGGAAAAATCATGAAAATGGCTAAGTCCTAGTCCTTGCAACAGTCGGGACATTTGGGACATCTGGGCGTGAATCGGCCGAAAGGCCGCCAGGCAGTCTGCAGAGCATTTGGGACATCCGGGCCGTCGGGACGCTGGGACACAAAAAGCCGTTCAAATTAGAAAGTGGAAAGGAAAATCGACTAATCTGCCGAGTGGGACAACTCAGGGACATCTGGGCCGTGAGGACGCGAACTGCCCGGATCGGCCGAAAAGGAGAACTTTCGCATTGGGACAAGCGGGACAAGAGTACGCGCGACGCGAACCGGTGAATCGGAAAAAATTTGTCCCCAGCATACCCGGAGCAAGTGGGACATCTAGGCCGCGAGGACGCGAACCGGCCGGTTTGGCCGAATCAAAGGTCTTTCATCTTTGGGACATCCGGGCGGAGAATGCGCGTGGGACGCGAAAAGCCAAAAGAGCCGAGAGCGAATGAAATCCCGCCACGTGTCTTCACTTCAAATAGGAACAAGGAAGTCCGAATCGGCCGAAGGAAGAGATTTTTGTCCGAGATAGTTGGGACAAAGGTACGCGTGGGATGCGAGGGACGCGAAAAGCCAAGTGGCCGAAGGAAAGGAGAAAAGTCAACGTTTGACCCGTGGAAATTCAAACGGCCATAACTTTTGACTTGAGCTCCGATTTTCACAAAATTGGACTTTCTGAATGAGCACGACGTCCTCTACGCCATAAAAATGGATTTCTTATTTTTAATGAGGGTAGATATATTAAAATGAAGGAAACGTGTTCGGCTCGATCCGCTAATGCTCATTCCCGTCAAATGACGTAAATCGCCTCGCTGACCCAAAATAGCCGCCCGCACTCGAGAAGGCCATAACTTTTGTATTTCTCAACAAATCACACAAAATTGGTACCGTTAGAATCATGGATCCAAGCCCGATGTACAACAATAATAAATTCAGGATTTGATGAGATATTGATCAGATTTTCAACAAAACGTGGCCGGGTTCATAACAAGTGTTTTATTTGGTGGTTGGGAGTGCAATTAAGAGGCATGGTCATCATTCCTTCTCTACTGCAGCACATGGGACAGTATGGGGAGCCTTTTGCAAGAAATATATAATCATTTTACTCCATTTAATGCCTCTTACAGGTGGTTGAAGGACAGATTTCGAGATTTCCATTTTCCCTTCTCTTTCCCTTCTCATTTTTCTATAAATTGGAGTGTTGGGCTCATTGTAAGGGGGAGTTTTCAGATAGCAAAGCTCTGTCAAAATTGATTTGTGAAGCCAATGTGCTGCAAGCCCTTGTAGTGGACTCCTTGCATGGTGATCTAGGCCCTTATCTTGTAATAGATTGAACTGTGCATATCATGAAGCAATAAAATATCAATTTGTGGATATATCTTCCCCTGCTGTGTTTTCTTGCATTCTTCTTGCCCCTTTAATCTTTCTACAAGAATATTGTGTCTATTATTATGTTCTTGCAGGGATTCATTATCATTGTGTATGCTTGGAATATTGTTGTGAATGCATTTTGCTAGATTATGGAGAACTGTCATCACCTCTTCTAGTGTGCACTTTGCCTCTGTATTTCACACATTTGGAGATTACTCTCACACCCTCCTTTTCTGGTGTATCACCACTTTAGTGTAGGCTTTCATTTTATGCATTCTCTCTCCCTGGTCCCTTGGAAAGTTAGATTAGAATAGTTAGTTTCTCCTGCATTAGAGTAGATTGTGGCAGGTAGTTTAGGAGCAAGAACCACTTTCTCGGAGGTCTATCTCAAGTAGTAGCAAGTCCACAACTTGGAGATAGTACCCATGTTATCCAATCACACCGTGAGTTCAAGTATATGCATTTGTATAAACACGAGGGTGCTGTGATTCGGTGATAACAATGATTAATAGATGAAAAATAAATTACTTTCTTTAGCAATAGACAACTACAATACTATTGTATTTATATACAATTTGAATTCAAATTAACACATTATTGGTGCTAAATCCATCGTCAATTAGTCAAAAATATGAAACATGGAATTCATTTTCTTCTAAGATAAAGGGGGCCACAACAAGAGATTAGGAGTTTCATTGACACTTATAATATGTATGTAATTGTTACTAATACATTTTAAGGTTTTTACACTTGAACTGGTTTTTACATGAGAGTCACTCTTGAGGATACAATTCACCATGTAATCCAATTTATTAGCCATTCATATTATCTAATGCTTCATGTGTTATACTATAAACTTACCAAATCATATTTGATATGATATATTTGAACATCACTCTTTTTGACGCAACCTCAAAATGAAGTTTTCTAAATAGACATGTAGCTAATTATTTTCCATGTTTTCTAAAAATACTAGGAAAATGCAACAACATTTCAAAAAGTTTGCATTGAGGGTTATGAAGTTTTTGTACATAAATCTACTTGGGTTGTTTGCAGCCATGGATTTTAAGGAATTTAGTTTCTCTCTTCTTACAATGAGTCAAGTATAAATAACATATCCTCATTTATCCTATTTTTAAAGTACAAACATAGGTAATAAGTATTCCGAATGAGTAAAACTATCTTTTAAGGGATTGAGTGCATGTAAATTTTTTAATCTATTTGGAGTGTCACATTCACATCTATTTTCACACACTACATGTGATATTCTTGTTGTGAAAAATCACAACACCCCTCGAATGGCCAAGTTGTGGATAGGACATTTAGCATGATTACACAACATGGGTTTATCCCTTAAGATATGGGACGTGCAAAAATTAAGGTAACCCTTCGAAGATGGATGGTTCCTTCTCCTAATCCTACCTACCACAACTACTCTAAAGTGTAGAAAGTGGATAATATAACCCAACTCTAAATTTTTCCAAGGGGACATGGATAAAGGATTGCATGAAATAAACCCTACACTAGAAGTGGTGATACACCAAGAAAAGGAGTGTTATCCACTTCCCCTACCTATAAAAAAATGAAGAAAATAACTTGGAGAGGGTAGTCATGCACCATAGACCAAAACATACACATTCACCATTCCCAAATAAGCACAACACACACAAACCCCGGAATCAAACATGGAGTATGCACGAGATCCTGCAAGGACAAAAAAGAAAAGAAAATAAAAATTAATGATGCAAGGGTTGATAGATGAACAAAAAAACAACACTTTAAATACTCCAAATATGCACATACATTGCTTTTGAAGGAGGCAAGTTCCATTATAAAATTTTGGGAGGAAAGCTTGAAGCCCCGATCTAAGAAGAAGGGGGTGCATGGGGGAGAAAGAATGAGAAACCCCTTACAATGTTACAACCCTTTTAAAATTATAGATAAAATTCTTGATGAGAGAGGGAGGAAATTTGAAATCTTGCAAAAATGGTCTTTCAAAAATGGGCTTACAATGCTCAATATACACCCTTTCAAGTTTTGGGGAAAATTGGGCTTTTGGGGTTTCAAAACCTTCAAAATCCATGTTTCCTATCTTCATTATGTAGCTCTCCCTCTCTCACCTTTTGATTAAATTTTATTTTATTAAAAAATCATAACCGGAGTTCAAGTTATCACATTTCTTACATGGCATGGTTTTTGTGTTATCCAAGCCCTACATGGGCATGTTGATTGATCGGATTGCCGAGCTACTCAACAAGATTGGTATTGAGCTCCTCATGCTAAAATATGATGATAATTCAGATTCCTCCACCATAGTTTATTCTCTATATTTCTCATGGCTCACCCAATCATCCTCACATATTTTTGCTTGCATGCCCATGCATGGGCTTTCCTAAACTCCATTTGCATGTCGGTGAGATCTTTTACCTTGCATATTGGGATCTAAACTAACTCTTTCCATGAATGTTCTAGTTGAGTGGGTCTTTAAATTCATCCTACTTCTTATTGGACTCGGGCTTGACTCAACTGCTTTCCATTCATTTATTTTGTTGGCACATGACCTCCAAAACCAATCCAACTACCACCTCTCCTTAATTCAACTCCCGAGCTATCCACATGTCCACCTACCAAACTAAAATCACCACCCAACCATGACCAACCATGTTAACTCTTTTCACATCCTACTCATTTATCGAGATGACTTATTTTTAGACATCTTCTCTTTGAGATTCATGATTTTTCACTTTGAAGATGGAGCACTATTCACTTGATTTGGTCCATGAATTTTCTCTCAAGTTCAAGTCCAAAAATCTGAAATTCGGTGTTTTGGGCTTCAAGATTTAGATTTCCATTTTCAAAAAATCCCCAAGTTCTCTAAAGTTAGAAAAATTATGAAGTCTGAAGTTTTGGACTTGAAGTCCGAGTTGTTTGAACTTTTTACAACTCGCCCACCTCAAAAACTCTAAAATAGAAACATCCAAATATTTGAAATGAATTTTTTTAAGTATTTTTATCTCCATTTCACCTTAAACCATGTGATCTATCCCTACAACTATTTGTCCAATGTGTTGAGCTCATCTTCCTTTGTAAACTACTCGCATTGGTTTGTTGGTGAAACATCTTTTCCTATGAGTTCTTTGTTGAGCTCATTCTTAGCATTTATTTTTCTAGCTCAATGAATTGGGCATTTCAATGGGCTCATGCTTTGTACACTATGCTGAATTATTATATGACCGTAAATCTCGGAGCTCACCACCTCATTGACCTTCGCACCCACTCGAATTTTTCTTGGACTTGTACCTCACTGCTGCGTGTTGAACCCAATCTTGAGTGAGTGACCCCTATGTGAGCTCTAACATTTTCTTCAAGTTAATCATGAGCTCTATCCCTGTGAATCTGAGCCACCAATGTTAAGCTTACATACCCTATGAACTACTTGGCTCAATCTCCTTGGTAATGAATTCATGTTTAGTGAGCTCACATTTTTACTTTGATTCGGGTGACCGACCTTGTGGTGATCTCGAGCTTGGTGGTGAGCTTCTCCACCGCATCAAGTTCAATGTCCCACATGATATGATCCAAATCCTCCCTACATCAATCCCATTAGTGAGATCCCTTTTCTACGGTTTAGATGTCCTCCTACCATTTGCATTATACTTCGGCCAAAATAGCGTGAGATTTCCTCCATTTTTGAGCCATGCCAAGTTCAACTTACTCAACATATGGTTTCCATGAGCTATGAGCCCTTACTCAAGCTATCAATATGAGCTTGCTATCCATATCCTCTAGCTTGACTATACGTCTCTGTGACTTACCAACTCCCTTACTTGCCATTTCGAGCAGAACATTGTGTGAGCCTCGATATTTTCTTTGAGTCGAATCCTTCATCATGCCATCTCTCGGGCCTAGTCATATTTTCTTATAAATTCAAATTGACTCAATGAGTCAATGAGTCATCCTCATTCACTACGACCACCCTGCAACCTCCAAACTCACGAGTCGAGCTTTACCCAAACAACTAAGCCACACCTCCTCCCGATGCATTGATTCAACCTAATTTGAGGTCGACAAGGTCTTATTGCCTATGAAATCAGATCACCTTGATGAAACTCCCATTTGGAACTCTAGGTTTGATTTCAATCTATCTATTGAGCCCTTTCCTCGCTTTGCATGAGATCTACGTTGGTTGACATGTCCCTTTTTAGCTCCCCACACCGACTTGGCTTGACTAACCACCTTTATGACTCAACTCACCTAGTAGCTTTCCGAGCTACTCCACGAGCCCTCCATTGACTCGTTGTACCTTACCAAACTCCATCTCGGTTGGCTAATATAGGCCTACTTTGTAATTTTTTTATTTTCCCTACATTTTTGATGAATTTTCCTAGATGTGGTGGCTGAGGGGGAACCAATAGGATGTCCCAGTTTTTTTACTTATTCTCTTTTTCATCTATTTTGGCCAAGTGTGGAATCAGGGACCCATACTTATTCATTTTTAAGTTGATCCTTAAGGGTCAAAACCCAGAAGATGAAAAAATCCTCTTATGAATTCAACACTCCTCAAAAATACTGAAACTGCTCTTGAAGCCTCGGAAACTATCTATAAGTTCAATTTCATCCTTAGGTACCTTTTCCAGTGTGTGGGTCTCATTCTACCCTATTATCTACCTTTCTTGAGGGAAAAATGGATAACAATTTTGAAGAATCATGGGGTAATCTTTCTGCTAGATGCTCATAGGATAGTAGCCTAAATGCGTCCATTGGGTGTGGAGTCATAGGCCAAGGCCCGATACTAATCTTGAACCTTTGAATTTTTCCTTGAACCGCCAAGCGTGCCTTTGTTGATCACGGACCAATTCTACTTTTCACACTCTCAATATTTATAAGAAAATTCTAAAGTTTAAATTCTCGAGAGAGGAAAATCATTTGAACCTAGGATTTTTCACCCTTTTGTCTCTCGCAATCTTTTTTATGGGGCCACATGATTATTTCAATCGAACACCGTACCTTCCAACAAATGTATGGTTTTTTCCAAGTATGTATCATACTTAAATAAATTATTACTTGATAAGCATAACACATTGCATAGTTTTAAGTAAGACATATGTTGAGTTTGACATCATGGAACTCTATTAAATTTTTATTTTCCTCTTTTTGAATGAGTGCTTAGAACATTATCAAGGTTGAGCCCCCATACAAATCCATAAGATTTGTAACCGAAACAACTAATTAAGGGTTTGAGTTTTGTCTTCTACTTTCAAACATGGGGAACTTTGAATAATTTGAGGCTACTCCTAAAACCTAGGTTTGTCGTTGTTATGAACTTGTTATTTTCCATGAAACAACTACCCTTGGTGCTGATTTCTTGATCCTGAAGCATAATGATTGATCTAAAGGAACAAGAGAATGAAACTATAAAAATCTTTCCCTTATCAAATTTAGTTTCTCTACATTTAAATTGAATTAAATATTTTTCCTTACGAATATGAAATTATTTCCTATGGAATTGTTCATGGGAGGAATGTTGAAACATGGTGTACTATATTAGAGCAATTATGAACAAAAATATATACAAAAGGAAAAATCATACATGCTCTAATGAGACATGCAGACTATGCGAGAGCACTTGTTATGCTAAAAATAAACCTACTCCTACCCTATACTAACTTAGACACAGAAGACTTCAAACAAATCCTACAACCGTAATAAGAAGTATCTCCCTTTTATTACAACTTTAAGCTATGTGGGTGATTTGATGTTGAACATGACTATTTATATGAGTGACAAAATGATATAGAAAAAAATTCCACCCATATCATCAAGGTATTAACCAAAAGAAAAATTAATACTCCCTTTGATCTTGGAGGTGTTGTAGTTGATGTAGCTGATCCTTGGTAGCTGAGGATCACCCTCATGTTTGGAAATGAACATGACCGGTTGTGGAAACTCGGACTCTAGCCTAACGAAGCTAGATATTTGATAAAGCATGGCTTGAACTACAATATGTTCTCGTTGCTCGAGTTCCAATCTGAATAAGAAAGTACTCGGAAGACCTTCCTAGAAAAGGTGATAGTTTGTAAATTAATTTTCTTCCTTTTGCACATTTACAGAAAACCAATGTCCCCTTTGAGTGAATGGTATGAAAGATATGGTATGAAAGATATGGCATCCTCATTCTTTCCTCTTCCTTTCCCACTTTGTGAAACTTGGAAGATTCAATTCCTCCAATGTTGGTTCAAGAGGATTCTTATGAAATATCGGTTGTTCTTGAATGGTCTCCTCCTTGAAAGCATGTTCCTAGCGTTGGAAGATAGGTGATGGGATAGAAAAAGTTACCAATTCCCTGTGTTACCTTCCTTATCAAAGAGGAATTGTAATGCCTTCTCTTTACCAATTTCATCATACATATCAACTATACATAGTGGGTTTCCAACATTGAACTTGTTTCCAAATCCTATGGAAAACTTTGGAACTACACCAAATTTCAAGATATAAATATTGTTTTCCCTAAAGATGACATTCCTCTTCCTCACATTGATCAAATCATTGACATCATCGTAGTCGTTGAGATGCTTTCTACTATGGATGGTTTTTTTGGTTATAATCAACATCACACTTGAACATGAAAATAAAAATTCTTTCAACACTCCACGGGGACCTTCATTTATTGTGCCATTCCCTTCGATTTTAAAAATATGGGGGTAATGTATTAGCGCATCATGACCTACATATTCCACGATCTTATCCACAACACTATAGATGACTACGTTGATGGCCTATTGGGTAAATGTAACCATCAAAGTGACATTATATTTCCATATTTCAAATCTTCTTTGTGCATCTCATGCAATTCTTCCTTCATCAAAATTCAGCTAAGTGTCTTTGGAGTCTTAACTAGAAAAATCCTTGGCTTCATCATTTCTATTAGGGGTGTCGAAGTTAAGCCCACCAAAATGAAATCCATCCTTGATATGCCTCCTCCATCTAATATAAATTAGATCTGTAGTTTTCAAGGCTAACTCCAATGAGTCCACCACTTCATATTGCAAATATCTAACTATTTCCAACCTTTTCACCATCTTCTTTGAAAATACCTCAATTTTAATTGGGATGCAAATTTCCAAAATTTCTTTGATGATCTCAAGAGGTATCTTCTATCCCATCCTGTAGTCACACCTTCCCACGTGGGGGATCCTATCTATCTTTACATCTCTATCACTGATCACAATTTAGGTGCCATGCCGGCACACTTTGATGAGTAGGGTAGGGATTAGGCCATCTATTACATCGGTTGTAACCTTCACAAATATGAGACTTGGTACACCGAAGCTAAAAAGATGTGTTATGTTTTCTTATTTTCCACCTCCAAACATCATCACTATATCCTTAATCACAAAACCAATGTCCTCACCAACTTCCATCATTTCAAAACCATTCATTTTAAGCCTTATCATAATGAACAAATCACTCAATATCTCATGCTCATGATTGAGTTTGACCTAGATTTTTTCTCTCAAACGTATATCAAGGTCCAAGCTATTTCCGATCAGCTAGCTAAAGGCCCTATGCCTCACAATAATATTCCTTATGAGAAATTTCCCTCGAGACTATATTCATGATTGATCATGGATTTAATCCCCTTCGCATGACACATTTCTTTGAAGAATATAAATTTTGGAAAGTAGGAGGTACTGGTGTTATTATAATTCCTCCTTGGGATAATCATATCAACATCATTTATAAGATGTATTTCTAATGTAATAACATCATGGCTTAGTATAAAGCCCTCATATTAGGTCTTGAAACCAATTTCCATGCTTGGCATCCAAATATTCTATATCTATGGTGACTCTTACCTCATCATCAACTAAGTCAAGGAACTTATCAATGTAAAAATAAATTCCTTCAAACTATCCCTCAGGTCATCTAATTATTTAATACACATGATGGCATATCGGCGTCTCTCATCCTATCGAAAAATGAGGAATCCAAGTTTTTGTTGTTAATCATCGTCTTGATCAACCATATCATGTCCATAAACTTCATCGTATCAATAATATTGACACCAATCAATTGGATATATGGTATTCTCAAATATTTGACTATCTACCTCAATCTAAAATCCCTTTTAACTTATCCAAAATGGTAAGAGGTCATTTATTTAATACACCAACCACTATATCATGCTTTGCGGTATCCTCTACAAACGTGGCTTTGAAGGAATCTTATTATGTTTCCTTGAATATCATGAATCTACTCGTGTTATCCAAGAATTCCACAATGATATCTATCATGGTCATTTTAGTGGTTCATGTGTCACTAAATGCGTTATATGGGTGGGTTATTAATAGCCCACCCTTAATCAATATTGTTGTGGATATGCCAAAAAGTGTGTCAAGTGCCAACAACATTCTAATCTTATCCACATTCCTAGTGAAGCCTTATAATCAACTTAAGATCTTTAGCCCTTCTCATAGTGGGTCCTTGAAATCATTAGCCTCATCAATCTATGTTCTTCTCAATGTATTCATTCTATTAAAATCACAATTGAATACTTCACCAAATGGGAGGAAGCCATTCAGCTCATATCCACCAAAGCTAAAAAATTGTTGATTTTATTTATCAGCATATCATTTGTTGTTTTGGCATCCCTCATAAAATCATCACGAATGGAAAATACTTAAAAAATAAATATCTTAAGAAACTTTGTGAATCTTTTAATATTAATCCCAAATTCTCATCTACTTACTATCCTCAAGCTAATGGCCAAGCTGAAGCCACTAATAAGACTCTTTGTAATATCCATGCTAAAACTATTGATAAGGAGGTCAAAATGACATCTTCATATCCTCTTCACACTTTGGGCTTACCAAACTAACATCCACACCTCTACAAGTGCTACTCATTTCTCTCTTGTTTATGGCTCGAGAGATCATTCTTCCTCTCAAAGTTCAAATCCCATCCTTGCGTGTTTCTCTTTGCGACTTTATTTCTAACAGGATTATCGTCAAAAGCGTCTAGCATAGCTTGAATTTTTATAGGAATGTCACTTACTCACTCTTCAACACCATCATGTCTATCAAGAGTGTATCAAACATTCTTATAAAAAACATCTCAAGGAACATGACTTTAATATTGGTGACCTAGTCTTAAAATAAAATCATAACATCACTACTCTAGAAAGGAGCCAATGTGGAATTTTTCTCCCAAATAGATTGGACCTTACATTATCACACATAAGTATGGTTCTAGATCCTATCATTTATCATCTCTTTATGGTAAAACAAAACTATAACCTCTTAATTCCTTGCAATTGTAACCCTTCTACTATTAAATACATACTAATGTGATCTTAGTCATGTCATAAGATCTCATTTTTGTCTCTATCCCTTCAATCTCTCATTGTAATGTTTTCGATAATGTGTTCTACCATTAATTATTTATATATGACCTTGAATGTGGGAACCATGGCTCTTCTCATATCATATTCTTAATGTACAAGTTCCTCCTTCTAGAACCAACCGTGCAATCATTACATCCATCACCATTTTATCTACCTACTAGAACCATGTTAATGGTGGAAACAAGTGTTGCTTGTACATATCATCATCCCTTCCCTAAGTGGTTTACTCAGTTATTCCTAGCTCTATCCTAAAGTAAAAATTTTGGATGGTCATATGAAAAAAATCCATCATATCCATAACATACATCTCCTATGAAGGAAAGTTGCTAATATAAAGAATATTTTTGAAAGAATAGAATGATCCCTCAAAGGAAAATTATCATGCATATTTTATTCTTCCAAAAAAAATTAAAAAGTCAAAATCCAAAAAGAAAAATTCTATGTGTAGACCACTCCCTCGAAAGATGGCTACTTTCTGATATCATGGTAATATAAGGCTTCCCGCATTTATCAGGCTTCTAAATCTCTAAAAATCAAAATCAAAATATCCAAAGAAAACATCCCTTGAAAGCTTCCCACATTGATAATATCTACCATTTGTAACAAACCACATGCATTGACTAGATTCCACCATATTGCTAAGAGATGGGGCATATACCTAGGACTTCCACCTAAAGAAAACCTATTTTCCCCATTTAAGCTCCATCTTACCCATTTGGTCACGTCTATAGTGGGTCTATAAGTACACTTTGCATCTTGAACCCATGATCATAAGTATGAATAACAATCGTTAGTTATGTGTTAACAATTTTCAATGGTCATAAGTGTAATTCTTTAACTTGTTCCCTTTTCTATGTTACCTAAAATCTAGTTCAAAGCATCTTTCCTACACATGATCTTGCCTATGAAAAAGTGTATTTCCTCACATTTTGGTCATCAAACTAAGTTTGCATCCTATCCATTTACACACTCTCAACCATTTCACTATCTCTTCCCTATAGACTATAGCTATTCTCGTTGCCATTTCATCAATGTCTAATCATACGTCTAACATCTATATCCAATCTATCAATCCATCATATATTCCTAAATTATTCAAAATCATAAAAAAATCATCTTGATCTAATCATATCTGAATCCATCATTCCTATCATCATATCTAACATCAACATCTATTCCAATATATATTCCCCATCTACTCTAATACAAGTACTATCATCTAGCATATATCATGTCATCTAGTATCAATATCTATCATATCATCACATCAAATCATTTAAGGTCCATACATCACATCACATCAAATAATCGCAAACATCACATCATTAATATGCATCCAACATCTAAATTAACATCCATAGTATAATAATATTTCCATATCCATCACATTAATCAATGCATAAAACATATAATCCATGAAAAATAGTATCTATATATCCTCATCAAAATATGTTTGTACATCCATGATAGGTATCTTTGGGATCTGTCTAAAAAATATAATACATTAGAATTAATATATGATGGTCACCCTCTAGGTAGTGAAATGTAGATAAAATAATCCCAGAGCTCAAGCCTTGCCCTTAGGCGGGCCCACACATATCTATCTCCATTATCTCCTACGTCATCTAGACCTAGGTCTCACCTTGACTTTACCATGATAGCCATACTCTCGGATGGTTCTAGTCACACTTTGAGATACCCATGTTGGGGTTATCACAAGGTTTTATAGATAATATATAAAATCTAAGCATACATGCGATAAAAGTGGATATCCTACTAGAAGAAATATAAAAATAAGAGATATAAATCAACAAAAATTTAACGTGATTCACCCAATGTGGGCTATATCCACCAAGAAACAAGCCAATCTATTATCCAAAGCTTTCACAAGATATACAATTGAATATTTACAATCTTTCACACCTCCTACGATGTACAATACTTTCTTTCTCTCAAGATTTTACTTCTTCTCCAAGAATTATGTCTCTCATAATTCTTCTCTCAATAATCATTAAATTATTTGATTCTTACTTATAAACCCTAGCTTTCATGCTTATATAGGCGTATACAAACTTAGGGAACTTATCCATGCAATTACAATCAATAGATCTACTTTAATTCTAAATTTAGATCTAATTCTCGAGAGTTAATTAAAACACTCACACACAGGTAACCAACGCTGCTTAACCCTAACCAATGTCTATTCTACTTTCTGACCGATGCTAGTCATGGGTGACCGATGTTGGTTACTATGTTTTCCTAAAGTTTCATTATACATGATAATTTGAAGTAATTGAGCTCCATAACTTGACAATCTCCCACTTGGAGATTAATTACTACACTATACATGTACAATGTCATTCTTGGATCCTTTCTTAGCTTTGTTTCTTCCTCTTAAAGTCTCAAACTCAAAGACCAACAAAAGCTGACTTTAGCTCCAAATTCTCTTTTGTTAATGGCTTTAGAATATCCGCAGGGTTCTCACTCATATGAATCTTTAGTTTTAGTTTCCATCCTCCAATATCTGTTGTATGAAGTGATACCTCAATTGAATGTGTTTCGTTCTTGAATGAAACGTTGAGTTCTTTTCCAAATGAATTACACTTTGACTATCACTAAAAATTTAAAATCATCTTTATTCTTTCCTAACTCTTCCATGAACTTTCTCATCCATGTCATCTCTTTACTAGCCTCTATAGCTGCAACATACTCTACCTCTGTAGTAGACAAAGCCACAACCTTCTGCAATCTTGAAATCTAGCTAACTATCATTCCATCTACTGTGAAAATATATCAAGTAGTGTTCCTCCTACCATCCATATCTCCAGACCATATGTGAACCAACATAGCCACATAAATAAATATCTAAATCTCCATAGGATAACTACATGTTGGATGTCCTTCTCAAATACTTGAGTATCCATTGGACTACTTTCCAATGCTCTTTACCTAAATTGGCCATAAATCTACTCACCACTCCAACTTTACGTAATGTCTTGCAGTACAAACCATAACATACATCATGAGACTCCCAACCGCTGAAGAATATGGTACTTGTGTCATGTATTTGAGCCCCTCTTGTGATGATGGACATTGATCTTTACTTGAATTTGAAGTGTCCTACCATAGGTGTACTTACATGTTTTGAATATTGCATGTTAAACCTTTCTAACACCTTGTAGATATAATCATCCCGAGACAAATAAAATTTATTGTTCTTCCTATCTCTGTGTATTTTTATGCCAAGGATTATTTTTTTCAGCTCCTAAATCCTTCATAACAAATTTGTGAGCTAGATTTCCTTAAGATCACTAATGTCTTGCATACTAAATCTGTTATAAGCATATCATCTACATATAGTAACAAAATAATATATTTCCCATTTTCAAGCTTCTTGAAATAATCACACCGGTCCGATTCACATCTCAAATAACCATGCTCATGCACAAAACTATAAAATGTCATGTACCATTTCCTTGGAGCTTTATTGAGCCCATATAGACTCTTTTTCAACCTACGCACTAATTTCACCTTACCCTTGACTTCATACCCAAGTGTCTACCGCATATAAATATCTTCATCAAATCACCATGAAGGAAATCCTCTTTTACATCTAATTTCTCTAAATGCAAATCATATATTGCAACTATACTCAATATAGTACGTATGGAAGTCAATTTAACAACAAGAGAAAATATTTCACCAAAGTCAATACCGCTTTCGTGAAAATCCTTTTACTACAAGTCTTGCCTTGTATCTTTTATGCCCACCCTCTTCTTCCTTGATCCTATAAACCCACTTTTTCTACAATTTACTCTTACCTACTGGACAACCTAACCAAATCCCAAGTCTAGTTTTATTCCAAGGATTCCATCTCCTCATCTATGTCATGCTCCCCCTTTGGACATGGGTCTTATCCTACATTGATTCTTCAAAACTTTCTGTTCACCATTATTAGTGAATAATAAATAAAATAGAGAAGGCAGTAAATAATTTTGGAGGTTTACTTACCCTTTGAGACCTCCTCACGATTTTGGGGTACCGAGGCTCATTCTGACCTCTTGGACATTTTTTTCCAATTACGCGGTGATTGATGCCATTCACCCGTCACCAACAATGTTTCTTCAAATAGATATATGTTTATCTCTCAGAATCGATACTGCGGTTCTCTTGACCGATATCGGTCAAGGGTCAATGGACACCATTATTATGTAACCATGTTGGTATTATTTTTAAATCTAAGAGTTCATTTTGATTCACAATATTCTCAACCGGTTCGTCCCTGGATACCAAAATTTTAACCATGTACATTCTCTTTTCATTCCATTCATTGTCACGACTCCTACCAATTTTAGAATTCTCTAAATCCCAAAAACGAATCCGAAATCACTAGATCCATAACTAATAAAATTGCATCTCTTGGATTTTGCATCTAACTTTTATCTATTTTCTTATCAACATGCACAAAAGTTTCTAAACCAAAAATCTAAGAAAAGAAATATCTACCTCTTTTCCGGTCCAATCATCCTCTGGTATTCCTCCATCTAGTGAACTTGAAGTCCCACACTTAATTAAATAAATTTTTGTATCAACTACTTCTGCACAAAACCGCAAGGGAAATCCAACATATATCCTTATACTTCTAGCACATTCCATGATTATCCTATTCATTCTTTCTACAACACCATTCTCTTGTAGTGTTTTTAGAACTATCCTTTCTCTATGTATTCCATTCACCGAACAATAATAATTGAAATATTTTCTACAATATTCACCACTATTGTTAGATCTAAGGCACTTTAACTTTGAATTTGATTCATTATCAATAAGGGATTTACATATTTTAAAAGTTTCAAAACATTAGATTTATGTTTAATATAATAAAACCATACCTTTCGTAACATCATCAATGAAAGTAACATAATACTGGGATCCTCCATGATAAATTACTTGGGCTGGTCCCCACACATCTGAGTGTACAAGCTCCAATTTCTACTCCTTTTTAGTTTCCCCAACTTTGAGAAATCTCACTCTCTTTTTCTTTCCAAAGACACAATGCTCACAAAAATCAAGATCTAAATATTTCAAATCTGATAACTTACCCTTATCCTTTAAGATCTACATTCCTTTTTGACTCATATGGCCCAACCAATTATGCCACATACATGCATCTGAATATGAAGTAGATAATACAGAAAAGGAATTAGTAACACAAGTAGATAAATATAACATTCCTACCTTCTTTCATCTTGCCAAAATAAGGGCACTATTGGTGACTTTCTAAGAGTCGGATGTGGATGTAACCACGTAACCAACTTCACTTAGTTACCTGCGAAATAAGATTCCTCCCGAGGATTGGCACATTTGTCACATATTTCAATACCCATGTATTTTCATTCTGTAATTTTAGATGAAATTCCCTTTACTAGTATTACTATGAGGTTAATCATCACCCAAATAAACATGCCAAAAATTACCCTAGACATAATTTCTAAAATAACCCTTTTTAGGGTTGCATGGAAAGAAGCTCTTGGATCTAAAACCCACGATTCTATTCTATTATCCAAAGAAAGAATAAGATCACCTTGGATTACCTCTGCTACAGATATTTTCCTCTTTACCTTTGTCTAGGTGTTGGTTCTCTTTATCCTTTGACAAATAATATTTCTTTGCATGACCTTTCTTTCCACATTTCCAATAGGTAATTCCCTACCTATGGATTTAGATTTTCCATCACTTGAATTTGATTTCCCATTACTCTTACTCTTGGATATCTCCTTCGCTACCTACCGCTTTTCTACATTCAAAGCATTCCTAGATGATTCCTTTGTAATTTTCCTATGAATTTCTTCATTCAAGATTAGACTAACCACAACATCAAACTTCAAAATAGTATTAGCCAATGTTATATTACTAACAACCATTACCAAGTTATCCCAACTATCAGGAAAATAACATAAGAATAAAAGTGTTTTCACTTCATCATCAAATAAAATATCAATCAATTTTAACTGATTTACAATAGATCTGAAATCATTCAAATGACTAGATGCAGATCCACCTTCATGCATCTTAGAATTAAATAGTTTCTTCATCAAATAAAATTTATTTGAAGCACTAGGTTTTTCATATAAATTAGTAAGAGATTTCATTAACTCTACCATAGATGTCGCTTCTATAATATTAGAAGCCATAGATGCTGCCAGGATCAATCTTATAGATCCCAAATCCTTTCTATCAAGAATCTTCCATTCTTCATCAGTCATCTTCGTAGGTATGGAATTTTCATCCAACGGTAAGTACAAATGATATAGATAGTTTTCAATCTACATCTTCCATAATTGATAATTCCAACCGTCAAACTTCTCTACCTTGTATTTTTTCTTAGCCATTGTTGTATCTCCCACTCAATTAGAAAACCCTCTGTGATTAAATTAGTCAAGACACAAACCCTCAAGCAAAAATCTGATACCAATTGTTGGGGTTAGCACAAGGTTGTACAGATAATATACCAGATCTAAGCATATATGCAATAAAATCATATATTATACCAGAAGAAATATACAAAACAATAGATATAAATCAATACTATATTTAATGTGGTTCACTCAATGTGGCCTACATCCAACAAGAAACAAGCCAATATATTATCCAAAGCTTTAACAAGATATAAATTGAAGATTAACAATTTTCTACACCTCCTACGATGTACATTACTTCCTTTCTCTTAAGATTTTCCTTCTTCCCCAGAATTCTCTCTCTCTCTCACAATAATCATTAACTTGTTAAATTATTACTTCTAAACCCTATCTTTAACAAACTAGATTTAAAGCTATGTAATTACTTCTAAACCCTAGTTTAATAGCCATGTAATTACAATCAATAGATCTCTGCTTTAATTCTAAATTTATATCTAATTATTGAAAGTTTATTAAAACACTCATGCACAAGTAATGACATCGGTTAGCCCTAAGCGATGCCGGTTCCTAATTTCCCAGATCAGATGCTAGTCATGGGTGACCAATGCCGATCCTTTGTGTTTTCCTACAAGTTTCATATTGCATGCTAATCTTAAGTAATTAAGATCCATAACTCAACACCCTGAGTCTCTGCTCCCATACTAGATATAATCCATAGTTTGGCTCATCTTTTTATCCTTTCCTTTCATCTTGTCTAGTAGCACATTCTATAGCACATCTCAATTCCACCATTTGTGGTCATATTCATGTTCTCTTATGGAAACCATATCTCATCATTAAGCCCACTTTATGGGCATCTTTGTGTTACCTCTCGGGAACTATCTTTCATCCTCATTCTATGATTGTGGCCATCTTTTATATTCATCCCACTTGGATGTATATTTTTGATTTATCATCTATGAAGGATATTGGATTCATTTTTACCCCGATCTTGTCACGACCTTTGTCTTAACCATCCTCACATTTCTACACATATTTTTGATGTCTTCCTTTGAACCATTGGTTCCATAGCTTGCACATCTATCTCGAGTTGATTCCCATTGAATCCCTCCATATTTCCATGATTTCACCAACTCACAAGTATGTACAATATTTTCATCATCTCTCATTGAGGCCATAATTTTTTCCTTACTAAATTGATTTCCAAATTACCATCATATTTTTTTCTTTTGTTTTTTCCTATCCCTCTTTTCCAGGGGCATATTATTTCATCTTCTCTATTTTTATCATCATTTCCACTCTTTATCCCTTTATCTATCTCTTTCCAACTCATCATAGATTCCTCTTTATATCACCAATCCCTAGTTTGAGGGAAAACACCTCAACCATAATTATCTTCCATCACTTCTCATTTTTCTCTCATGGCTTGCCCAATGCAAACCACTCAACAAAAAGCAACAAATGCGGATACACCAATTTTGGTATCGTATGTCCCCCATCTCGCATCCATTCCCCTTTTTCATCATTCCTCACATACATATATATATCTTTCCATTCCATTTTCCCCTAAATCCCATTTATTTGAATTTCCCACTTTCCTATCTTACCCCATCATTTATTTTAATTCCCATGATTCACCCTTAATACTATTTAATTATTCTATAATAACCATTAATTATCCCTAAACCTATTCATTAACCCTTTTTATCCTCTCTAAGAACCCTACTTATCATCCTTAGGTTTCATCTACCTTCATTTAATGCATTCTTATCTCCTAACTACCTTTTATCCTCCTAAGACACCCCTAACCCGTATTTACAACATGAATCCCTAATTTCACCTAATAGAGTTTTTTTCTTCATCTGATCAATCCTCCACCACCAAAATCAATGGACCATCATAGTCACCAATGACCTATCCAAATAACCGTTGACCCTATAAATACGACCATACCCCTCCTCTCACTAGGATGCAATTTTTGAGACTTCAGGATTTCTTGTGATTTGGGATTCATTTCTTTCTCTTCTTTGTAGCTACTATCATCAACATGTAGTTAATTTGGAGATATTTTGCATCACCTTTGGATATTTTAATTTCTCCCTTTACTTGGTTTTGAGTTTTGCATATTTAGAATCCCCACTACCATCCGATCATTATTGCGTATCACATTTACAAGTTCATCTTCCATCTCAAAGTTATTCCCTTGCATTATCCATCTATAACATCTTTCTTGAATTTATATTTTCTACCCATTTTCATTTACCAAACCCTAGATCCCTTCTCTATCACCATTGAATCATCCCGAGTCATTATTGATCCGATCCACATATATTTGATTTTATATGATCCACTCTACTAGTTATCTATTTTGTGATCCCAAAGCCCTCGGCTTTATCAATATTTCCATTCTACACACATGTTGCTTTAGATATCATTTACATCACACTCGGTTACCTTCCATCTTCCCGAGTCATCATTGACTTGATCAACATTTATCATTCTATCATGAATTTTATCACATCCTTTCTATTTCAATCAGATATAGGCTCTTTGCATCATCTTTGGATTCCGATTAGCTTTAGAATAGTTCCTTTAGGTCTTCCTTCTCTACATTTATTTTTGGCTCACTACCACTTTATCGCCATCAAATGTGCCTAACAATCTCGCTTTTCATCGACACAACCATGTTTTCTTTACATTTTTCATCATTTACTGCTATCAAATATGCATTTAATCCTATCTAGTTCATTTTAGATTCTCTCTTTCACTTTATATTCTACTACATCATATAATTTATTGATTATCACTTTATCCTTATTTTTCTATCAAAGTGGGTTGACAGATCCATCCTAGGAAGTTCTCACTTCTTGGAATTGAGATTATCGGAAAACCCACCATCCTATCTACTAATCCATTTTCTTATTGAGTTTCTCTTTGTTGTGCATGTAATCAAGATAACTATGAGGAGGATCTTTTACACTCACATCCACCATCATCATCTAGAGGCGAGTTTTAAACCCTCCCATTATTGGAGTTACTTTTTATCTTTGTTACCATTTCACTAATCTGAAAGAGGAAAGTGAAAATTAGACTAAAAAAATATTTGGTGAAAATTATACGAGAGGGAGGGAAATATTGAAGTTGAATTTTGGATTTGGCTACCATAGGTGGGATGGTTATGTAGAAAATTAGAGTCGAAATTTTGTATGTTTGTAAATTGTTTTAGAACATGTAGATAAATGAACCTCGTGATCTTTATTATTTATAGGGTGCGGGTTCATGGTGAGGACATGCGCCAACAAATGATAGACTGATAGTTTTGAGGAAACACATGCCTAGATACGAGTGATTAGCAGATGAATTCCATGATCAAGTAAAGGGATGGCTCATGACACTCGGTGACCATCTAGATTTTGAATAAAGAGTCCATAGTTTGTTTCGGGATAGACATCCTCTTTCTAAAAGAGATGATTTTCTATTTCTAAAGAGATGGCTAGCAAAGAGGCATTAAACACTTCACCATCTAATATATAGATACGGTCATCTAATCATGAAGATATGGCCATGAAATCATGTTTATCTAATTGTGTAGAGACAACCGTCAAATCCAATCCATCTTATTGTATAGAGAAAACCATCAAACAAAGTCCTTCTAAGTTTGTAGAGAAGTTATTACAACCTAGCCCATTTGACACTACATATATAAACGTCCAACTCAATTGTCTAATGCAAGATATATATTCATCTAACAACCATACAAATTTATGAAAACACATAAAACTATGGCCTCACAAATTACCTTTTAAATCATTTAAGGGATATTATCCATTTTTTCAAAGTCAATTTCAAATATTTACCACCATTTATTTAATAATTTTAGGGAGGGGGGTATTAAAATGAACCCTAGTGTATAGAAATAGATAAATACATACTAAGAAAGAAGTTAAAATATGTAAATAATAGAAAATAAAAAGTGTGAATAAAACAAATATGTGTAGTTGTGGTGTACATGTGACGGTGTGATGTGATATGAAAAATGTGCAAATGGGAGGAGCCACATAGCCCCTAGAATGTGTATGGGATGAGGTTAATTTAGAAATGATTCCTCAAAAATCAAGTATGAACCATGGAATAACATTGCATCATCCTAAATGATGGCAAAGTATGTTTACCGAGATGTAATGATGCTAAGAAAAATAGGCATGAAGTAGGGAGCATGAGTAGCTAGGATGAAATAAGTGAGGTTTATGGATGAATTACACCCTCAACAGTCAAGTGAACCATATAAAAAGTGTGTTTCATCAATTAATTAAGGTATTGTATGTGTTATGAAAGTAGATGTTAGTAAAGATTTATCGTGAAGCACAAACCATGAAGTATAGAAAATAATCTAATAGCGGATGATAGATATAACCAATAATGATGGAGGGGGAAGAAAGTGTGTGAGTGATGGAGAAGTATTCAACAATTCGAGAGAGACCATGCCATGGGGGAATATGATGAAGTGTGTCCCGATTAGGAACATAGTCATTATCTTTATTAAAAAGGGAGTGTAAATAGAATATTAGGAAGTTGGCGTGGGATCTCACTGTGGTGAGGGAATCGGTTATTTTTCCTTTGATCCTTAGGATTTGGATGGGGCTTGTGGAAAATCTTTCATTATTGGATTAGGAACATGAGTGACTATTAGTTGATGCTCGGTAGACATAAAGGGATCATATTTGGGAGCCCATTGTTTTATAGCTAGATATGAGTGTGGAGAAGAATGATGTGTAGCAAATGAAATGAAACTCTTATGATCCAAATGTCATATTTTTCTAAAACATAGAAATTTTCATCATAATGTCCATTAATCCCATGGTAATTACAATATGGTTGACTTTTGTATTAAATAACTTGATGAGGAGGGTGGTAATGATTAGGTAAGAAATTAATTAAGTGATTATTGAGTATCTCAAATAATATATCATGTTGTCTAGCATTCTAATCGAATGGGAGATGTAATTTCTATGGTAATACATTCTATTTTCTTGTATGTGCTTATGTAGTAGACATAGGATCAAGATGATGAATATAATAATTAACATCATGATGTAGGAGAATCATGAAAAAGACCTCCAAAATGCAAATTTTCATTCTTATCATGGTTTTGAGATAAAATTAAGTTTATTAGTATATGTTGAAGGCATGAGAGAGTCTTAGGTGGTGTAAGAATTTAACATTTCAAATGTTTCTTCTCCCTCCAATTTTGGAAATTCAAATCTCTAAGAATGAAAAAAAGAAAATATGGTGTTTTAAGGAATCTATATGGTTTTCAAGTGGATATGTAAATGTTTAATATGTGACTATAGGTCCTAGGTGAAGGTATGTGTCAATAAAATGTCAAAATAAGATGTAATGAAGCTATCTTGTTATGTATGGGCATATGAAGATTCATGAGATCCCAAGAATCAATTAGAGTTATGTATGAAGGGAGAGAATGAGATAAATTATAATAAGATAGTTGTTGATTAATTCCTCCAAAACTAGGAGGATGAAGGAAGGAGAAATAAACTATTTTTATGGAATACACATTTTAATATGATAAAGGCTCTAGTTTGTATCTTGTGATGATCTATTTATTTTTTCATTTTCTAAGATTTTTGATTTATTATGTTCTAGGAACTGATTATTATCTCTTAATGATTATAGTTGAGTTATTTTGGAACCTTTCAATGGAGATTGATATGGATCTAAGTTGCAAAAGTCTTGATTTCTTAAATGAGAGCTAAAGACCTTGTTCTAGCATTTTAAGGATTTATTTTGACTATTATAATGGCATGGAATTCTATGAAATCTTGCTATCATATGATCGATATTTTATGGATTGAATTCATAATAAGAAAACTTTTCTTGTGATTCTAGTATAGATAGAGAGATCAAATTTGAGAATTTGATACCTTGTTATGGGTCTTCAGAATCTATTAGGCTGTGTGGTGATATGTTATGACTATGAAAGTTTTTGTAATAGTAATTAATAAATTATTTAAATAATTTATTTGTAAAAGAAAAAAATAGGTGGTATATAGATATTCTATGTGCATGCAATATATCTATGCTCTAGTTGTTTAAGAAATTACATAGTAAGCCTAAAAAAATTGATACCAATAGTCCGGGTACATGAGATTTAGTTGTTTTTCAAGGTTTAATGAGTTATTTACATTCATTATCAACTAAATATTGTGGAATATAAGGAAATAGAACTATATTCAAGAGTTGGTGTCTTTAAGTTAATTTTTATGGAAATGATAACAATTTTTAGCTTACTCGAGTTCTGGAAACCCTACCAAGGGTTTAACAACAAAGTGACATTTGAGCACCTTAAACTCAATGTCGAGTCTATAAATTGAAAACAACTATCTTGATAGTTACCTAAGTTATAATCAAGAATAATTATTGTAAAATTATGGCATAGTTAAGAGGAAATAATGATAGTTTGACAATAGCACTAAACATAGCTTGTGGAGACCTAATAGGAACAATGATAGTGGATTTTTATAAGATGTTTCCTTAAGGAAGGAATCTTAAAATTTTGCATAAAAATGAAATGGATAAATGGATATTATAGGATGTTTTTAGATTATTTTGAAACCTCATGTAATGAAATATATGCATGAAAACCCCTTTGAGTAGGGTTGGTAAGTTCTAGGTGAACTAGAAAAGAGAAAAGGTGATTACAAGAGAACTAGAAGGAATTAGCTAATGAAATTTGTAACAAAACTTATAGTCCAAAAAGGGTTCTTGGATATGTATGTATGTATGTATGTATACATACATACATACATACATATACATATATACATATATACACACACACACATATATATATATATATATATATATACACATATACACATATATATATACATACACACATACATACATATATACATATATATATATATATATATATATATATATATGTATACATAAATATATATATGTATACATAAATATATATATATATATATATACATACATATATACATATGTATACATAAATATATATATATATACATACACACATACATATATATATATATATATATATATATATATATATATATATATATATATATATATGTATATATATATGTATGTATGTATATATATGTATGTATATATATATATATATATATATATATATATATATGTATACATATATATATATATATATGTATGTATACATACATATAGATATATATATATATATATATATATGTATGTATATATATGTATATATATATATACATACATATATATATATGTATGTATACATACATATATATATATATATATGTATGTATACATACATATATATATATATATGTATACATATATATATATATATACATACATACATACATACATATATATATATATATATATATATATATATATATATATATATATATATATATATATATATATATAGTTCTAATCATGAACTCACCAAAGCATTGCCTTAAGCACGGAAGGAATAAGTATTGAGGAAGCTAAGAGATATTTGAGGTTTATGATGAATTTTCTTAACATGAATTGATTGGTTTGCATTTTCATAGGCTTATGAAAAATGGGGCATGTTAGGGAAATCAAAATTATGCCAAGAAGCTCAAAAATTAACTTGTTATTAGCTAAGAAAAGAAGAGCTCCAATACCAAGAACACAACAATTAAATCAAGAAGATGAATTTGGATAATTATTTGGTTGTGACTCACTTTGAAGGATAATATGAAATTTATCGGAATGTATGAGATAGGGTACGATAAAGAGTGAAGGATTTAAAGTGAAAGTGGTTAGTTTTTACATGATTAGGCCTACTAAGACTAAGCTTAATATCTCGAAAACATGGTGTTAGTTGAATGAAATTGTTCTTAAAATTGATGAGTGTAATGAATTGATAATGAGATATATGCCATTTTTGTATGAGGTCTAGGTAGATCATAAAAATAAGTTTGATTATTCTAACAAGAATGTGTGAAAGTTGTTTTAAGTGTGTGTGACATGTGATTGCGAAGGAAAAAAGGAAAATGGATAGAGAAGAGTTTGGTGGTGTTGCTAAGTCACAAGAATAGGAAAGAAGTGAGAAATAAAGGAGAAATAAGCAAAAAGAAGAGAGAAGAGGCAAGAAAAATAATAGTGGATGGAGAAAGAGTTGAGAGAGTTGAGGAAATCTATAGAGAAGCTTGGAGAATTAACGAGATATGAGAGCATGATGAAATAAGAGGTTGGGTTTATAATCGAGAAGAAATGTGAATTGTCCTATAGAGCTACATGTGAAGAATAAATAGATATTTCATATTAGAGAGGAAATAAGAAAAGAGTAGAAGTTGAGGCATGTGGAAAAGAAAGATAAAGAGGTCATCAAAGAGGGAGTGAAAAGAAGAGGCATGAAAAGGTCTCAAAAGAAGTCCAAGATCATGGATATGTGATGCTTAAATGGATTCAAAATCAACATAAGAGAGATCGAAGAGGTAAATCCAAAGAAAGTAATTGGAAGGAAAAGAGAACATGAACAAAACTAAAGAGATAATTCAATATTTTTGAAGAAATAAATAATGCACAATGAGACAAGAATGATATGGAAAAGGAAAAAATGTAAGTGAGCTACATGAAAGAGAGAATGAAATGAAGAAAGAGGATGAAAAACTATTGAGAAACAAGAAGGTACAAGATATTGAAGAATAAAATTATGCATGTGATGATGATAATGTAAGAAAATTTCATTGTTTTCTAGTTATAGATGCAAAATCACACAATTCGGGTATCTATATAGTCCCGATTACATAATACTCCTAATATGATTCATAAGTAAGAAAATTAATAATTAACCCATGTCTTTAGCCACCTTTATTTACTTTTTGTTTCCTTGTATGTTTAATTTATTAGTCTACCTTTTTATAGCTCAAAATTTATCATCTTGGACATCGAGCCCACCTGCAACGCCAACGCTGTGCACCTTATCCCATTTGGGTGGCCCTTACATTAAAATACAATATTAACACTTTTTGGGTCCTTTCTAACAATTTGAGAATTTTATATTTTTTTATTCAACATTTTTGGGGTTAGTTACAAAATTCAAGCAAATCAATCATGTAAATAGAAAGTTATGTGATCATAATAAAGGACCAAGAACTAAGATTTATCTATCACCACATAAGGTTACATCCATCACACACCTAAGAGATCCATTGCATCCATCTAGCACCATCCAAGGGACACGAGGGATATTTATTCTGCATACACTGTGTATAGGAGGGAAGATCATTCTATTCGATGCACACATATATTACATTTCGTTAAATCTAGCTTACTTTCTCGCTATCAAGTGTGACTTGCACAAAGAACCACCTAGGAAAACTTCGCACACATGTAGATAAAACTACATTGGGTCTAAAATATAGTGTAGTGATTAGTCATAAGATCACAATTGTGACAGTTGAGGAAAGTGTGACCCTCATTCTCGTATCTTTACTTTTTAGGATTTGCTATCTCTTTGAGGGTTTTGCAGGTCATTACTTCATTGTAGGTTTCAACGACTTTGGTGATAATTGTGTGACCTCATAGAAACAAAATGAAAATAACAACAAATAAGTCATAATCATTTAGTGGATATTTTATGAGAATTTCCATAGACATGGGCACCCAAAAAACATGTCTAGGTCATCCACAGACGCTCATATCCTCTACAAGTTCCTAGTCAGGGAACTCATCAGCTCGAACACTTTTCGAGGCTTTGTGTGATGCTTCTCCTCTATATTCATTCGGTCTACACTTTAGAATAGTTTAGATTGCACTTTGTGAAAACTAATTAAGGCTCTTCTTACCCTCTTTACAACTAAGGTTTCACATTTGATTGCTTAGTTTTCTTGGGTTATCTTCCGTACTTAAATATTTATTCATTTATTTTTTGATAACAATTAGATTATAAATATATTACCATATTTAGCTTAATAATTTTGGTTAACCTTAACATTCAAACCCTTATTTCTCAATATGCATTCCCCTTATCGAGTTATGGATCAATCGCTTTATCATACTTTCACACCCACTAGGATTTCTAGCATAGTTACTACCCTTGATGATTTTATGAAAGTGTGTACTCAACATCCTCCTCGCTTTTTTACATATATGGCTGATCCTTCTATCAATATCATAACTACCTACCGCACTCATCCTCCTACTTCTCAACATAGTTCTATCCCACCTCCTATTAATCCCACTACTCCTCATCCTAATTCTAAGGTCTATGATATCATTGAACACCTTAAGAATGAAACAACCAAAATATATCTCTATGACTTATTGTGTAATGCATCAATTTTTTTTCATAAACTAGAAGCCACCCTTCATTCTATTCACATTGAAAGTGATAACCCTTCGGTAGAATCAACACACCTTATCCAGCTTTCTCGAAATTTTCCAGTGTGCTATATCATTTAGTAATGAGGACATATCAACACTTACTCTTGACAGTCCATGTGCACCTTTTCTTATCGCAACCATTATTGGCACTACTTTTATTAAATGCATACTCATTGAAAATGTCTCCATAGTTAATTTATGCGCTCATTTTCTTCTAAAATAAATTGGTATTAAAGACAATCTAATTTCTAAGAATTCTACTCTTATTCATGGCTACAACTAAACCACCCACACATGTTTATGATCCATCAAATTACACATCAAATTCAGGCCTAAGAGTGTCCCTACAATTTTTTTTTTTTTATCGATACTTCCTTTTAATTTAATCTTTTACTAGGAGATCCTAGAATCATGCAATGCAAACAATTCTATGCACTTTTCATCAATGTGTCAAATTCCTACATGATGGATATGAACATACCATTAAGAAAGACTCTGAACCATTCAAATTTTATTGTATAGACTCATTAACTATTATACCTATTCCCCATAACATCCTATTCCATACAATAGTATTTATACATGTGACATTGGTTAATCTAGTGCCTCACAAACATTTTTCACTTCTCCAAGTTCTATGGTTATTTCTACTCATACTACTACCATCATTTCACCCACGTTGTCTGCCCTTTACACACTACTACTTTACCCATTGAGACTTTTCTCGCTCCTACATCTAGTGTACCACTTACAAACATACCTAACACAGTTATACAAAATAATGTACTACTAATATAGATGATTTTGATGATGAAGTTGACACCATTGAACTTACTGATGATAAATTGTGCAATTTTAAATTCACTCCTTTTGATATCGATGATTGTTATATCAATGACACCTTGTATGCTAATGGTCTTGGTACATAAAAATTTAAAACCCCTCCTTCAACTAATGTTATGGTAATTTATTAGCGGTATAACCATGTATTGGATTCCATTTCACCTCCTCAAAGGAAATCTACATTTATACCACCTCCTTTCACATGCACATTTTTCATCAATAATTCTTATTGGCATCATATTCTATTGGATTGTTCTTGTTTTGATATGATTTACACACATGATGGTTTAACTAGAATTGGTATGATGCTTAATGATATCCTATAGCTGCCACCATCACCTCATCTCTATCATGGATAGTTTCACATTACGTACACCTATGGTCTTTGCATGTTCCATTTAGAAGTATTTGTTGCATGTGCCCCTCATATTTCTCCAATGGAACTTGGGAAATATTGGTTTGATTATTGTAGGGGAACTTTAGACTCCACTCACACATCTATCACCTTTCCAATGTCATTTGGTCATATTTATATTGGTAATGATTCATCTTTTGGATATTTTCAAAATCTCACTCGTTGGTATGCACATGGGTGTTTGTGAGAATATTTCATGGATGAAGAATGATGGGTGTCATTATTCCCTTCATTTAATGAATTCATGGTTGATGTCATATTAAAACCAGGGGTGTGTCTGGAAGCTATATGCAACATGATAAGTCCGAGGTGAACTAGTAATTTATTGGAGATCATTTTTATTTTTATTTTCTAGGGGTTTTAAAGTGTCTTAAGATTTCTTGGCCAAAGCCTTATTAAAGCTAAACTATAAGAAACTTGCTGAAATAAACACACATTGTTGAAATGAAAAAATCTTGTAGAATTGAACACATTATTGGAAATAAAAACACTTTTCAGAATGAAACACGCTGTTGGAAATAAATATACTTTGAAGATGTTGTTTAAAATTAATTTAAGGAAACAAGAATGTAAATTTATAACACACTGTAGGGACAATAGATGACTCGCATAAAAATTTTAATTGATGAATCAAAAGTACTTTCAGAATTTCTAAATAACATATTTATACAAATTACTTGAAAATATAAATACCAATGAAAGAGAAGATCCTTTTTCTTGGAGGAGTGGGCCCTTTCTCCACCTTGAATCAGGAGTTAACACATTTTTTTGCTCTCAAAATTAAATGGGTATTCTTATTATCGAATTATTCAGCTTATAAAACTTAAGCGTGGATATCTCTCTATGTATATGTATATGTAGATGTATATTTTTCTATCTTCAGGTTCTCTATATATATTTTTCCATCCAATATGCATTTACAATCATGAGTATTAAATAGTTGTCTACAAATTCAAGTGGAACCAAATAGTGCCCAAAGTAGATATGAAATTTAGAAAACTATCTAGATATACAGTTGTTGGTCTTACATATGTATTTTTGGAGTGTGAAGAACTGAAAAATAGTTGGTATATTTCTGATTGGAAGGCCCCTTCTTTGCTCTATAACCAAATTTTGATAGAATAAGGATATTCCCATTAATTCCGAACTTTGGAGAAGTTCTGAACCAAAGGGAAACCTTTCGGAACTAACTTGCTAAAGTTCTAGAGCTAAGTGATGGAGTTCCAGAGCTAAGCCGTATTTTAGCCAACTTCCTCAAAAAGGTGTTGGTTACTTCACAATTCACTTATCCTGACCAAATATGACCTGTTTATTCCAAAAACTGAATTTCCACACATTTTTTAGGAATTATAGAGTTTTTAGACATTTGAACTAAATCAAACAAAAGATGGACAATTACATCCTAAACTTATATTTAGATCAAACAAAAGTTATGAAATGTAGACAAAATTGATTAAAAGGGAAGTAAAATGAGAGCATTCATTACACATTGATGAGGCATATTTTAGCCTTATCATCTCCCCAAAACTTATTTGTTTGTAATTCCTCTTACAAACTCTATTTTTCATAACTAGGATCATGAATTTTGCATTCTAACCGACCGTTAAGGTCAAATTGTTGAAATTGAAAGTCCCATTTTCCGATCAAAACTGTTGTATCCTAATCCATCCTCTATTATTTTCTGCAAATCCTCAAAATGAGTGGGATCCTTGGGTTCTCTATTCTACCAAAGATACATGGGTGTAAGAAGGAGAGGAGGCCTTGTTCTCATACCCATCCACATACCCCTGCATTTTTTACAAATTTGACGAATGCGTGTACATAAAGTTCTAGCCCTTTCCAGACTCCATATTACATTTGTGGGAGATATCATTTCTCTTCTTAACGATACAATAAAGAATTCCCATCTCTTTAGGAATCCATCATAAATTTCTTCAATTTTTTCTCTTCATATGAGGTGAATGCATCAATACTCCTCTGTAGGCTGGAAATATAATGTTCCTTAAATTGGATGTCAAAGGCATAGGACCTTAAATGTATAAAAAAATGCATATGGTTTTCCATAATGATCTCTCATACATAGGCTAGATGAACTAGCCTTTATTAAGTGTTCAATATTGCTTTCTTTCTAGGCTATCTGATTCTAGAGCACATAAACAAATGTTTGGAGTTGGCTTTCCCCACATATAGATTAATCATAAAGCTTGTGTTCTTTTCTAACATAAATTTGCAGAGATAAAATTCATAAAGAAGATTTTTCTACTTTGGAGTGGCTCAAGAATATGCTGCCATGAATTCTTCTTCATCCTTCAATTCATATTAAGGCCACATGAAATCCTAAATAGTTTCCAACGTAGATAAATTGTTCTTCTAGAAGACACTCAGTATGCAGGAGAAGGTCTTCTAAATGTGAGTAATTTTTAACTCGTCATACTGCACCACCTATATTTTTTCCAAACATTTAAATTTTGCTTCCTCAATCTTATAGAATTTTTCTTCCTATTCTTTCCTTGCATTTTTCTCTTCTTCCAACTAGCTTTTAGTTCTTGATTTGATACTTTGAACTCATTAAGATTCCCGCATGTATCATCCATAATTGTTTGAGTGGCCATGAAGACAAATCTATTTTTACAATTTGATCCATTGAATATACTTTTGTCATAGTACTCTGTTCAATAGCCAATTGTAATTCTTTTTATTTTTCAACCATTTGTTGTTTTACTAATGTCAATTCTTCATTCTTATATGTTAGTTTAATTTTCAACTGTTCAATAAGCATTTCTCTATGTTCCAATTTGTGTTTGAGAAAGTTCAATTCCTCATATTTCTCTCTAAATATAAGTTCTTGCCTTAGACAAGAAAACAAAGATTTCCTCAATTGTTTTTCTTCTTTTTCTTGAAGTTCCTCAGGGATGAACATTATTCCTCCATCAAAGGGGATTTTACTTTTATTTTCCAATATGCCAATTTTTCCTCCTCATGTGATAGTATTTTTAGTCATCCATATCCTGAAAAGATTTCTCTTCCAATATTTCAACTTCTCTCTCCAACTCCTCATCTTGACTTTGTAGAGTAGGATACATTGTCATGCTACCAAGAATATCAGCAACTTCTTTCTCTAAATCCTTCTATACTTCAATATTTCCTGGCTGAGTTTCCCTAGAATTTTTATGAATTCTTTTTCTTTTAAGAGCTTCAACATTTTCTGAAGTGGGCTTCCCTCTTGAACTTCCTCTGAGTTTTCCTCCAAAGCCCATCTTAGGTGAACTACCACTATCAGGAACAAGGATTGGTTATTCTAGTATTATTAAAGGAGAAGGATTTTCCTTTAAAGAAATGAATTTTTGTAGATTTTATCATCCTCTCAGATCTCCTCCTTTTTGGTATTTTAACCCCACTTATTTCCTTCTTCTTCTCATTAGGGGGATTAATTTATAAGTTAATTTTAGGAGAGAAAGTTGTTGGTATTCCCCTTATGATAATATCAAGGGTTTGTATGAATTTATGGAGGAATTTTTCCTGTGCTTCCTCCCCATTTTTCTTAGAGAGAAAATGATGTTGACAGACCAGATGAATTAATCCATGGTGCCTAATTATCCCTACTCCCCAAGAATATCTCTGAGCCATGGTATGGATGGAATCAAAGAGGAAACTGAGAAGATTTAATATATACTCTTTCTTTGTTTACCCATACCTAAGATATATTAATATTTTAAGGACTTTCCTTCCAACGCTCCCATATTAACCATCGTATGTCGTACTTTACTACCCGTAATGCTACTCTACAAAGGGTTTGGGTAGACTAGCTCTTCGACACTTATCATATTTTGATTTTGATTACTGTCAACTATAGACATGGATGTTATTATATCATTTTGGTTTAGCATGATGTTAGATGATAGATATATTCTGATTTTGATGGATTGTGATTCATAGTATGATTATGTGGATTCTTAGATACATAGAGAGACATGTTATATTTGATGATGATGATGTGTTGTTGATATATGTATTACTAACATTCAGAATTCTTGTCGTATTGAGTAGGATTTATCTTTTGAATTAATTTTTTGATCTTGTTGAAATTGATAAAAGATAGAATTAATATGTTGTTGAAATTTTAGATGGATGATATCATTATTTAATGGGACAATGATTTAGCTATATAAAAATGGTTATTGATTTATGTGTGTGTATATTTTATCTTGGATGTCTTTATGTGGCCATGAGACTGAAGGAGGTATTGTGTGATTTTACAGGTAACTAAATCACAAAAATTAAAAAGGGGATTAGAGACCAACCACAACAAAATACTAAATGGATACAACTAAGGTCACCATGGCAACTTGTGTTATGTTGTTGTTTGTGTGTTTTAATTTTGTTAGGGGGTCCCCATGGGGGGATGACCTCCAATTGTGACCATGGGCTTATGTGGAATTATTTTTCCATTTTTATTTTTATTGTTGAGTATGTGATTTTATTGTGATGTAATTTATTTTATCATTATTGATTAATGTGCTTTATTAAGTAATTAAATTGTGTTATTAAGTGATTTATGGATGAGACAAATGAAGTCATTTATTAGAGTTGTTGGTTTTGGACTATGTGTTTTTAAGTTGAGTGTAAGTAACTTTGAGTGTTGTACACTCTACCTTACCTTGGAAATTCAGATTTGGGCTTAAGGGCCATTTTTGGAGGCTTGTGGGACAGCGTGTTCCACACCTCTTAATTTCTTATACCAACCCTACCTATGGATTGGTGGGTCAAAATAGACCCCATTATGTGTTTTGTAAGACAAAAAGTGGAATTTATTGCACTTTTCTTACATGGGTTTTAAAGTTTGTCCTTAGGGGGTGTGGGTTTGGATTGTGTGTGTAAGAGGTTTGTCATTCCTCTCAACCACCAATTTATTTTGCATTGGGGTTGAGGTTTGACTTGTGATTTGGAGTTGAAATGAGTGATGTGGAATCCTATATGGATCCGCCTCACCCTCCTCTCTCCCTTTTCTATTTATGCAAGTTCTTTTGTTTGTTTGGGGGTTACTTCATTTCATTGGGGCTCTTGCACTTTTTTGGATTCGGAGGATTTTGGAGTGTTTGCAGATTTTTTGGAGCTTATTAGTGTTGGTTTGGGCAGGGGATAATTTTAGTGATGAATATTCATAATATGGTGAATATTCCATTTTTGAAAATTTTGAAAAGGCAAATTTTCTAACACGCGGTCGATGACATGTCACCTAAAAATTATAGTTTAATTTTTTTAGGGTCAGCTTCTCCTACCCTTAAAACTATCCCCTATATAATCCTAGATTATATCACTAGGTAGAACACTACTAGCTCACTCATACCACATGGGGGCATATGTATTATCAAGTACAATAAACATGAGAAACGAGGGTAGAGGATTCAGATGCGCGATAAAGAGTTTTTTGACGCATGATAGTGAGACTTTGTTGACACGTAACAGGGAGAGTTTGTTGATGCACAACAAGAGTGTGGAGGAAGTAGACACGTGACAGAGAGTTTTTGATGCATGACACAAAGATTTTTTTTGGCGCATGACTAGACAATGAGGCTATACACATGCGGCAGAGATTTGTTATCATTCGTCGCCAGGTGGTTGTCACGTGTCAAAAACCTCGCGCGCGTGTTAACAACCTTGTTAACGCGTCAATGAGCTTCGTTGATGCGTGAAAAACACATTGTTGACGTGCGTTAACAAGGGTGCTGTGTGACAAAAATCTCTATCACGTGTCTCGCAGCCTTCTCGTCCCCACCACTTAAAAATTAGGTGAAAATTTCGCATTAGACCCCCAAAAAATTTTCCTTCCCGTGAAACCGGTTCTGAGGATATTCACCAAGTATTTTCCACCTCCAATTTCTAAGAGGTCTCTTAAAATGAACCCTAGGTTTGGGCTTGAAGGAGCTTGTTTTGTGACTCTTTGATCAAGCTCTACCATGGAAAGGTAGGAGCTACACCCTTGTTTTAATTGTTTTCTCTTATATGTGTATATGTGTATGTTATTGAATGTTTTGGTATGCTTGTTGGGTTCTTGGGTAGATTGCCTAAGTATGGTGTAGGAGAAGGCTATGGGGATCTTATATGTAGGGAGTCATAAGAGAATGTGGGAGGTATAAGAGGATATCGAGGGAGGTATAAGAGTTGTGTAGGGGGTTTGAGATGTATATTGGAGGGTTTTAAGGTGGGCACCTAATCCCATTGGGAGGCATAAGTGATCTCCCCATAGATCCTTGCTCCATTGGATTTGCATTTTCAAGCCTTGTATATTTTGTTAAGTTTCCTTCTTGTGATTGTGTTTAGTATTTTTGTGTTTTGAAATGGGTGTGAAATCCTTGTATTGTGTTGTAGAATATTTGTAATAGTTTTCATGAGTTGGACCCATCTTTTATTGCATTGTGGTTGGGCTCGAGGGCCAATGAGGAGGATAGCTTCTTCTCCTCATTGGATTATTGGTTGGGTGGAGAGTGTTGCCTCTCCCCCATTTGTTTTGTGATCAAGTGAAGACATGATGGAGCTCTTGTTGAAGATTTTGGACTTGGAGCACTTGTAGAAGACTAAGAAATCCTTCTTTGTGAGAAATCCTTTTTGTAATTCCCACTTAGGTGGAAGACTTGTAGTATTGTATTTGAAAGAAAAGTTGTATTGTATATTTTGTTCATTAAGTTGTAATACATTGTTGAAAAGGAAACTCTTTGCATTGTAAGATAACGAGTCATGATCAAAAGAAAAAGAAGGTTCACTATGATTGTTGAAGTTGTATTATTGTAAAAAAATGAGAGGAAGAACATAGAAGTTGTAAAATATTAAAAGTGAATGCATAGAAAACTTTAATGTGGAAAAAAGTTATTGGTAGTTATTTGAACAAATGGTTGTAGTAGAAATGGAAAGATGGAATAAATTTTAAGTATGTTATTAGGTTGAAATATTTCATTTTGTTGTAAAGGGAAAGAACCACGATACTTAGGAATAGGTTAAGTTTCATTTCTTCTTCCTTTGAAAATAATGTTGCTAGAAATATAATTTTGTAGTTTCCTTCTTGTTACTATTGGGATAAAAAATCTTTAAATGTAGTAATTTAAGCATGGAATGAATAAATAGTTAAACCCTTCAACTTGATACTTTAGGAAGGTAAATTTAAGGTTAAGGATAAATCATTAAGCACTCCAAGTAAAATTTGGTTTTGGAACAATTTTAGAAATGATGGTTTTGTTTTTGAAGAAAAGGACCGCCACCACAGTGCAAAGTAAAGTGGTCTCTTAACCGCCACTCGAGGCAAGGTGATGGTTTGTGAATCGTCACCTGTAAGGAGGCATTCCCTAGACCTCCGACCTATTATGGGTGGTGGTTTCATCACGATGGTGGAAAAATACAAATCTGAGTCAAAATTTTATCTTAGTTTAATTAAAAATTTAAGCCTACAAATTTGAAGAGGATATCACTAAAGAAGCCATAAGGTAATAAATTTGAAGAGGAGATCACTAGAAACCTATACAATCTTCAAATGGAAGGCATTAGACAAACAAATTCATAACCTAAACTAAACTAATCTTGATTTTGTGAATTCCTTCACGGTTCTTCCTTTCCTTGCTCCCATGGTTTCCATTTCTCCAACTTGCAAATTAAACAAAATAAAAGTGACCAAGTGAGGAGGCTAGTGCAAAGAAAAAGGTTTTAATCAAATCCCATAAGGATAGTTAGGGTTAGCATAGAACCGTAAGATCTAGTGGCCAAAATTGATTTGATCCTAGGGTGGAGAATCAACCCTACAATTTTTAGTTACAAATGAATATTATGGGTGTTTTAAATATTTGTTAAGGGTGTGTGTAAATGGGTGAATGGGGCCATTTAATACCCTTGTATGTTAGTTAGCTATGTAAAACTCCTAATATGTTTTAGTAATTATTTAAATGGACATTAAAGATATTAAGATAATGGAACTAAAGTAACTAAGTATAAGTTTATTAATTGGGCTTGAATGTTAATTTAAGAAGGAGAAAACCACTTAACCAAGTAAAATAATTTATGGCACATTCCTAGTAGAATGTAATTAATTTGACCATAGAAATGAATTATGAATATTTAATTATTTAACCAAGTCCTGTCTATCCTTTACAAAGGTAGTAATTACTCGGTAGGAATTAATTAAATGTGTATTAGGGTTTGACATCCTTATAACTTTAATATAAAAAAATTGTTGCTGCATCTTTCCAGATAATTAATTAAGATTTAATGTTATTTTAGAACCTTGAATTTGTGGGCGTTACTCCATCCACAAGGAGTTATGTATCATCTTCTAGTTATGATTTCTTTTTTATACCCATGGCTAAGAAGAAAATTTGATTTATTTTCTTCTTTCAAACCCTTTTTCTGCCAGGAGATAGATGTGGAACTACTAGACTTAGTTTGCTAAACTACTGGACTTGGGTGTGGAATTTCAAATATGATTTTACTTGTTACCTCATTGAATTTCCCTACAACTATTCCAAATTTTCTTTTATTTCACCTAAATGATAGTTCATTATTAATAAGCCACCATTTCTAATTTATTTAGTTGACATCACCTTCATGATTATTTCCCTTTAATCATGATGTACTATAAATGACTTGTTATACTGCTAACTTAAATCATGTCTAATCACACATGCGAACTTTTAATTTAACCTTTAATAAGATCAAGACATAATTATTGTCCTTACTTATGTAATCTAGCTGCCTTGATGACTCATCATTCCTAAAAAATGAAAAAAATGGTTAGAAAAGATAAATGGAATTCCAAAGTTCCTTTTATTTGAATTATCCAATTATTGATGAGACCAACCGCCATTTCTGGTTTTCAATTGGCCTTTTGAGAGAAATTGTTTTTGGGGAAGAGAACACCATTTACTAGTTTTCATTCTTTCTTTTTTAAAAAAATTGGGGAAGAGAACTCCATTTACAAGTTTTCATTCCCTTCCCTTTATTTAGATCCTTGTATTTGATTACTTGATCATTTTGGAAGAACTAGGTTCTTCCTTATGATCAAATTCTTTGTTTTCTTAAATTTGCTTCAAGAATTCATCCATAGTAGGAGGCTTCCTATAGAGTTTTATCCTATGTCCATTGACCAAAAGTTTCCTTATACTACCATCAATGGGAAGTAGCTGAATAGATCCATTATCATATATCTTATCAATCTGATAACATCCTATCCACTTGGTTCTCAACTTGCCTCTCGAATTTCCTGTATTTGGAATCAAATAGTAATTCCCAATCTCCTATCTTGAATTGCCTTTCCTTGATATGTTTATTATTCCACGTCCTCCTTTCATCTTGGATTATCTCTGTCTATTGAAGTGCTTCCAATCTCATCTCATCCTAATTCATTGAGTTGTAGAATTCTTTCCTTTTGTGATGTATCCAATTCAATACCCAATTTAGTTGTTTTCCTTAATGTTTGTAGTTCAAATTCAATGGGTAACAAGGGATTCTTCCCATAGACTAACTCATATGGTGAGAATCTTGTTGTAGTCTTCCAAGTTGTGTTATAAGCCCAGACAGCCTCAGGTAGTCTTTTCACCCAATCTCTTCTACTTGCTTCAACTATTTTGGTGAGAATGTTTTCCAATTCCTTGTTTGTCACTTCTACTTGTCCATTGGATTGTGGGTGATAGGGATATGACTTCCTATGATTGATATGATAGTACATTGTGAAGGCATGGATCATATTAGACATGAACTATGGGCCTTGATCTGAAACTATACTTCTTGGTGCACCAAAATTCATCATAATTTTATGCCAAAGGAAATCAACAAATGCATCTTCATTAGCATTTGTTAAAGCCTGGACCTCTTCCCATTTTGTTACATAATCAATACATACAATATTGTGATCCTTTCCCTATTAATGAGGACTAAAAGGGCCAACAAAATCCATCCCCCACCTTTCAAATGGTTCAATCACCACTTGAGGTCAGAGGAATCTCACTAGTAAAAGTTGGTTGTCCCATCCTTTGACAAGGATCACACTGAGCTTGATATACTTCTTCAAATATTTATACAAAGATGGCAAATAATAGCTAGTGCCAAGTATTTTGTGGGTTGTTATTTTCACTAAAAAAATTTCCTCCACTTGGTCCATCATGAGATGCCCTAAGTATGTCAAGAATTTCATCCTCTCTCACACACCTATGTAAAACCAAATCAAGACCACATTTAAATAACATTCCATTTAACCATTTAAATTGTGAAATGGTTTTGATTAAGCTTTTCATTTGTTTCTTGGTCAAAGAAGGAGGAAACTTAATCATGTTGCAAGATAATTTTCCATGTAAGCAAACCATGTCGTATCAACTGAAATAGAAAATAATTGTTCATCTGGAAAGTTGTCCTTAACTGGATCTTGTTCTCTTGTAGTGGTTAATCTTGACAAGAAATCAGCTACCACATTTTATTTTTCTGGATTATCCACAATAGTAATATCAAATTCTTGTAAAAGCAATAACAATATGATTATCCTACCTCTAACCACTGGTTTGCTCATTAAGTATGTAACTGTTGAATGATCTATATGTACTAATATTTTGTACCCTATAATATAATGTCTGAACTTATTAATTGAATAGATCACAATAATAAATTATTTATCGAGTTTTGGTGTAATTTTTTTAGTGAGAGTAAGATTTTTACTAAGGTAGTAAATAGCATACATTTTTCCCTCTTCATTTTTCTATCCCAAAATTTCACCAATTGAGTAATTTGAGGCATCTTTTGGATGTGAAAAGGTATCTCCCAATTTGGTCCTCTTAGTATTGGGACAAAGATTAATTTGTCCTTAATCTCTTCAAAATCATGTTGGCATTTTTAATCTGAAAGAAATTCACAATACTTGGTAAGAAAACAAAACATGGGGGAGAAATTTTACTAAAATATTTGATAAAATGCCTATAGTACCCAGCATGTCCTAAGAATGAATTGATATCTATGGGGGTTTGAGGAACATGTAAGTTTGAAATAATCTTAATTTTGTCTTGGTCAACTTGAATTCCTATTTTTGGAATGTGGTGTTCTAGTACAATTCCCTCACCAACCATCATTAAACATTTATCATGACTAAGATACAAATGATGTTTCTCACATCTTGTTAATAATCTGTCTAATTTTTCAAGGCATCATCAAATGTGTCTCCATGCATAGTAAAATCGTCCATGTATACCTCTACACAATCATTAGTTAGATCTGCAAAAATTTCTAGTACAACCCTTTGGAAAGTTGTTGGAGCATTACATAATCCAAATGGAAATACCCTATAGGAAAAGGTACCCCATCGACAGTAAAGATAGTGTTGTCCTAGTCCTCAAAGCACCACCCCGATTTTATTATATCCACTAAGCCATCCAGAAGAAAATTATTGTTTACTCCGAGAGGTTGTCTAAAACATAATATATTAATGGCAAGGGAAAATAATCTCTAAGTGTATCTTTGTTCAATTCCCTATAATCAACACAAATTCTCCATTTTCCATTCTTTTTAGGCACGATTACAAGATGAGACACCCAATGACTATCTAAGTTGAGGTAGATAAAACTTACTTGTAATATCTTTTCAATTTCCTTCTTGACTATGTCCCTTAAGGGTGGATTGATCCTTCTCTAAGGTTGCTAACTGGTTTAACATTTTCAGTATAAATGCGATGGGTGAAAATAATTTGGTGGATTCCTTTCATTTATTTATAGTCCCAATAAAAATATTTAGTATGACATTTCAAAACATCAAACAATTTAGATTCTTGATCATTTTCCAACCAGTTGTTAATGTTTAAAATTTTACCTAGTTGAATCTCAATTTGTTTGGTTCCATTGTGTGATGAACTGATTTGTTGAAAAGGTTCCATTAGGGTGTTTAGTGGACATAAATGAGGTAACAACATATGATATGCAGTAATGTCTATAAATTTCATTTTAGAAAGAAAACTAGATAAAGGACAGTAAGCAAAGTTATGATACTTATCTTGACGTTGGTCAAGCTCCTCATCACTAACATTTTCCAAAGATTCCTTACTTTTACCTACTATCTCCGAGACTAATGGTGCTGATTATGTAGCTATTTCCACCCCTCCCAAAGAGAATTCACATCCCTTTGGAGCCAAATTATTTACATATGCATGGGATTGTTGTGGTTCCAGAGATAAATATGAATGTTCCAGAACTAAGTATGAATGTTTCAGAACTAAATTTTAAGGTTCCGAAACTAAGTATGAAGGTCTTGTAACTATACCTGATTGTTCCAAAGACAATTGGTTATCATTCAATGGGTGATTAAAAATATTCTCCACCTCTTGTACATGATCCCACAATGTTATCATAACCAAGGCAGAAAAGTTTTTCTTATCAGTATCAAGATCATCAACCTACAATTGTTCTTTAATATCAATAAAAGGTCTTGTAGAAGGATATAGAGAATTTTTTTAGAAATATTACCATTGAGATAGTCATATAACCTAATCTGCAATCAATTAAGGAAAAAATTGTAGCTAACCATGGTCTGCCCAAAATAATGGGATAACCAAGTGTTTTACCTTTTGGTCGTAATATAAGGAAGTCCACTGGATACTCCCATGACTCCACCATGACTGCCACATCTTCAATGATCCCTTCTGGTTTAGCTACTAACTGATCTTCCATCTGCAATATGGTGCTAGTAGGTTGTATACATGTCAATGGTAATGTTTTCAAAGTGTCTAATGTCATAACATTTATAGCTGCTCCCAAATCAACCAAAACATTATGTATATGTTTTTTCCTATAGTGATAGAAATAACAAGGCTTCCAGGATCCCCATATTTGGGAAGTAAGAGTTTACCTACTAATAAATCAACAAGTTTCCCATCTACCTTAATAGTCCTAGGGTACTGCTTCTTCCTTCCAGGTCTTTTCAAACATAACATTTTGATTAATTTGTTTAATTCAGGAATGTCCTTGATTTCTTGTAACAATGGTATTTCAATATTTAATTTCCTCAACTCCTACACTAGTTCAAATTCCTTGGTCTCAATAACTTCCTTAAGTCTTTCTGGAAAAGGGGTTTTTGTAGAATTGTTATCCTGGCTATTTTTATTTTCCTTTTTCATCATCCGTAGGAATGACTGAGCTAGGGTTTTAGTCTCATCTAACATTTTATTAATTATAATAGGTGGACTATTAATTATTTTTCTAGATCTGGTTTGAATATCTTTACAGTCCATGGCGTTAAGATCAACTAGTTTTTCTTGCTCTGCTCCATAAACATGGGTTGTTTGTTTATTTTTGGGATTAGCCACTGGTTGTGCTAGTATTTTTGTTTGAACCACATTTTCAATTTGTGAACCTTTTGCTGGGGAACCCATTATTGCTTGTTGATTCTGGTTGGGATATGTCTTCCTTGAGTATAGTTATTGGGGTTACACCTAGGTTGTGACCAAGCATAAGGGTTACCTTGACTAGACCAAGGTTGTTGGTGTCCTTGAGCATACCAGGCTTGTCCTTCCCAATCATGGGGATTCCATGTTGGTTGAGGGGCCCAAGGGGGTTGTCCCTATTTTTTGGTACTTTCTAAGCTGCCCATGATATCATCTAGGGATTATGAAGAGATCTGGTATGAATCGCATTTGGCTAGCTTGTCTCTGGACAAAGTTTACTTCTTTTGTGGTGGATGAATTGTTGGTTTTTTTAAGATGATTTTTTATGAATGGAAGAAGAGAACAAGTATTAACCTCATGTTCCCTAGATTCACCAATAAGACATATTTCTATTTTATCCATAGTACAATCTCTTATTGCATGCTTCTTTCTACATCTAGGACAATACATAGCTAATGGTTTAGTATTAGCATTTTCTTTGGCTTGAAATCCATCCATGGTGGAAGTTAATTGAACTAAGATATCTGTTTTAAAGTTTGCTAGTTCATCCATAAGTTTTTTCATGTCTGGATTCATACCTTTCATAGTTTTTCCTTTCCTAGGTCCATCTCTTACTCTTGAATAGCTTCTAAAAAGGTCCTAAGTATCGTTCATTCTCAATTGATTGATGCTTCTACCTCCCATTAAATTAAGTGCTTCCCTATATTCATCATCTAAACCTTTAAGAAAAATAGTTTTTCTTAGCTCTTCTTGAAGTAAAAATCCACACCTTTTACTTATGAAGAGGAATATATCTAAATAATCTTCCAAATTTTCATCCTCTTCCTGCTTGATCCTAAAAATTCTTCCTTCTTATTTCTCCCTTTACGAGTCCCGATATTTGTCTAAGAAGGCAGTTTCCATTTACCCCAAGTGGTAATGGAATTAGATGTTAACCCCATGAACCCCCTCATTGTTGCATCTTTCAAAGTAGATGGGAACAACTTGAGTTTTTGATTATCTGTTTTGTAGTCATAAGTTTGACACAATACTTTAAATTCAAACAAAAATTGGTTAGGGTCCTTAGATGACATTCCTCTAAATGTGGGAAAGTGTGCAGGTGAAATATTCTTCATAGGTGTATCGTCATCCTCCAATTGAATTGGATAAGTAAAATTCCTATCAGGTTCTCTTTCAGCTTCTCGAGCCATATCTGCAATATATTCTAAATATTTTTCCCAATCAATGTGGTATGTGATCCACTTTGGTGAAGGTGAGAAGTCAGGAGTAGGAGGTTGATTTCTCAATTGAGAATCAAAACTTGTTCTTAATGGGTCTTGGGATATAACCCTTCTTCTAAAGGTTCCACCCCCTTCTAGTGATTGATCCAAAATTCCAAAGGTAGAAGTTCTTTTTCCTGTCTAACAGGGGACAATGGTGCTTCTAATTCTTTCTCAACTTCCTTATTTGAACTAGAGGATGCTGATAATTCTTGTTGAGATATTTTTGGGATAAATCTACCCTTTGAGTCTCTTGGTCTACTCATAAATTTTATGATAACGTAGGGAAGATTTTTCAATTACTAGATGTATGATTGTTTTTCTTGTTGACACCTAATTAGAAAATTCTAACTAGTGAGTCCCTGAAAATGATGCCAAAAATGATGGGTGTCGTTATTCCCTTCATTTAATCAACTCATGGTTGATGTCATATTCAAACTAGGGGTGTGTCTGAAGCTATATGCAACAAGATAAGTCTCAGGTGAACTAGTAATTGATTGTAGATACTTTTTATTTTAATTTTCTAGGGGGTTTTAAAGTGTCTTAAGATTCTTTGGTCAAATCCTTATTAAAGTTAAACTATAAGAAACTTGCTGAAATAAACACACATTGCTGAAATGAAAAAATCTTGCAGAATTGAACACGTTCTGGAATAAACACACTTTGCGGAATGAAACACACCGCTAGAAATAAAAATACATTGTATATGTTGTTTAAAATTCATTTAAATAAATAATAATGTAAAATTATAACTCTGTAGGGACAATAGATGATGCACATAACAAATTTTAATTGATGAATCAAAAGTACTTTCAAAATTGCCAAATAACAAATTTATACAAATTACTTAAAAATATAAATACCAATGAAAGAGAAGATCCTTCTTCTTGGAGGAGTGGGCCCTTGCTCCACCTTGAATTAGGAGTTAACACAATATTTTTCTCTCAAAATTAAATGGCTATTCGATTATCGAATTATTCAAATCTTATAAAACTTAATTGTAGATATCTCTCTATGTATCAAGTATATTTAGATGCATATATTTTATCTTTAGTTATCTCTATATATATTTTTCCATCCAAAGATGCATTTACAATCATGAGTGTCCAATATCTATTTATAGATTCAAGTGGAACTGAATAGTTCCCAAAGTAGATTATGAAATTTAGAAAACTAGCTGGATATAAAGTTGTTTGTCTTACATATGTACTTTTGGAGTGTGAAGAACTACAATTTTGTTGGTCTATTTCTTATTGAAATACCCTTTCTTTTCTCCATATCCAAATTTTGATAGAATAATGAGATTCCCACTCGATTCTCGGAACTTTGGAGAAGTTCCTGAACCAAAGGGAAACCTTCTAGAACTAACTGCTAAATTTTTGGAGCTAAGTGATGGAGTTCTAGAGCTAAGTGATAGAGTTCCGGAGCTAAGCCGCATTTTAGCCAACTTCCTCAAAAAGGTGCTAGTTACTTCACAATTCGCTTATCCTGTCCAAATATGACTTGTTTATTCCAAATACTAAATCTCCACACAATTTTTTAGGAATTATAGATTTTTTTAGGCATTAGAACTAAATCAAACAAAAGATGGACAATTACATCCTAAACTTATATTTAGATCAAACAAAAGTTATGAAATGCGAGAAACTTTATTAAAAGGGATGTAAATTGAGATCACTCATTGCACATTGATGACGAATATTTTATCCTCATCAAAGAATATGAAATCACCATATACACCATATGTCACAATTGATCTTTATATGATCCACCGCACACTATTTCTCATCAACCCTCCAATGCATCTCCTTTTAGCTTCGATCAACAATGATGATCTATTAGAAAATGAAACTTGATCATTCTTCTCACACATTTGGGGTGCATCACACTATTCCCCCTTCTAAACGTGATACATGTTTTATTTTCTCGCATCTTATCTCTCACATACCATATATGCATCTTGATACATTTTTGTTGTCATTACTTGATGATGCAATCTCATGCATTAGGTTCACACTGATCGTTAAGGGAATACTATATACATGAACCTCACACATTATTGACTACACTACACAAGTACACACTAAACATTTGGCATTATGTACATTCATCTCTACGTAACATATCTACGATGATGCAATATATATCTTTCTCACATATACTATTACGTGATGTTCTCATTACCCTATGATGCACTCTAGTTTTGTGGTCCATACTTGACTACTAAGGTGTAAATCTCAAATGGTCCTCATCACATTCATGCATTCAATCAATCAATCACTAACTCAAACACTTACTCAATCAATGACTCACACGCTTACATTCTATACTTTTTTCTTTTATGATCACATCTTTCTATCACGCACAATTCAAACCAATTCTCGATGAAGCACTCTCATTTACGGTTCATTCTTGACTTCGAGGGGGTATATATAAATAAAAATCATCACATGCATATATATCCATACTCACTTGGGAGGCATGAGGCTTCTATAATTCACACCGAATTCCATTTTGGCTCATCTACAATATACTACATATATTAGGTGCATTTACTCTTGCTTGCTCATGCTTGTACATGTACTCTTTATAACACATGCTAGATAGATATCTTGTATTCTCGTATATTTATCATACACACATGCACGTTCACTTCCCTCTCTAGTTGTGATCACGGATTATACAAATCTATTACATGTAGCATGGATGCTTGGTGTAAGACTTATTACCAGTCCCATAATGGCTCATGGGGGCATCCAATTTTGTACACTACAAGTGTTATTGTTTCAAATTTCATATCACATCACTTTATCTGATTATACATGTTTGACATACTCTTTATATTTATAACATGCTAATGGGTGATTCATGTACATCATTTGTTATGCAAGATTATTTTCCACCATGGTTGTTTGTTACATTAATTTTCATTGTTTTCTATTTGTATGAGATTGTTTGCGGGCTTTTCTCTTTTTCTTGTGTGCACACTTGTCTTATTTTAGCTTATTATTCCTTGATTGTCTTGTGACATCATGAGTGATGTCCATGTTTACAACCTAATTTTTGTGTTCTACATTGTTTTCTCGGCATTTTTTATTATTGTGTCTTAAAATACACATTGTCTTTTTGTCTTCTATCTTACATTTTACATGCATATTTTCTTGTATTAACACTTGTCTCTTAGCCACCTTTTTTTATTTTCCTTGGTTTTACCAAGCACATTTCCTCCCCTATAGGGAAAAAATTTAATCAAATGATTGGTGATCCTTTGGGATGCATATTACTTGAATGACGTTGCATGCACCCCAAATGAGGGAGGTCATCATTTGGGTGAATGAATCACCCCATGCAATGTTATATAGTCATCACACAACACAACACAATACCAATACAACACAATATTTAGTATCATATATGGCTCAAAATCAGACTTGGGTCCTTAATACAACACATGCATCAAAGCCCAGACTAGGACAGTAGTGCCTAGGTGCCCCTAACCCTTCCTAGATAAATTTGAGTAGGAGGAAGTTAAATAACGTTTTTACATTTCAACACGGTTTACAAGACTCCATACAATGACTTTTACTAGGCATATAGTCCTTAGCACTCATCATGCATACAATACACGACAAACTTTTAATTTCATGTTGGATTGAATTATTCAAATTTTACACACCATCTACAGTGGTGTTATACATTATGGGAAGAAGTTAAAGGTTGGAGGATAACACCAGAATTTTCTCCCTACACTTCTTCTATGACATGGCATGATATATCTCCAAAACTCATGGCTAGAGAAACTAGCGTGAGATCGCCCAAAAAAATCATTTTTCTATAACATCTTCAAGATCCTTTATACACCATTTTTATTATCATGGATCAGGTGCACAAGTTCATTTTTCATTTTCATATTTTACCCACACTATTTACATAATGTTTACACATTTCAATCATATACATGTGTTTTTGACTTCTTCCCTTTTATAGGTCCATCCTTATGGGAAGCGGTATTAATCGAAAAACATCAACAACAATAATCATACCAATGTTGACATTGAAATCAAGCACATCAAACATCTACACATGTATTTCTACCCTAGGGTCATTTTCATCATCATTTTTTGCACTTTTTCCTCCTTAGCATCCACGCTTCACTTTTTTTTATCACTCCAAACTTGGTCTTCTCCCTCAGCATGCTCTCATCATTGATCTACATGGTTATTAGGTACACATATCTTATCTACTTTATGTTATCGATCTTTCTCTCAACAACATAAAGTGGGGGAAAATGTAGACACAAAATCATGCACTTTGGGTATCTATTTATTCCTAGTTATATAATATTATTCATATGATTCCTAAGTAAGAAAAGTAATAATTAATCCATGTATTTGGCCAACTTTCTTTACTTTATATTTCCTTGCACCCTTACTATCTCATTTTTCCTTTTTATACCTCGACATTTATTATCCTGGACATCAATTCCTATACAAGACACTAGTGTCAAGTGACCTCGTCCCCTCTAGGCACCCCGACCTAAGTATACATTTTCACACTTTTCGTGTCCTTTCTATCCATTTGAGCATCTTATCTTTTTGTAGTTGACCTTTGTTGGGTTAATTATGAAATTAAAGAAAAGGAATCATATAAATACAAAGTTATGTGATCATAATAAAGGAACAAACACTAAGCATTATCTATCACCAACTAAGAATGCATCCATGAAGCATATAAGAGATCCATTACATCCATCTAGTGCCATCCAAGGGACACAAGGGTTGTTCATTCTTCATACACTGCATAGGAGGGAATTTTATTCAATTCCATGCACACATCTATTACATTTCTTTACATCTATCTTACTTGCTTGTTGTCAAGTGTGACATGCACAATAGTCACCTAGGTCACTATTACACACACACACACATAGAAATATATTGGGAACGAGATGTATTGCATAAAGTACTCGATTATAAGATCACAATTGTTATAGATGAGGATAGTTTGACCACTCATTATCATCTTTCTTTTTTAGGATTTGATGTCTTTTAAAGGGTTTTGTAGGTCATTATTTCATTGTAGGTTTCCTGAGAATTTTCAAAAACATATGCACCTAGAAAAAGATCTAGATCACTCATAAGCACCCCTATCCCTCTCCAGTGCAATGGTCTAGGAAGATCATCATCTCACAAAATTTTCCAAGGCTATGTGTGATACTTCTCCCTCTCTTTTCTTCTGATACTAACTTTGACACAATCTAAATTATACTACGAACCGAGATAAGGCTCCTCTTACGCTATTTTCAACTAGTGTTTCAAATTTTATTGCATAGTTTTCTCAGGGTTAATTTATGTACTTAATTATCTATTCTTTACTTGTAAATAACAATCGATTAGGCATATATTTCAAAATTTATCTTAATCACTAGTTGGTATTGTTGTTTCTTTAGGTGAATTGATTGAAATTATAAAAGATGAATCCATTAGTGAATTTGAGACGTATGAAATAAGAAAGGTTGAGTGGAAATATGAGCATGATGAACATGGAAGGTATGATAATTAGTTTTTCATGGGTGAAGTGGATGAGAAATTTTTTTTTAGCATGAGGGATCAAGAAAAGAAGAGTGAATTTATAGCTAAGAAAAGAGTGATTACTTGGGAAAATAATGTATTGAATGAGGGAAAATAAGACACAAGCACAAATATAAAACAAGATGATATGGTGGATAACATGAGAGAAGAAGAATTCAATCAAGAATGAGAAAGGTATGGATATTTTTAGTCCACTTGAAATAAAAATGATGAAAACATGTTGAGAAAAAGATATATAGAGATGAATAACATCATGCATTATGAAGAACAATATATATTTTTGTTTTGATGTTTTTTTAGGTACATTTGATGGAAGATTGAGGATGAAGAAGATGATGATGGAAATCAAGAAGAAACGAAACAAATTCATGACAAATGTAAGCATGAAAAAAATATGGGATCCAGTTGTCAAGGAACAAGGAAGAACACTACGAGTGAGGAAAAAATGTCAAAAACAAGAAAGGATGATGAAGATTCATTTCAATACATGACTATACAAACAAATTATATGACTTATTTTCTCCACCTTTGGAGTATAATGTAGAACATCATCAAAAGGACATACAAAATGTAAATTTACATTCTTATCATGGTTATGAGATCAAATTAAGTGTATTAACATATGTTGAAGACACAAGAGAGAGTCTTAGGTTGTTTAAGCATTTAAAATTTCAAATGTGTATTTTCCTACCAATTTCAAAAATTCAAATCTCTAAGTATGAAAAGGGGACAATATGGTGTTCCAAGAATTCTATATGGTTTTCAAGTGGATTTATGTAAGCATATAGATATGTGATTATAAGTCCTGGTAAAGGTATGAGGCAATAAAAATGTCAAAAATGATGTAATGAAGCTACCTTGCTATGTATGAGTATATGAAGAGTTATGGGAGTCCAAGAATTAGTTAGGGTTATGTATGAAGTGAGAGAATGAGATAAATTATAAGAAGAAGGTAGTTGTGGATTCATTCCTTTAGGACTAGGAGGATGAAGGAAGGAGGAAACATTCATTTTGTATAAAATATACAATTTAATATGATATAAGCGGATATGGTTTACATCTTGTGGTGATCTACTTCTTATTGCTTTTATGGTATTTTTGGTTTATTGCGTTATAAGAATTGATGGTTATCTCTTAATGAGTATATGTTGTGTGACTTTGAATTCTTTCATAGGATATTGATAGGGATCTAAGATGAAAAAGTTTTAAGTTCTTGCATGAGAGCTAAATACACTGATCTAACATTTCAGGGGAGTTATTTTGATTTTTATAATGGCATGGAATGATTTTGAAAGATTATTATGATATGATATATAGTTTTTGGATTGAATCAATAATAAGAGAACTTTGTATGTGATAAGTATAGATGGAGAGATCAATTTTGAGAAGTTGATACCTGTTTTGGGTCTTGAAGAAGCTATTAGACTATGTGGTGATATGTCATGACTGTGTGAAAGCTTTTTGTAATAGAAAATAATGAATGAGTTGAATGAGTTAGTTGTAGAAGGAAATAATAGCTGGTATTCATATATTCTAAGTGCATGCAGAGATCCCTACTATGGTTATTTAAGAAATTACATGGTAAGCCTACAAAACTGATTCATATAGTTTGGGTAAGTGAGATTTAGGTGTTTTTCAAGGTTTAAGGATTTACTTACATTCACCGTCAAGGAAATGCTATGGATTATAAGGAAACAAACCTCTAGTCGGGATCTCGTTTTCTGAAGTTAAGTTCAAAGGAAATTATAGGAAGTTTGTAGAGCCAACCAATTTCCTAGAAACCCTACCTAGGGTTTAAAACAAAGTGTTATGTAAGTACCTTAAACTCAATCCTAGAGTCTATAAATTGGAACAAACTATATTAATATTTCCCTAAGTAAGAATCGAGAATAATTATTGAAAAATAATCACACAATTAAGAGGAAATGTTGATAGTTTGAATGTAGGACTATGGAGGACTAGTGAAGACCTAATAAGAACTCGTGACATTGGATTTTTGGAGGACTTTCCCTTAAGGAAGGCATGTTAAAAATTTCATAGAGATGAAATGGAAAATTTAGTATATAATATTCTTTTATATTGTTTTGAACCTCATGTTATGAAATATATGCATTAAAAACCATCTCGAACAGGGTTGGTAAGGTCTAGGTGAGCTAGAAAAGAGAGAAGATGATTACAAGAGAACTAGAAGAAATGAGATAATGAAAATTATCACACACCATATAGGCCTAAAAGGTTTCTTGGATATGATTTTTCTTGTTATGGGAATATATATATATATAATCATGAACTCATCAGTGTGTATTGTCTTAAGCACACAAGGAATTAATTTTGAGGAAACTAAGAGAGATATTAGGTTTTCAATTAATTTTATTCACATTAATTGATAATTTTAAATTATCACGGATTATGAAATAGGAGGAATGTTAAGGAAATCTGAATTGTGCCAACAAGCTAAAAAATTAACTTGTTGTTAGCGAAGACAAAGAAGAGCTCATATACCTAGAATACGACCATTAACTCAAGAAGATGATGTTTGTTAGTTATTTGGTTTTGAATCACTTTAAAGTGTGATATGAAATTGATAGGAGTGTATGATACATGTTACAATTAAGAGTGAATCAATTTAAAGTGAAATATGTCATTTTTTAGATGATTAGAACTATTAATACTAAGGTTAACATCTCTTAAACATGGTGTTAAATGAATGAATTTGTTCTTAAAATTGATGAGTGTAATGAATCGATAATGATATATGCATCACATGGGCATGAGAATCATTCTCGATATGTCATATTTCATCTTTGAGGGATGTAATCATGGTTTTCATAGCTTGAAATTTATCTTGAAGAACATGGTGTAAATTTGTAATTGACTCTACAATAACGTGATAGGATGTGTTATCATGAATAAAAGGCGTGTATGAGATATGATTAAAAAGTACACTTACTTTTAAAGGTGTACTATGATGAGGAAGGTAGATTGTGTGTATGGATCTTTATAGAGCATCTTGACAAACTATGATCTTATAAAGTAATTGATACAAGGAGACTTGAGGAAATTTAGAGGAATTGATGCAAATAGGGTTTGGAATTTTAGAAGAACAACACCGGTAGAGATTACAAAATAAGGATCTAAGTGTGATCAAGATTTGGGGTTCACCAAATGATTTAATCTAAATTGAATTAAACCTTTATTTTAAATTAGCTACTATAACATATGGTATATAGGAAATAATTTACAGATAAGATACCAAAAATAATAATTCAGAAATATAAAACCCTAAGAAAGTGAGAGAAGAGGATGGATTAGCTGATTATGCACAACCTAGAGTGATATGGACTAGGTATCAACTTGATCTAGATGGAAACATTGTCAAAAATGCTCAGTAAGGGTTTGAGAATTCAACAATGTTTCAGACAGAAGCACCCATAAGAGGACAAGAGTGCCCTGCACACTAGTGACCAATATGAGTACTAGTGACTACGCAAATGTTTAGGATATGATCTATTCTAGGCTAGAGGATCTTCATTTTTATCTTGTTTTTTTTTAATTTGGTTCTTCTATCAAATGGCCAATTGTACTTGTAACATAAATAATAGATATCTACCTGCACATTTTAATAAACCATATCAATCTAATAAAACAATATCTAGAATGTGGAGTTAGTATAACCCCGAATGTCACCTAAAAACTAGACTTACAAAAAAACACTATACTAAGTCTTAGACTTTGTGTAGTTCTTAGTTTTTTTGTGTACAATAATGCCCTAGGTTACCCTTGTGAATGTTATAAAATGGTAGTGGGATAGATATATATTGTCTACCGAGTATGCAAGATGTGTATGATGAAATCGAATTAAACCCCCTCCTATGATGTGTATGTAAAGTAATGTAGCCCTTATCCTTTGAATGTATATTGTAGATATATGATTTTTAGTTCCTTGTGCATTACATGCAAGATTAGGTGATTATAGTTAATTCTTATAGTGTTTGGCCCTTATTTAATAGTAATAGATAAGTGTATATATATAATTCCATTGTTTTAGTTTCATAATTAAAAACTAAAATTCTTACCTGTATTAAAATGTGAAAAGGAACCAAAAGAGTAAGAAGAATATAAATAAGGATATGAGCACCCATAAAGGACAAGAGCACCATGGTGCTTTATTCCTAATAGGCGCAAGTATCTAAGGTCATCAAAATATAAAACATTAAAGTTCGACAAAGTTGTAAAATGTTTAAGGATATTCAATTGTAAAATATAAAGAAATCAAAGCACCAAAACAAGTTGTCATCCATTAGATTTCTAGCTTAGTAAACATGTATACATTAGTATGTTTTAGGACCTATAAATGTACCGTGCATATATTGTTTTGGTCTAAACATAGACTAAAGTATTCAAGCGTTGGTATTTATAAGCGAACCCCATAGCCCGAGATCATTTTACAAACTTGATGCCCTTAACGACTAAGTCATTATAGCTGAACAATATTGGGCTAATCTAGCCAACTTAACTAGTTGATAGAATCCTTAGCTTTCCTTCTACATATCCTCTCTCATTCTTACATGACACTCGATGGAGAGTTATATTTAAAGGTAGAAGGGAAACTCCTCGAATTTGGATACCAAGTCCATCCACATCAATATTATTGACATAGATCACTCCTAAAGATATATATCATTCTATTCCACAATATCACTCCTATTCGGTTAGGTAGGTATTCACTTCCCTTGATGAGAAAATTCCCAATTTGTAATTCACCCATATGTGTTTTCCTTAATCATAGATCTTATTATTACCATGGTTTCCACCTATCTCTTTTATACCATATTTATTCATCCCATTCCCATCCCATGTATATTACTTCAGCTCTTCCGAATGACCTTGGGAAGTGGATTGCATATGAAATCATGAATTTATTTTTAGGTGAACAAATTTTGATGAACCCGACATGAAGTAATAGTTCCTTATCATTTCCGTTTTCTTTCTTTTCTCTTCCTTCCTCCTCTACCATTGTTCTACAAGTGTTTATAAACCCATCTAAAATGTCGGGTTAGGATTATAACAGGCCTATTATAGGTCTTGATTCTTACTACAATTAGATGAGTACTCGAAGTATTCACCCTCATTATCTAGGTGGTATGACAACTACTCCCGAAACTTTCAATCTTCACACACATCCTTATATAGGATCTTAAAACTACTTATAATGTGATAATTGATGAAATAGACTAACCAAATCATGGTCAACAACCAACATTATCAAGCTCTAATAATATGACCTTCATAGGATAATATGGCATTTATCCAAAAGTTTTATCAAGACAACAAATTAGTATAAAATCCAAGTCTGTTTAATCCTATTTGAAAACAAATGAAAAATTCTTAGCACATCTCACACAAAGTGATGACCACCATAATTTTATGGATGGATTCTTAGATAGGATGCAATCACATATCGGTGTTCCTCTACAAAATAATGTTTCCTTCCCCTTAAAAAATAAAAACACACAATAAAAGGGGGATTTTATTCATGACCAGTTCATAATAGGGTATCATACACCCTCTCAACCAAACAATGTGCAAAATATACCTAAGAGAAATTGACATCCTTCATCTTGTGATGTTATTGCAACACCGGTAGGAAGGATTAAATATTTCGAGATCAAAGAGGCCTCACAACCTATAAAATTTACACCCTGAAAGGTAACACTCCCTATCACACATAGAGAAAAACTATACCCCCTGCCACTAAGGCCCATTCAGTACAATAACCACCACAACAAGTTTAATTGGGTGGTCCCAGTCTAGATGAACTCTTATCGGTCCAAACTTTACATAGGGCTCATCATCCTTCATATTCATACCCCACATAATGGCTTGCTTGAAATGCATTTTCAAACACTATTACTTCTAATATTTCAACATTCCCTATGGTTACATCCATTAGCTTGTACCACCGGTGTTTCCCTTCCCTATGTCCATCTCGTACTCAAAATACCCTAAAATGGATATGTACACTCTTCTTGCTCCTTATAGTTAATATCAAGGGTTGTGTATCCCCACTAATTCCTACACTACTCCTTATCAATCTCTCCTGCTCTTCCTTCCCTTCATCATTGAAGCTATATGATGGAGTCTTACATAATGGGACCTTATGCTAAATATTTTAAGGAAACTCTCCATTTCAATATACGAGGTGTTATTCTTCCAAGATCATTTCCGGACCTTCCTAACTTTAAAGGAGAGGAGACCTAAACATCCACATCAATGCTTATGCTACTATAATGATATAAATACATCCATGGGATGTGGTTTTCACCAATATTCCCAAAACCATGAAGGAGTTATTATGGATTGGTATTATAAAATCCCTAAAGCAACCATACATTCCTTTTAAGTAACTTGTATTTGCATACATTATGGATTTCGATATGAAGTTGATATGAACAAGAATCAAAGAGTTCTTGCACATCAACAAGAAAAAATGATTCAAATGTCCACTTCATTTAGAGGTTGTGAAATGTTCTCTAATCTTCCACAAATGCACCGAACATGGATCAAATAGAACTTTATGACCTCTTGAGGCCTTGATGAGGTACCCAAGAAAATAAAGGGCTAATGAGGTAACCTTACCCAAACTGTAATCTTTCTAGAATAAAAGAAGAGGAGAAGATGAATATAAAACCTAAAGAAGATGAGTAGCTCTAAAATACCTCAGCCCCGGGGAAGAGAGTGCAAGTTAGTTTAGAGAAGAAACTTCACTTTAGTGAAGGGATTGGTAAATATGTCAAAACCTGATCAAAATTCTAAAATAATACAATTTTATGATATCTTACTGAATCAACTAATGTATGAAGTGTATGTGGATATCAATATGCTTCCTCTCATTGATGGTCAATAGGATTTTAGAAAATCAAGATGGTTCTTATGTTGTTGAATAGTAGATGATAGTAGAAAGATAAAAGTGAATATCAAACTCTACTGCAGACAACTTATGAGGTAGCATTAACTACTCCCCTTTATTTTTCCTTTATATAATATATCACAATTTTATTCTACTTCTTTCTTGACCAACCGATAAGACATATGAAAAGAGAGAAACAATAGCTTGAGGTAGACATCTATTGAACTAGTTCACCGACCCAATATGAGTATTTAAATCTAATAAAATTAATCTCTTCCCCTCCTATGTAGTGAATACCATCGGTATGACTTCTAAAAACATAGTGAAGGATCTACTTTGTTGTTTTCTAATACATGTCATGTGGCTCCTACATAAATCTAGACATGATGCCAATAGTGTGCGAAAGATTTGGTGAGTGTGAGTCAAATAGATCATGCTCTCCACAAACTTATAATAAAGGTACCATCGACCAAGGAGTGGAGAAATAAACAACTAACTTAATCTCGAAAAGAAGGGAGTTAGAGATGGCTTATAATCAAACATGTGAAACCTTCCGATAAATTAAGGGCATACTTAGGTTACACAATCATGATTCTTGGATTAGATTAGGTAATGAAGTGGAAGTAATCGATTTGCACGAGAGAAGTAAATAATAATAATACTCCTATGATTACTTCATTCATGAAATACTACATTTATATAGGAGTAACATATCCTAAATTATATGGAGGCTATAACAGCTCATATAACAACTCATCGATATGGATGAGTTGTTGTAACACTCTCTACCATACGTAGAATGTTATAAAAACCTCACTAACAATTGCATTATCATAGATAATATAATTATTAATTACAACACATTAAAAAAACCATACAAATATAAGTCTCAATAATATGAGAACTAACCAAGATATTCATAACATACCCCCTTAGTGTGAACATAGGAAAATATGCGTTTTTACTTGCACCTACACATGATATGGTGATTTTGATAGGATGATCACAAACCTCAATGATGGTTTTGCAAAAAATTAACCAAAAACTAATAATGGTGGTTTTGCAATTGGTTTAACATAAACCGCAAAGTGATGGTTTTGCGAATGGATTACCAAAAACCAAGAATGGTGGTTTTGTAATTGGTTTACCACAAACCAAAAATCAAGGTTTCTAGTGGTTTACCTCAACCACATCATGATGTGCCAAGTACTTTTATTAACCCTCGTCACATTTCACTAGAGGGAATAACACAAGAAATTTTATTAAATATTTTTGCTCATACACACATAAAAATGTTTACATAAAGGAAATGGAACTTTAGATCATGTTCCCCACTCAATGTGAAATTTCAACTTATTGAAAATAGGAACACTAAAACTGGATTTTGAAAATCACGGTGGAATTCACACAACACAAATCAAACACGCATGTCACCAAACCTTCATGCGTCCCCGCTGTTGGTGATTGATGAGAAGTCGGTGATTGACCTCAAACCTCCGATGCCTCCATCCTCTAGTATCATGTTGCTAGTTTGGTTGGATTGCATCATGGGGCTCAATGGTTTCTAGGACGTTGGGTAACACTAAAAATGCATCCATAAGGCAATTTTATTACAATATTCGAATCTTTTATTTTTGACAATGGACCCAAAAAGACTTGCTATCAACTCAATAATGGACTTGACGGACGTAATTTTGATGATAAAAAAATGACTCTTTTGATAGAAATTTAGAATCATACTAACATACTAAACACATTTGATTATGACATTTACAAAAGAAAAATCATCATGTTGACGTAAAACACTCTATATTACTTTTCATTGACAAAAAATAATGACTAATGGACTTTTAATTTCGAAATGACCATTTAATTATCTCTTAAAAAACTAGACAATCAAAACTAAAGTGGAAGGCATGAAATATAATAAACTATACTTCTATAAATATCCTATTCACCTAGACACATATATGAAGACAATGGCTGTTTTAATTGAAACTAGATAAGATATAGACTTGGAAATTTATTTCCATGGACCAAAAAAAATTTAATAAGTCGACTACTCATGGTAATTATACTTCAGACTTAAAATAAAATACTTTTAAAGCTCATAAAAATATCTGGTCTGAGAGTTGAACCGGTGAGTAAATCTCGTGTTGAATAGCGATACAAATACATGATTCAACAACGATCCCAGGCCGAACGAGATTGAGGGAAAAAATGAGATCTAGGTAATTCAACGAGAGTCCTTTTCCTTTATGTAGTCCACACCTTCCAACATAACGTGTCGAATCCTTAATGGCTCCAAATATTATTCTGAGATCTGCAGATGAAATAGTTACACAAATCCCTCGTATGAAATGCGGACTCCAATAAAACTGTTCTACTCTATTTGAAGCTTGATTTCTATGCAATCAAAATAGTAATATCTTTATAAATCAATCTTAGATCTGGACTCAAATTGATGGAGTCGATGCAAATAGGTTACGTATGCTTTTTGGCGGAGTTTTGTGTGGAGGGTGATACCAAGATTCAAGCTTTGATGAAGAAACAACTTCTATAACCACTCATATAATATGGATGAGTTATTGTAACACTCTCTACCATGCAGAGGTTGTCATAAACAACCTCACTAAAAGTTATAGTATTGTATATAGTATAATTATTAATTACAACACATTAAAAAGCCCATATAAATATAAGTCTCAATAATATGAGCACTAACCAAGATATTCGTAACAGGAATATGTATCCGAAGAAATAAGTGAAGAAAACCTAAGTCATACACATAGAATTTTTTTACTAAGGAATTCTTCACAAAATCAATGATCAAGGAAGAGCTGTCCATGATGAACAATTCATCAACGTACAAAAAGGATAAGCATGAACTTGTCATGCCACTTATTGTAAACATTAGGGTAAGAGTGACACCTAATGAACCCCGATGCAAGAAAAAAAGGTATTCATCTTGGAATACCAAGCCAAAGGGGCTTGTTTAAGGCTATAGAGAGACTTCTCTAATTTGCAAACAAGGGAAATATTATGGAAATAACCAAGAGGTTGTTCCATATATATCTACTCCTCTAGGTCCTCATAAAAGTAGGAAATCTTAACATCCATCCAATAGACTTCCCATCTGTTAGTGGCATCGGTGATGAGGGTAATTCAACAGAATCCATCTTCAAAAGGGAGAAAAGGCCTTTGAACAATCAACCCCATGTACATGGGAGAAACCTTTAGATACAATTCATGCCTTATACTAGTAAATTTTTCCTGTGTGCACTATACATTGATTGGTACACTCAATACACCAAACCATTTTTCTTCCTTTCCGAAGAGGGGTGAGATCCCAAGTGTATTTCTTTATGATTGAGGAATAATCCTCATTCATGGTAGAATGCCACTCAGAATCCTATAATCATCCTAGAAATATTGAATATCGAAGAGAAAGAGAATAAAGTGTGGGGTCTAACAAACTATGAATGAGTTTTTCTCATTCGAAGGATCCTTTATGCACTCTCAATAATTGTTTAAGGTCTTTCTATCGCAATGAGGACCAAAATGAGAGTAAGGATCGAATATGTATATTATTCACTCAAGTGAGAAGGTCCATAGTCCTCATCATCACTACTATTAGAATTGGAAGATTCTAAAGCATGAGGAGTGGGAAGAGAAGGAGGTGCGGGAGGGTCAAGAGTTTGAGGCTAAATAAAATCATCATCAAAATAATTATACTTAAAATAGAGAGGGGAAAGAGAACCTCAACGGGTGGAGAAGTGGAAGTTGAAGATGGCCCATCAAACTTCACACTTCTCTCAATATAAAGTTTATGATCGGTAGGGTTCAAAAATATATATCCCTTCACTCCATCAGGATATCCTATAAGGATACAAGGTCCGTACTTTGGTTCCAAGGCCTTTCGTATCATTTTAGGAATCTAATCCATAACAATTTATTTGACAATGCAAAAATTCTCGACACTAGGTTTGTTTGGAAATAAGGCTTAAAAGGATGTCATCTCTTTTACTTCCTTGTGTGGAACATAATTTGTAATGTAGCAAGCATGGTTTGTGGCTTCGATCTGAAACTACGAGAGGAATGGATTTGGAGTGAACCATACAAGAGGCCATATCCTTAAGCATTGGGTTATTTTTTTCCACAACTCCATTTTGTAAAGGGATACAAACAACTATAAATTGCAAAGCAATCCCTTCGAATCTATAGAAAGCATCAAACCTATTTCTGAAATATTCACGTCCATTGTCAGTTCGAATAACCTTGATATATCTTTCAGCTTGTTTCATAGCAACATCCTTGAAGCCTCAAAAGTGATTAAAGACTTCAGATTTTTTTGATGAAATATGATAAAGTGTAAGATGATAAATAATCAATGAAGTAATAATGTAGATATCTCTATTAAATGAAGGAGATGGGAATAGTTCAAAAAATTTCACTATAAACAAGATCCAAGTGACGAGAATCTCTATAGGATTTTCATTTTCTAAAACTTTCTTCGGGGTGCTTCTTGAGGGAAAAAACCTCACAAATACCCTTAGAAAATTTGACATGGGGTAACTTGTTGAGCATCTTGTTTTGGCTAAATGTTTCAAGGTAATAATATTTAAGATGAGTAAAATTTTCATGTCATATATTTTTAACCTCATCTGCATGAGTGATAAATAAAATGGGTGTATAATCAAAAGTAAAGTGGTAGAAGGGTAAGTGCATGAAGTTGGTGGAAAATTCCATGGACATAAAGACCTGAAATTCAGGAACCGCGATCGCAGAAGGGTAAGTGCACGAAGTTGGTGGACAATTCCATGGACATAAAAACCCAAAATTCAGGAACCGCGATCGTGGTTCCTAAATTTTAGGTTCAAAATTACTTGAACCTAAAAATGGATCACGCTTTAGAACCACGAGCACGATTATAAACCGTGATCGCGAAACTCTAAGAAAAAAATTAGTAGTCCTGCGACTCCTTATTTTCCCCATTTTTCATTTCAAACCGCGATTTCTCCTAGATGTTTTTCACTCGAGCTTTGAATACCACCTCAAAATTGCTCATCGGACTTTTGGATCGCGATAGATTCAACCATGCCGCCAAGACGAGGAGGTAAGCCCCCAATTTTAATCATTTTTTTGCATTTTAGGTTTTTTTTTGCATTTTCATGGGTTTTTGAAATGTTTGTTTATGTATACAATTTTCTTGTTTTATCAGTTGGTCGGCAAGCTCAAATTGTGCAAACCATCAAAACATTCCTCAAAACCCACCGAACATTCCTCAAAACCCTCCGAACATTCCTCAAAACCCTCCTCCAAACATAGATCCACCTCCTGTGGCTCCTTCTATCCCCACTGAGCCAGCAGGAACACAAGATAATATCATTGGAAGAATCTGAGAAAATAAAATTGTCATTGAGAACCTAATTCAGACTATAAGACAAAATCATGCCACAAATCCATCCCTCATGACTTTAGCCAATACATTGCAAACATTGATTGGCGAAGTCAAGTCCACAACCAACCAAATACATAGATGGAATACCTTTAGAATGGACTGTAGGTGGTGGTATGGGGATAAACTATCCCATGCGGCCGTAAAAGACCAAAAATTTGGAAAAGACCTCATTTGTGCATTATTTACTGACCCTATAACCAATGCCCCCCCACAGTTACTTGCAAACGGTTCCCAATCCATTGGTGCCATGGTGACCAAATCAAAAAAAAATTTTTTTGGGACCGATGGTGGATGGTTTTTTATTATCCACCATGCAACAACAATGAGGTTCCTCTTTATTTTTTGAAGAAATTATATTACGAGTTCATGCTCAATGAGGTCCCAAATTATTTTGACTTTTCTGAATTTTTTTGGTCAAGGAGGTGGCTCTGCACAGAGTAGACCTAGTGCACACATAGGTCAACCTAGGATCCCCCATGCCCCAAAACCCCCACTGCCTTCAGTTATCCCTCCTACAGTGAAGGAGGTTGTGGAGATTGATACACTGCATGCATTGAGGGAGCTCACTAACAATCTAACGTAACATAGTGACCAGATTGCATTTGGTGATGTTGGTGGAGGTGCCAGTTCTAGTGCACCACACCACTGTGGATCATGTGGTGTCATATGCACTATGGGCGAGACATCATTTGCTGGTTCAAAGGATTTCTTTTCTATAGATGAGATGTTGGGGAATGTTTTTGGAATTGGTGCCACTGATATTGGTCTTTCACAGGTAAATTTCAAATAAATATAAATTATATATATATATATATATATATAATAGTTTAATTCACATGTTTGAGATTTTAATATATATGTATTTGATTATACGTCATGTACATACATATAAAAAACTAATTATTTATTTTATTTTAAATAGCAAGAGCCAAAACATGAAGGAAACATCCGGCTTCGACATGCTAAATACTACATTGGACATGTTTCAAACATAAGTTTCAAGTTGTACAAACTTACATTTTGAATTTCATTTGATTGCACTAGATTATTATTATAATGTTTCACGTGTATGTTTTACATATTAATATGTTTTTCTTTTATACACATGAGCCCGTGGGTCATCATCTCTCTCTGGGAACTGAGGCTACTGGCACGCCTCACATGAGTTTTACACGAGTTATTAAATCTCTTTAAACTTTGTTTCTAATTAATGGAAATTCACATGGATTGTACATGCTTTGATTTGATATTGATTTGTACATGTTTTTTGTATAGCTTATGACTGTAGAGAGACTCCTCCATATATGCAGACTATGGAGGTTGTTGTAGATACTGCCATAGCATCTGCAGATCCACTAACTGAGGTACAATTTTTCAAATTTGTTAAATTTTGGAGGTTCATTATTTCTTATTACTTAAATCTACAATATCAAATTTTGTATGTATGTAAAATATTTAATTTGAAAATTAATTATTTGTATGTAGCTTACCCCTCGTGAGTCTATTGTTGTCCATGTGATGCATCAACAAATTGATAGGGATCATGACATTGCGGTAAGATTTCACATGCATTTTAACTAAATTGTACAAGTTTCTAAATTTTGAATGTATTTTAAAATTTTGGGTGTTAAAAACTTGTTGTTTATGAATGTGCAGGTTAGGTTGTAGGCATGCTTAGAGACACCTAGGACCACACGATGAAATCCGTAGTGGCATCTCCCTCCACTACATCCCCAGGTCATGGACGTGCTACTTCTAGCAAGGTGAAGAGAGGGAAGATGTTTCATGAGTAGATTCATAGTCCACCTAGATGTACATAGATATATATATATATATGGGCCATCTGGTCCTAGTGAACATGTTTCTTCATATAGTCCATTATATATATATATATATATATATATAGCCTTTTACATTGCATGTGGTCCTATATACATTATGACACACTTAGTTCAAGATGTACACATACATTATGAACTTACATATATCTTCAGAGACGTGCATCTGGAGCACACTTTTTTTGATTCTTATATATCCATGTGTGTTGATTTTCATAATGATATATCTGAACTATATGTTTGATTTGATTTCATTGCATGTATGATATCCTTCTATGTATGTTTTCATAACCATTTAAATTAGTTCTAGATATGTATGTTTGATTTAAAATTAAAAAACCATGTCCCGGAGCACTACATGGTACTATTGTTAAGCAAACCTATTCCATTAAGAAAACCATGCTAGGTGAACTAGAAAAGGGCAAAAATTATGTATAATTACTTTTTTTTTAAGCTAACACTCAATCTGTTGCATATCAACTAATGCAAACATTGATAGAAATAAGTGAGGTAGAGTTCATCTTGAACTATATGAATATTTAACATTACTTATGGTGCAACATTGAAGATTTTACAATTTTCATATTTCTAGAATTGAAGATTACACAGAGGTTTCAAATTTTTTTCTTTGTTATCAAAACTTATTATTTTTAGTAAGGCTCGTATGCCAATTTAATAATAAATATTTAATCATGTCTTCTTGTATTTGGATTGAGATGAATTTTTTTCATTAGATTAGGTATTTTCATATGGTTTCCTACTTCAAATTTCAAGTGTTTTCGATCTCCGAATGCAAGGATCTAAAAGGAAAGTTTTTTCTCTGAAATTTTAAATGGGATGCTATAAAAATTAGGGTACCAATGGAAAATATTTTTAGATCATATTCAAGGAGTTCATGAGTAGAAGTTATGGGCAAAATTACAGGGGAAATGGAGCAAAAATGAAGGAGATATGAGCAAAAATGTGCTTTTTGCAATAGGGTTTCTTGAAAATTTAGTAGCATAACTAAATACTGGCAGCAATGAAGGAAAAGGAAATATAAAAAATGGATTAAAAATGGCTATGTGTATGTTTATACTCACATCTTAACATTAACCTAGCTAACTCACCTTTTAACTCATCCTTGACCATTCTGGATTAACCCGGGTTACATGGCATGACAGGGTAGGGTTACAAGCCTTAAGTGACAAAGGGACTTAAAGGGGTGATAATGTGTGAAGGGGTTAAGTATTCATGAGAGGGGGCAACATAATCAAGTTGGGGTGCTGAGGAATTGAATACCTAGTGAGAATGTTACAAGCCTTAAGTGACGAAAGGGAGAGATTTCATGTGGTGGTGCATTTTGATGTCCCAAGTTAAAAAGGGTAAAAATTTGAATAAAATCCCTTATTAGTATTCTTAGGTTCCACCCATCACATGAAGAATCCTCCTCTAATGAAGAATCAACTCATGTCTTCCATAGCGGAAGATCTTGAATGATGAGGCTTTTCCATAGACCATCTTGTTGAATCTGGAAACTACAAATGAAACTTTCTCATCTTCCAAGATGTTCACATGCTCCAATGTGTTGAGTCAATTCTCAGGAATGGCATTGATATTTCCACATTGACTAAAATATTTTTCATTTAACTCTTCATAGGATTCTAGAGATATAACCTATGATCTCTACAAGGGCTTCTAAAGTATTGACTATTGAAGGAAAGGGTCACAAATATTTTCCTAAACCAATTCTTAAAATTTGAATCCTAAAGATTCTTCATGTGGAATTATTCTCCCTTAGAGGATTACCAAGCTCATGCATTCTTGTGCCAAGATCTTCAAAAAAAATTGATACATTCTCCTCATGTGATTCAAAATCAGAAATGGCTTCTTTTAGAGCATCAAACCTCTAGGTGATGGTATGGGACAAAATGTCATACAATTTATCGAGTTAGATGAAAACACACCCGAGCTCACGAAGGAATGAGAATCAAAATTATTCATCTCACTCGCAAATGGGAGATTATTTTCCCAATTGAATTTCTCTTTCTTGATCTCAATTCTATTCCTTTTGATTTTCAAAAATATGACCATGAACAATCTAAACAAAGCGATAATCTCAGAAATAGATCATGTTCTTTTTTCAAGGATCATGCTCACCCAATGGTCACATGTCCTTCTTTGCAGTATGAATGCTTGATCTTGCTTGATGGACTGGGGGTTGAAGTTTCATATCTACATTGCTTCAATTTGAGGTAGAGATGATTAATCTCATGCAATCAATGATGGCACTTATGAATAAAAGGTCCTCACACGTGTTCCCTTAATTGTTTGATGATTTACTTATACTCCTAATTTTGTGTAGTGATCTATGATGAAGAATCCTATTACAATGCAAAAATAATGAGCATGTAAGCACATAGCTGGGGTAGTAGAGGATGGAGAGAGATCACCACAACAACATAGCTCAAGAGAGAAAATTAAGGATAGTGATGAAGCACCTAAGAGGATAGAGGCAAGTCCAAAGAGAACAAGAGAGATGGAAGGTAAACAAGTGACATTGAATGTTTTGAGTCCTAGGAAATGAACGGAGGCGAGGAGTGAGAATTCATGACTCAAGACGTCATGGCACCAAACCAACTACATCGGCACGTCCGGGTGGCTAGGTTAACACTAGAGAAGGTGGTGTTTTGGTGCATGATAAGGTCATTGCTTCTGGGATACTTCGTTCGGGCATAGTCCCTTAAGAGCCCTGAGACCAAAATATCGTTCGGCTTCGACAGGTGACTACTCAGACTCCGTGACACCTAGAGATGCCTCATTTAATCCAACACCTCAGCATAGGGACCCTCTAAAATAGCCTCTCTCGGTTTTTTCCTTCTCATTTTGGTGCTCTCACTGCCCTATTGTTTGCAAACGCACAAAATAGTGCAGTTGGAGCCAGTGTAAGGTTGTCAAATGCTATATTTTGCAAACAGTGGGTCATGGCACCAAACCAATATGACACATTTGGGTGGCCAGGTGAATGCTAGAGGAGGTGGTGTTTTGGTGCGCGACAAGGTCGTTGCTTCCGGGCTACTTCGTTCGGGCGTAGTCCCTTAAGAGCCCCGAGACAAAAATATCATTCAACTTCGACAAGTGACTACTCGAACTCCGTGGCACCTAGAGACATCTCATCTGATCAAACACCTTTGCTTAGGGAACCTCTACAAAATCATCTCTCGGTCTTTTCCTTCACATATTGGTTCTCTCGCTGCCCTATTGTTTGCAAACGCGTGAAATAGTGTAGTTTGAGCCAGTGTAAGGTTATCAAACGCTATATTTTGCAAACGATGGGTTGTGGCACCGAACCACTATGCTAACATGTCAAGGTGGCAAGGTGAATGCTAGAAGAGGTATTTTTTGGCACACGACAAGGTCGGTGCTTCCAAGCTACTTCATTCAGGAGTAGTCCCTTAAGAGCCCTCAGGACCAAAATATCATTCAACTTCGACGGGTGATTACTCGGACTCGTGGCACCTAGAGATTCCTCGTCTGATCTGACACCTTGGCGTAGGGACCCTCTACAATAGCCTCTCTCGATTTTTTCCTTCTCATTTTGGTGCTCTCGCTGCCTATTGTTTGCAAACGCGCGAAATAGTGCAGTTAGAGCTAATGTAAGGTTGTCAAATGCTATATTTTACAAACGGTAGGTCATGGCACCGAATTGAATGCCTTTGGCGCATTCGGGTGGCAAGTTGAACAATAGAGGATGTGGTGTTTTGGTGTACAATAAGGTCATTTCTTCACAGGCTAATTGCGTTCGGGCGTAGTCCCTTAAGAGCCACGAGAAAAAATATCATTCAACTTTGACGGGTGACTACTCGGACTCCGTGGCACCTAGAGATGCCTCATCTAATTCAACACCTTAGCATAGGGACCCTCTACAATATCCTCTCTCATTTTTTCCTTCTCATTTTGGTGCTCTTGCTGCCCTATTGTTTGCAAACGCGCGAAATAGTGTAGTTTGAGCCAATGTAAGGTTGTCAAATGCTATATTTTGCAAACGATGGGTCGTGGCACCAAACTAACTACGCCGACACATTCGGGTGGAAAGTTGAACACTAGAGGAGGTGGTGTTTTGGTGCGTGACAAGGTCATTGCTTCCAAGCTACTTCGTTTGGGCGTAGTCCCTTAAGAGCCCTGAGACCAAAATATCGTTCAACTTTGATGAGTGACTACTCAGACTCCGTGGCACCTAGAGATGCCTCGTCTAATATGACACCTCAGCATAGGGACCCTCTACAATAGCCTCTCTTTTTTTTTTCCTTCTCATTTTGGTGCTCTTTCTTCCATATTGTTTGCAAACGTGTGAAATAGTGCAGTTGGAGCCAGTTTAAGGTTTTCAAATGCTATATTTTCAAAATGGTGGGTCGTGGCACCAAACCAACTACACTGGACACATCCAGTGGCTAGGTGAACACTAGAGGAGGTGGTGTTTCGGTGCGTGACAAGGTCATTGCTTCTAGGCTACTTCGTTCGGGCGTAGTCCCTTAAGAGCCATGAGACCAAAATATCGTTCAACTTCGATGGGTGACTACTCGGACTCCATGGCACCTAGAGATGTCTCGTCTGATCTGACACCTCGGTGTAGGGACCCTCTACAATATCCTCTCTCATATTTTTCCTTCCCAGATCGGTGCACACGCGTAGGTATGGTCTTGTAAACACTTGGGGAGGAGTCATTTTCAAAATTTACAACTTTTTCAAAATTTACAACATTTTCAAAATTTACAACATTTTCAAAATTTACAAATTTTTCAAAATTTACAACTTTGTCAAAATTTACAACATTTTCAAAATTTACAACTTTGTCAAAATTTACAATTTTTCAAAATTTACAACATTTTCAAAATTTACAACTTTTTCAAAATTTACAACTTTTTCAAAATTTACAACTTTTTCAAACAATGAAAGCTTCTCTTAGCTTCGAGAATTTAAAATTCTCTACTAACAGTGCCAACCATGTGAAGGTGGAAGCTTTTCTGGCACCACTAACCTAAACATAAAAGTGTTAGTCAAAGAAATTTAAGTTTCAAATCAAAACCATATACTATCTATATATACAAAATACACAAATTTAAAATAAAATATATTCAAACTTAAATCTAGATCTTTAAACTAAAATATATATATATATATATATATATATATATATATATATCAAAGAAATTATATATACTAGACATGAGCATTGTAAATTCATTCCAATGAACCATCAGGATCGGATCTACTCTAAATAGTAGACAAGATTGCTTCATGATCTGACTCTCGAACCTTCCAAAGAATCTTGTTATTAGGCCTTCCTTGATATCTATACAACTGAATATTTGTCGCTAGAACTAGATGCAAATATAAGAGTATTTTCATGTGTGTCTCAAAGTCTTCAAACACCCAAACAGAGGATTTTTTTAATGGATACCATCGAAGCCAAGTTCCAGTAACTACCACTGACCTTGTAGGATACTCAATATCTTCGCCATATATAATAGGAGAAGTCAACTTCTTTCTTTCCTCGATGCAATGACATAAGAAATATTTTGTTCCTTCTTCATTGTCTTCTGTCACAATTACTGCAAACACATGTCCTACAAAAATAAAGGTTAAACAACTCAAATTTAAATTACATATTAAAATTTCAATGCACATAACTCAATACAAAATTTATATAAATAACCATAAATACCTTGTCGCACCAAAATTGAAATTTCATCAAAGTCCATGGATGTTGCAACTTCATCTGCAAAAACAAGTCGTAATGCTTGTAGAGGTTGATAACTAGGAAGCGGAGTTAGAGGCCTACAAATCCATCCATCCACCCATTCTTGTGAATCACACTCAACAGTGACAAATTTGATACAAGATGCACAAAAACATGTCAAATTTATTGTCTATACGGCCCAAGAAGTAGCGTCTGAGCTACAAAATGAGTGCATATCATTGGACCTAATGAGTGTCATACAATCCTCGTAGTTAGCAATTTTTTATTCCTCCATCAACCAAAAATATCTGTGAACTGTGGAATTTTCTTGAGAACCTCGGGCCATGTTATCAGTACACCATTCCACTATGCTCTTTGCATATTTTAATTTAGCACCATCTTTGTACTTCAACTTTCTCTTGCAAGAGATCTTTTCACACATGCCCCTGCATCGTCATGGTCTCCTTTTTCATGTCCAGCTCGGTGAAACTCCAAATATGTTTCACACCCATCTTTGCATGCATTCTACTCATCCAATAAAACATTCGTGCATTCTTAAATTGAGACGTGTAATTATCTCGACCATATATAATGTTGATTGAAGTGGATGTCCCTATCAGAAAAGTTTCCATAAAATAACTGGAAACACCCTTGTAAAAATTCAGTAGAATGAGTATGATCATCACTGATATAAAAGTGGTACTCTCTTAAAAATTTCGATCATTCTATGTACTAGTCGGAGAATGTAGAAATGCTATATGCACAAAAATGGCAACTTGTACTGAGTTGTAATATTGTGATTGAACCTCCATTTGTGGTTGCAATATGTAATTCTCTATAAAATCGACCACTTTGAAACAATAATACTAATAGGAAATGTGTCTTTGCATAGCTTGAACTGTTCATCCAACCATCGAGCTCTATGTGTATGCCTAGCATACTCATAAACAATTTCATCCTTAAATTTTCTCAAAAATTAGAAAATAGACATTTGTTCTGTAACTAGCTCACACCGTTTAGACTCTTTTCCATCTTTCAACTGGTATGCAACTGATTTATAGTTATCAAACTCAACTAAATTATGTCCTATTGTACCTTCAATTTTCTCATGGATGCAACTTTCCAATTTAGGTAATCCGCCGCATGTACTATAACTTCCATCTAAACAATCCTGACTATAAAAAAATTGTCAAATTTCTTTTGCAAAAAATATAGTAGGAATGAAATCCCTAGAAGATATTGGTGGAACTTGAACACCACATTCCGATAGCATAGTTTCGAAATGAAAATTAGAATGAATACGTAAAATTTAGCATAATGCATTGCAAATTCAGCATGTTGCCTACAACAACAAGTGGTGTGAGCGTGGTTGATTTTCACATAGAGTGGTTTCAACATTTCAAAACAATGTTGACTAATTTTAATTTCTAAATTCTCTTGTTCAAACTTACGAAAAAATTGAGTTTGAGTCATATCTAAGAAATGCTTTGGATGTGGTTCACGATTAGTAGAACCAACTCTTCATTTTATAACATCTCTTGTATTAGGTGAAACTCTATTGTTATCATGCCAAAATTTAATAACAACTTCTCTTATAGCATCAGAATTATTTTTGTCCTTACGTGGTGCTCTACCGAAAATGCCCAAAAATCATCGTTATTGAGTGATTAAGGATATTACATCTTTCAATTGCTTTCATTAGAGTTTTTTGATTAACTTGCAACATTCGACTTGTTTGCATAATCAAATGTTATTTTTTTATTGATTCACTTACAACACTAGTAGCAAGTACATGAAGCACAATATTACTATCCCTAGTGCATCTCTTGACACCAACAGTGTGATATGCATCATGAAGGTTTTACACAATTGTAGAGGTTTGACCACGTATATTAGATGTTGTCAATCCTAAGGTGTTTAATGTAGGTCTCATTTTAATCAATTTCATCAAACTAACTAACAACTGACATCTTTGGGAATCATTTAAAATTTCAAAATGATTATCCCAAATTTCATGGATTTTCTTCGATTTGTCGTTCGAAATTTTTTCAAACATTGGTTTCAAAATGTTTTCATCAATTTGAATAAAAAAATTAGGTTTCGTACATAAAATCCTAAGAGGTGTTTTTGTCAAATTTTGTCTGTCTACAGCTTGAACATGAATTTCCTTATTCACATTTTCATTGTCTCCTTCAATTTCAACATTTGCTACATCATGAGTATTTAATTCTTCTTCAACATTGATAAAGAAAAACATCTTTGTCATGAGTATTTAATTCAAATTCAACATTAACAAAGAGAAACATTACTTAGTTCTTCATTGCTTACAATAGTTGGGGTTGAAGATGAACCTCTTCTTGATTCACGAAGTTTCCGCATTCGCTCAACATTTTGAATTTTTTTGGCCTCTAATTAAATCGGTGGTTTTTACTTAATGACTTCCTTTTTTGACTTTGTTTCTTGTCTCCCATGATGTTTTTCTTCCGGTGATAAGAAAAACGTGTAGAAAAAGATAGAATTTCACAATAATTCGTATGGTAAGTTCGAGAGTAAAAATCACATGGTAATTCAGACATTGGGATGTGTGTAAATATGATTTATGAACCGTGAGCACACTTTATAAACTGTGATCACGGTTTATAAAGCACGCTCGCAGTTTGTGTTAAAAAAATAGTGATTGCGGATCTATCTGCCGAACCTAAGCCTCAGGAAATCTTTGTTTTTCCCCAACCAAAGCTATGGAAGGTCATTATGAAGTGTAAAAGGTCAAAAAACCTCAAATTTGCTCTTCCAAAGACTTGAACCATGCTAAAAACTAAAAACATTTCACAAAAATGGTGCCATCGCATAGGGGAGACTGTTAGCTTCATAGAAATATTGATTTTAAAGTGAATAGAATAAGATAAATATCATTTTATAATTTTTTACTAACAATAGGTCTTTAAGACATTTTTTCCCATGAATGTTCATGTCTACGTTTAAGACATAACTTTTGTTTCGCTTATCAAAATGTGATAAAACTTATACCATCCCAAGTGTGGACAAATTCTATACACGTTTTAAAAAAAATTTATTTCAATATTTTTTGATATAGTTATGGCGAGCAAATGGAAAGCATTCCATTTTCTAAATATTTTCAAACCACTTTCACGGAAAAATCATAAAAAAATAGTGCTAAAAAAATACAAAATAAAATACATCCCAAGATAGACAACTACATCTAACGTTTCACCAAAGGAAAAAAATAAAACAAGATCTTGTCATCCAAAATGCGGGCAAACGGACTACAATCTTATAAGTTTAAAAAAAAAAAAAAAACTAAGTCATATAATTTTAAGTGTTTAGTATAGCTAAACTTGTCAATTTTTTAAAAAAATTAGTATTTTAGAAACTAGATTTCAAATGCTATGATTCATATTTATATAAATTTTTCTAATTTTGAGTGCGCGTATAGCTAATAATCCCTACAAGTTCTTAGATTTCATTGTTTTTGCAATATGACGTCCAGAATGACCCTATATTTATCCATCAACTTCCTACACTTGCCCGAAGGTGTAAAATCATGACTAATGATCCATATTTTCCTCATCCAATGTAAAATCACCGTAAAGCTCATACATAATCACTAAGTTAGTATTAAATTCCACTCGCATTCCTTTACCAATATGATTGATTTGGTGAAATGATAAGGGATTCGTAGAGATAATGAGAATAATCAAAACATTATTAATTTTTACACCATCTACTTCTACCGATCCACTACCGGAAACCGAGACCAAGTATCATCACCCAAATTTATTTGGGGCATAAGGCATGGCTCAATGTTGGATAACTCAACATTTGAAGAACTCGTGTGGTGCAAAGCAATAGAATAAATGAGTCACGCCGATGAAGGAACCATTATAGCTAAAAGGGAATTTCCTTTATTCTTATTAGATTTATACTCCTTTACTTTGGAAGACTCGACATCATATCATTTTATTTTATTGACTAATGAAAAAATATATTATTTTTTTCTCAAGAAAATGTGTTAGGTGATAAATTTATTTTATCATACACACATGCTCCTTATGTCTAGTATTTTCATAATAAGAACTACACTTTTCCTTCTTTTCTTTGGGCTCAAGTAGAAGTGTTCATGTTGGTTTTGGTTTTTCTTAGTTTCTTTATTCCATTGTTCCTTTTTCTATTTCTTATTTTCTTTTTTATTTTCCATTTCCTTACAAGTACTTGCTATAAGGGAATTTGATTTGGATTTAATTTCTTCCATTTGAATCAAATTATCCTATTCTCAAATGAGTTGGGATGAAATTTTTTCAAATGAGTGCATCTTCGAAGTAGTCCCTAGAGCTTCTTTCATGTCATGGATGATATAAACAAAAAGGAGTATTCGGATCCAAGTTTAGCTCAACAATCAACAAGATCAATTAGGCATCCTTTTTGGTGACTCCACATTACTTTAAGGTAAATATAATATGGAAAAACTTAGAGGAGAAGGCCTATAGGTTATCAAAGTTACTAGGACTTAATCCTAGTAGTTCATTTTCCAATTTATGGTCTCTCATGTCATCTTGTTTTCCAAAAACCAATATAAATTTTTACATGATTCATTGGGTTTTTGGAAGACTAGATGTGGAATAACAAGTTGGGGAAAATGGACACACAAAGAAGACCTCGAGCTTCATCACATCGAAAACCACTTAGATTTTTAGTCTAATAATCGAGTTCGATTCCACTCCCCATAGTGATATGGTACTACCCTTTACCCATTAGTTTAATTATAATTTTAGATTTCCAATTGAAAAAGGTAAATTATGTAAATAAATGTACAACACTAGCATTCATTGTGAAGAGATGAAATAATAATGTAGAAAGAAAGGAAGCACACATACCCCCAAAACAATATTTTCACCCCATGTTTGTGGCTCTTCATAGTTTAGTGAATTGATTACAATCAAATGTGATTTAATGTCATGAAAAATTGGCAACTCACCTTTCAATCGTTGAAAAAAATGCAAGTTTTGAGACCAAGATAAATTTTGAGTGATCGGAAAAAATCAACACCATAGCAAGTACAAAAAAAGGTGGAAAAAACTAATTTACGTGTGAGAAAAATATTCCCATGTCGCGAGGATCTTCCTTGTCATATGGCTATGGTAGACGTGTTGACTAGATTGCAAGTAATAACAATATTTTGATTAGAAATTGAAACAACTCCAAACGGAACCAAGTAATCGCCGAGAAATGTAGAAGGGCCTCCAAAAAGGTGAAAACACACCCCTTCACAACCACACAGATTAGAAACATCCAATAGCACTATCTTTTCAAATAATTTACCCAAGTAATTTTAATTATTGAAAATAACAAAAAAATAAAAGGTCTTATGAAAATAGCCTCTAAGACTAAAACTACCTTACTTAAAAAAATTACCTTCCTTTTGAAAAAAATTAACTAGCCTCTAGATTAATTAACTAAGCGATGATTTTAAAATATAATTAGTTTTATTTAGTAAAAATTTGTGCTTTTATAATAAAATAAGGTTATTAAAAACAATTCTTGAAAAGAGAGATTTGAAACAATTGAAAAGAGAGGGAAAAACAAGTTTAAAATGGTCAACAAGGAGAGAGGACAAACAACCATGTAGAGGAAGGGAGTGACTTGAGGCGGGGCTTGGAGCTCAAGTGGTTTAGCTGGAGATCTACATGGAGGGTCAATAGTTACAACATTGAGGCAGGGGATAACATTGATTTCATAATATATGGACATGTGTAATGGTCAATGGGGAAGGTCTGAGCCATATGTTTAAGGCAGGATTGGCTCGAGAAATTTGATACATGGGATGGATGAGGTAGGATTGAGAGAGGATGCAATCAAGTAGCTAGGGAATATCCAAGTAAGGGTATACTAAGGAGATATTGGATGGGAGATGGCTCGATAAGGACAAGATGAAAACCCAAGGATGCACGAACCGAGTAGAGTCCAAAAGGAAAATAGCCATACAAGGATAACAACTGAGCTAGAGAGGACTCGATGAGGTGAGGCATGGAATGGAGGGAAATATCTAGGACTAAAAATGAGCACATGAAGGAAATATATTGGGAAACACATAGTCCAACTCGGGATGGAAGGGTAGGAAATATGGCAAGGGCAAGCATTAAGAGATGAGCTCGGTGAAACTCAAGTGAGATGAAAGATAGGAGATCAAGCCAAAGAACACAATTAGCTAAACAAAGAAAAACAAATTCAAGTTGAAGAAATTTATATGGGAGAGATGGGGAAAGGAGGATGTTTATGGAGAGCTCTCCGATCTAGGGAAGAATGCGGGAAAAGTTGAGAAGATTTTAAATAGGGAAGGAAGGATGAGGGAGATGGAATTGCATGAAAGCAAGGAAAAATAAAAACCGAGCTTTAATCCAAATACAAAACTAGAACACCATAAACACTCCAAGATAGATATTTCAACCAAATGTATCTATAACATGCCAAATCTAGCAATAAAACACCTAAACTAAAATTTCACAAAGAAAAGACCACAAAAGAACTCTAAAAATGATATGTTAACCTAGATTAGCACAAACCAAAAACTGATTAATGAACTTGCATGAGAAGAGGTTAAAAAATATGAAGTAAAAGTAATTAGAAAAAAATGTGGGTACACGTGTAACAATAACATAGCTCCGATACCATGTGATATTGAACTACGAGAATCAAATGGAACTGTGCACATCAAGAGATGCACTCAAATGGAATAAAAATGTGCTCCAAATAATAAAAATAATTAACCTTACAAGATTCTTGCATAAGGTAAAAATAGTCTACTCATTCTCATATATTAAAATAAAAGAAATTATAAATAAGAGTGTTGGTAACTCCCAATGCTTGACTCATCATACCTCATCAACGGAGAAAGGAGTTATGATTTGGAAAATGAAAGTAACTCCTCTATGAAAAATTGATTCATATGATAGATTCCATGAAAAAATATGTCATATAACTCCTATGAAACCTAATTACCTATGATCTCACCTAAGTGAGATGGATCACCCTCTGTGAGGTGGAAAAGCGCCCCATAGATAATAAGGAAAATATAATAACTCACACCAACAAGCCCAAATACTAAAGCTTGTAGCATAACAACTATAAAATGGCATTCAATCTTATTTAATTATTTTTCAAAATAAGCCTTTATGAAAAGGGATTTTTGATGAAAAATCTTACCCATTCCATACCTTACTAAATAAAAATAACATTATGGTTTTAATATTCATTTCACAATTAATTTTTGTGAATAATTTTTTCGATGCACTACATATAAGATTTTATTACCAAAGTTTCAAATCCTATGTTAAACCCATCATAAACGTGATGAAGATTGGATATATGTTGAATGAAGCTTGTTTTCTCACTTTTCACAATGAGGGAACAAAGATTATTTTGTCTAAGAAATAGGTATTTAGTAATGATTTTATAAGATACATTACCTATAGTATTAATTCTCCAATCTCACATCATCTGGGTGTCTCGAGATTTACAAATGAATTGAATATGTCCATTATTAATCCATTCTCCCAAGGTTTGGACAAAATAAATTTCGAATATTCCTTATTTAGATCAATTCCTAATGTATCCCAAAGGATTTAGTAGAACTCACAAGTAAATATTTCAATGTTATGGGCATTATTTGTAATATTAGATATGGAAGCCTCCTTCAAATAAGAAATAAAATAGGGTCTCTTACAAGCAACTCTCTAGGATTGGGAAATAGTGCAAGGGATCGCTTTATAGGAAATTTAACTTTGCATCTTATTTTTTAGGGGAAGAAGTATGAGAAGAAAAAAAGAATGATAGTGATAGTTTGTAATATGTCAAGTGGTTTGGATATTTTATCATCGACACTTTTAATGGAGTTTTATCTTGTTAGAAGATTGTCTAAAGTTTAGGAGAGAAAATAATTCTATCAATAACTATCACCAATCCATAGTAATTTGATTTGGATCTATTATTTTTCCCTAGGATTTATAGGACTCTAGCTTTTAATTTTGTCTCTATTAAGTAACTTTATTTTGTAGAGAAATAGTAAATGATCATTTTTTCTATCCCAAAAAAGTAATTTTTAGTCATGCTTAGAGGCCCCATCAACCCACATTCTATAGATAGAAAATTGTTAAATCAATAAATTTAGATCACCACTTAATATTTTTAGTATCCTTTATAGGTTTGGAGATAATAAATAAAATCCATAGATGTGCTTGAATGTCCTCTTATGCTTAAGATTACTAGGGTTAAGATAAAACAATATTTTCTTTCTTTTGAGGTGTGAATTATTCGATTTTATATAAAAGTATATAGTTCAGTGGTATATATCACATTAATAGGCCTAAAAATGTTGAAAGATAAATACATGATATTATTCTAGGAAAATAAATAATAATCTAATTGTCTATCCATTTATCCTACCAAGTATAAATTTATACTTGAAGAAAGCTAACAATCGTGGAGACTTTTATACATTAATGGTTGGGTTCATATAGGCCAAATTTGTGCCACATGTTATTTACCATTCTTCAAAATATTATGTGGTCAATACCACACGAGTAGGCGATTTTCTTTGTCTTTTCGGATTCCAACATGTTAAAGTCTCCACATAAGATCAAGTAGGCATATAAAACATAGTTTTATAACCACCCCATAAATGGACATTTCAATGGCATCATTGAGGCCATACAAGTTATCCAAATTGATGATACACCTAGAAAAATTAAATATTGTAGGGTTGGATCCCCACAAAATTATATTTTGTGACAACCTTGGCACTAGCAATGTGATGAATCCTCCATTACTATTATCATGATTGGACATCTAGAAAATAACACCCAATTTGAATAGTGCAAGTGACGAACTAGAGAAGAAACTTAGAACTTTTACCTTACTCCATACATAAAACTTTCATATTGCAAAAAGTAAGACATTTTTCCTTTATCATGTATCGACGGGTCAATTATTAAGGCTGCAAACATTTCATGAATAAACCGGTTATCGAAAAACACCAAGATATATAGATCACTCATCATCTAGGTTTGCAAGGGAAAGAAACATATTAGCAAATGAAAGCTTTGTCTATTTACCTATCGTAAAATCACTCATTTGAAAAAGTTGATTTTTCCTTTGGATATTATATCCATATTCAAAAAAAAATTCTATGAGAGCAATAGATTCGTGCTTTCTGCAATCAAGCATAACAATATTGGTGTTTGGATTAGTCATCTTATAAAGGGGTTGTGTCATGAGCACGATGAGAGAAATGGGATAAGAACATTTAAATGAAAATATTAATGATGTATTTCAATACTAAAATTTTAATGTATCGATTTGTAATTCTTAATTTAAATGTCTCAATATGTGAGGTTAAAAAAAAAAACTTTTTTTTTTGCTGCATATTACTATAAGAAGCCAAAAATAGATTTATTTTTAAAATGTTAGTAAGAAACAAATATAAATAAATAAACAATTAGAATTTTTAAATATTTTTAAAAATTTGAATTGCGAAAGATTATAAAGCAATACGGGACCCCAAAAATTAAAATTCTTTTAATATTTTTAAAAAGAATTACATATACTTGAAAAACTCAAAATACATACAAGTGGTTGAAAAACCTTGGTTAGTAAACGCCTCAATATATTTTCCAATACCATCTATATCTTAAAATTTCCTCATACCAAATTGCCATATAGATTTCCCAATACTATTTATATGTTTTTTAAAAATGCTTGAATAGACAAAAATAAATTTATGATTAAAAAACAAAAACAAAAATTGTAGCCAAATACCAAGGTCTTACTTAACCATATACCATGTACCATTGTAATACCCAATAATCATTTTCTATTTAATATTGTGATGTTGATTTCAAGGAGAAATGACATTTATTATATTATTGATTTTTTTGTGATTTGTGGTTTGACGAATGTGAGATGATAAATTATATTTCTAATGCACGCTTCCCTGCTTATGCATCAAGAGTAATTGTGTCGATCTGATTAAATTATGCTACTTGAATCATTTTCCTATACTTTCGACAACAATGAAAGGCATATTTCAAAGTGTGGTAAACCTCCTCTTACATGACACAATTTCAGCTTTGGATGGTCCATATTGTGGTGTAGACAATGTTGAATTACCGATGCATGTGAAACACCATTCTAAGGTTCAATCATTGCTAGCGGTTTATTCTCAATCGAGAAATCCTACCATAATTTGATTCTATAACCTTTTCCAATGTTCCATTTGATGCACTTACCCAAAATATCCTTAGATGCAACACAAGACCTCCAAAACATTGAACCATTGGGGAGATCATTCAGAAAAAAGGTTTCCTCTCTTCCTGTGTTCCTTAGATATTTCTTTTTAATAATGTCTACCCGAGACCTTTTTCTTTAGTGATCCTTTAACCAATTTTTACTAACAAGGATTCATTCATTAATTTTATGTCCTTCAAACCCATTCCACCACAAATTTTAGGTTTTGTGACTTTATTCCAAGCCACAAGGGGATATTTAAACTTTTCCTTAGCTCCACCCATGAAAATGATTCTGGAAATAATTTTTACATCCAAGTTAAAAGGAGACATGACATAAATTTGAATTCCTTGGAGAGAGCTTTGAAGGAGTTGCATCGTACTTGCATGGGTAAGTAAAGAACATTTCCAAGTAGTTAACTTCATGTTCACTCTTTCAATAAGAGGATTCCAAGTAGATAGATATGGTTTCTTATGAGTGAGGGGCATTCCAAGGTAGGAATCCGGGAAGGATTTTATTTTAGATCTAAGTATGTGAGCTAATCTAATATGGAATCGCTCTTCCACATTAATGATAAAAACAACACTTTTATGAAAGTTTACAAGCTACCTGGAGATCATATCATAGTCCTTCAACACCTTCCTCTAGTTTGTAGCCTCTTGGAATACATCTTTCCCCAAAAGGAAGTTGTCATCCATGATTTTATTGAGACAAATAGGTGTTAGACCATTAGAAATTTTAATCCCTTGAATAATATTTTGAGAAAAATCTTGATTACATAACCTACTAAAGGTCTCAACCACTATGATATAAAGGAAAAGAGAGAGGGGTCCCATTGCCTTTATCCATTATCTCCTACCCAAGTCTAAATTTATAATAAATAAACCGAACAATAGTGGAGTTTTTTCTACATTGATGGTTGGGTTCATATAGGCGAAGCTCTTGCCCCATGTAATACCATTCTTCCAAATCTTATGTGGTCGGTACCACATGAGTAGGCAAAAATATGTCTTTGATGGATTCCAATATGTTAAATTCTCCACATAAGATGAAGTAGGCATCTAAAAGATAGTCTTCTAACCACCTCCATAAAATGGACATTTCAATGGCATCATTGAGGCCATACAAGTTATCCAAACTACTAGTACACCCGTAAAAATAAATAGTGTAGGGTTAGATCCCCACAAAAGTATATTTAGTGACATCCTTGCACTAGCGATGCGATGAATTCTCCATTACTAGTCTCATGATTGGACATATAGAAAATAACACCCATATAAATAGTGCAAGTGATAAATTGAGAAAACAATTCGAGCCTTTAACTTATTGCATACATTAAAATTGCGAACAACGAAAGTAAAACAATCATCCCTTATCATGTATTGACAAGTCAATGATTAAGGTCGCAAACATTTCATGAATAAACCATTATCGAAAAACACTAAAGGAAATAGATCACTCATCATCTAGGTTTGCAAGGAATGAAACTTATTAGTAAAGGTAAGCTTTCTCTATTCACCTATCGTAAAATCACTCATTTGGCAAAGAGGATATTGCCTTTGGATATATTTTCCATATTATGAGAAATGTTCTATAAGAGCGATAGAGTTGAGCTTTGCAATCAACCATAACAATATTTTCGTTTGGATAAGTCACCTTATAAAGGAGTTGTGTCATGAGAATGATGAGAGCAATGGGCTAAAAACATATAAAAGAAAATATTAATGATGTATTTCAATACTATAATTTTTATGTATGGATTTAATTAATTCATAATTTGAATGTGTCAATATGTGAGACCAAAAAGAACTCTATTTTTATTTCTGCTACATATTATTATAAGAAGCCAAACATAATTTTTTTTTAAATGTTGGTAAGAAAAAAATTTCAATCACTAAACAATTAGAATTTTTAAATATATTTTCAAATTTTAATTTGTAAAATTTATAAAAGAGTAATGGACACCAAAAATTTGAAATTCTTTTAAATTTGAAAAAAATCTAAATACATACACTAATTATCCCTCCTATATCTTAAAAGAAAACTAAGTCATGAAAATGTGGGGCAATGTGGCTCCCACCCCATGCATGTATGGATGCAGGATAGGATAAACGACTCCAATAATTTGATGTTCCAATAATTTGATGACATTGTCATATACGGCTCCGCTTGTATGTATTCCATTCGCACAAAAAACCCCTCACAATTTAATTTAGAGTCAATTGTTGTTGCCGACGTTTCAATTTTCCTCAATTTAGATTGTTCTTGACGTTTCAATTTTCCTCATGGGGCTGTGAAGCGAGATGCCGAGGCAAATCACAAATTAGCTTGAATATATTTTCCAAATCCATCTATATCTTAATAAAAAATTGTCTCTATCAAAAAAACTAAACTTATAATTAAAAATAAAAAAATGAAATTGTAGGCATAAACCAAGTTGTTACTCAACAATATACGATTTCATACCAAATAGTCATTGTCTATTTAATATTGTGATGTAGAATTTAAGGACGATGGCATTTATTATATTATAGATTTTTTTGTTGTGGTTTGTCGTTTGCAAAGGTGGGATGAGAAATTAGATTTCTAAAGTGTGCTTCCCATGCTTATGGGTCGATAGTTATTGTGTCGATCGATTATTAAATTATGCGATCAATCATTTTCCTATACTTTCTCGACAACGACAACAGCTTGTATTTCAAAGTGGGGTTAACCTCCTCTTAAATGACACGGTTTCAGCTTTGGAGGGTCGATGGACTTTTCTATAAGATCTGTAGGCGATGAGAAGTAATCAAAGAGAAATAGTCGGTACAAAGTGACTAAACATGGGTACAAATATTAGCTATAATCAGTCGATGTTCTATTAATGGGCTCAAACACCCTTAAAATTGTGAATTTGATGTTCCTTTCACTTTACCCATGTATTCTTCAAGGCTATGACGAGGATAAGATATAAAATGATTATATGATTTTTGCTTTCAAAGTATGATAGGAATATTATTTATTTTTCTCTAATTAAGAATTCATCCATATTAATACTTGTTTTAACTTTTAATGATTTCAACGACAACACATAAACATAACAGATTTCTTTGAGTTTCTTAATGTAAATACACAATTTCCTTGTTGGATTTTTAATATTATATTTTTATTTTCATATACACCATTTTTAGAGTATTTTCAGTATACACTAAGTACCACCATTTTTATATGATGTTAATGTACAAATGTGTAGCTTAGAAATCATATACACTAAGTACCACCATTTTTAGAGTATTTTTAGAGTATTTTCATATACACTAAGTACCACCATTTTTATATGATGTTAATGTACAAATGTGTAGCTCGAAATCACAAATTAGCTTGAATATATTTTCCAAATCCGTCTATATCTTAGTAAAAATTGTCTCTATAAAAAAACTATACTTATAATTAAAAAGTAAAAGTTGTTACTCAACCATATACGATTTCATACCAAGCAGGTCATTGTCTATTTAATATTGTGATGTGGAGTTTAAGGACAAATGGCATTTATTATATTAAAGATTTTTTTGTTGTGGTTTGTGGTTTGGCGAATGTGGGATGAGAAATTAGATTTCTAAAGTGCACTTTCCCCGCTTATGGGTCGATAGTTATTGTGTCGATCCGATTATTAAATTATGCGATCAATCATTTTCCTTTACTTTCTGACAACGATGACAACGATCGTATTTCAAAGTGGGGTTAACCTCATCTTAAATGACATGGTTTCAGCTTTGGAGGGTCGAGATTGTGGTGCGAGAGGATGTTGAAATATGGATGCATGAGAATTATTGATGGCACGCGAAAGACTTATATCCTGTTGATTTTTAGAAATAGTCGATGGACTTTTCTGTAAGATCTGTAGGCGATGAGAAAGTAATCAAATAGAAATTGTCGGTATAGTGACTAAACATGGGTACAAATATTAGCTCTAATCTGGTCGATGTTCTATTATTTGGCCCTTTAATGTGTCTTTAAACATCCTTAAATTATGAATTTGATGTTCCTTTCACTTTACCCATGTATTCTGCAAGACTATGACGAGGATAAGATATAGAATGATTATATGATTTTTGCTTTCAAGTATGATAGGAATATTATTTATTTTTCTCTAATTAAGAATTCATCCTTATTAATACTTGTTTTAACTTTTAATGATTTCAACAACAACACATAAACATAGCAGATTTGCTGAGTTTCTTAATGTAAATACACAATTGCCTTGTTGGATTTTTAGTATTATACTTTTATTTTCACATATAGTAAGTACCACCATTTTTACGATATTTTGTCTTTTTCCCATCCTAAAATAAATGGATTTACGCTAAAAAGTACTTTTGAGATGATTGTTGTTTTTCTCATCTTACGTTTATATTTTCAAGAAATAGAGCATCCAAGAAATCTTATAAGTTTAATAAAGCCCATTCAATATGGATTTCTCTTTGTTTCATGTCTTTTTTTATATGACACAGGATGTTTTGTAATCTTTAGATGGTGTTTTGTGTTTGATTCTTAAATAACCCGATTCTTTAGTAGATTTTAATAATACACATAAAATTATATGTTTATCTCATTTTTGTTTGTAGTGGATTATGTTCATTTGCACAAGTGGTAACACACAATTAGCGTATTCTTGTGGACTTCTTTCTATTTATCAAATGTCAATTTTTTTTTGGAATAACAAGAAATTATGTTTAATTTCTTAATAAAAATCTTTATATGATGTTAATGTACAAATGTGTAGCTCAAAACCAACATTGTAGACATGTCACAATTCATTCATTAAGACAAAGACTACAAATTTTGTAGGTGTGAATTGATTATTTATTGTATGTTTGACCGTCAAATTTGGATGTTTTGCCATCATTTCAATAGGTTAGTCGCTACCGATGTCTTAAGTTTAATCTTACTTGTGTTGCCATCATTACTACAAGTATCACCCTTACCATTGGGTATGTCATGGAAACATACTACCATACTCTTATGGTGTTCCCATTCATGTGAATATACGTGATCTTAATTCCCTACTACATATTAATTTAATATAGTTTCTAATTTGGTTAATTATATTTTAAATAAACAGTTTTTTTGGAAATTGTGACTTCTTTTATGTTACTACCACCATGCAAACCTTCTAATACTTAATATAACATTACAACACATTATCAATTCACGTTTTAAATAGAATTAATCATGCAGATATATTTACCTAGTTTGGTATTCAAATTAGTGTAAGCAATGGAAAAGCTAACAAAACATAACTACACATTGAATGTAGATAATGGTATGGAAGAGATATCAAACTATTAGTTTAGTGATATCAAAATTCACGTGGAATGTAGGTAGTAGTTACATTTAATTGTAGATGTGAGGGCTTATCATAACAAATTTATATAGAAAAAAACATCAATATTGTCATTCGAATATATTCTAATTTCACACAATTGATAGATTATATATTTTTTAGATATTTTTCAAAAAGTTTTTTTATTATAAGTCAATATCACTCAAACATATTTTAATTTGAAAGAACTGATAGATTATATTATTTTTAGATATATTTTTTAAAAATATTACTTTAAGTCGAGAAAAAAATATTACTTAAGTCTTATGTTTGGTCCTTGGTTTATCTACAATATGTATAGTAATTCGAGTGCCTTGTGATGATTATATAAACACACTTTGTGACAAATACACTAAAAATTTTGCACTAGATTACTCAATTGCCAATTCCAACAATTAACCATACAAATATCAAAGCAAAAGAATATTGTTTGGTTATTTTTTAAAGAAAATATAAGAAAAATGTCAACGCAAATTTTAGTTGTCCAAATTTATTTATGTTAAAGAATGAATTTTTGGTCCTAACTAAAGCTAGCATAAATTTTCGAGGAAATGAATAATAAAATTGACAAGGTTAATATCAATCATTAGTGTGTGTTAATCATTTCAAAACATAAAATGCTATTAATGGTATAAAGATAATAATGTTTACTATCTTTAAATTGATTCTTAAATTTAATTTGTTGTTATTGATGTAACGCCCACATTTTTCCCATGCTAAACCCGATAGCAAAACCGTGAAAAATTATGGAATATATATTTTTAAAAGGTTCCGAGGCCTTAGCTTGGGTTTTAATTAAATTCGATTACACAATTTTAAACTATTAAGTGGCATTCGGGACTAAAATAGTAATCAATTACTATTGACCCAACCTTGTTAAAATATTTCAATTTAAATTCCCTTATTAAGTTCCACTACATACTTCAAATATTATTCATTTTTACTCTTTTGTATTTAGCCCCAAGGGTCTTATTAATTCTATTTATGGAAAGGTCCCAAAATTAATTCAACATTTTATTAGGTAAAATTAATAATCTCCTACTTAAAAATAATAATAAAACTAATTAACATAGTTTAATACCTAAGGTGTCAAGGGTACACAACATGGTCTAAACCCTTAGGCCGCATTTAACATTTCACACACATTCTAATTAATACATTTCCACTTAAATACCCCATCACTTACGTGATGTAGGGTGCATCCTCCACCACTAGATAAAATCTTTCCTAGCCCTTAGATTTTGGTTTGACAAAAGAAACCCTAGATATCCTTATGGGTTCTCTCATATTCACTTTTTAAATCTACTCTCTCATTTCTCTTGTTTTATTTTGTAGGAAGAGGAAGGAGGAGAAAGAGGAGGCCATTAGAGGCCATCCCAAGCTTGGGAAGGATACACATGATCCATCTATTCTCTTGTTTTTTTTATACCCTTACCTAGGGTTTCAAAGTATTCATTTGTTTTATTTATCTTATTATGTTAATATTTTCCCAAATGGGCTTATGGGTTTTTCCCCATTTTTATTAAATAGTTAAATAGTATGTGTTTTTTTCTTTTGTAAAAAGAATGCACACACACACACACACACACACACACACACACACACACACACACACACACACACACACACACACATATATATATTGAAAATTTTACATGATTTAAAAACACAAAAAGAAGTTACTGAAGGGTTTCAATATCTATATCTATATCTATATACCAACAAATGCTAAAGGGATATATGGCCACAAGTTTTACCAACAAGGGTATGATGACCCAAACTCCTACAAGGGAAAAGCACATACGCATATGAAAAGGGAGTACTACACAACTATAACACATCACCACTAACAAGGTGGTTTACAAAAATCAAGGCAGGTGGCAAAATAAAGGTTCGACTATACATTACACTCAATACATAAATCTTACTCATTTTATAAATTCATCAAAAGTTACAATTTCACTTGCTAATCACATTCCTTACGAGTGTTCTTTAATTAAAACTTCTTCCTATTCGACATCACAAATTTGTGTTACAAGGATCTCCACTAGGGTTGGCATGATATCTCGCCATTCCGTATAGGTGATGGAAATATTTATTTTACTCCTAGGGAAGGTAGATGGAAAATTTTTCCTTTCTATTTTCCATAGTTTTGTTTCTTCTATTAACCTACCAAGGCTATAGCAAGGACCATTTTCCTTTTTTCTATTTTCTAGTTTATTTCTTAAGTTTCAAGGTCAAATCTCCTCAATTATACTTTTATGGTGTTGGATGAGTCATCTTATCAATTAAATTTTAATGAGAAGGAAGAGCCAAACATATCACATTATTACTTTTATGGGAGAGAGAGATGAATAACCACATCAAATTTTTAATTCTAAAGGAACAAAGGACATTCAACATAGCAAACACATAATTAATTTTGTAAGAAACTAGGAATCAATCCACCAACATGAGTCACACCAAGATTTCAAGGGTTTACCGAAGAATTTACAAGCATCATTAAACACTCCTAGTGGGTCTCCACAAGTCTCAAAAGAAGTTACAAGAAAAGACCCATTAAAGAGGTATATTGTTACTTTTACAAATTTAAGAGTTTTAACAATGTTTGTTGTTTAGGATCAAACATTTTACTCACATAATAAGACAAGGAAAGTTTTCAAATCAACACTCATATTTCCACAAGATACCACCAACCAAGAAACAAGATGACAATGAAAATTTTACTCCAAGGACACCACATTCCCATTAGAAGGCATCAAATGTAAGAGGACAATCAACTAATCTATCCAAACATGGACTCTATGACCAAGAGTTATAGTTTTAAAAGAAGAAGCACAATATAAGCACCACCGAGATTAAAATATTAAGATCTACCAAACTAACATCTCTAATAGCAAGGTCCAAAAGACCCAAAAGCATCCATAAGTGTCTCCACGTAACCCAAAAGATTAATAGGTCATAGAGTGTTATTCATAGCAATTTAAAACATTAAGGCAAGGGTAGGCTTATTTATAGGTCAACGAGAAAAAAAACATACTTAATTAAACACATTGCCTGAATGGGCTTAAATATAACCATAATTACCAAGATACATACAATCCACAAGTCAATACTTTCTATAAGGAAACAAGGAAACCATGATAAAAATTAGCATGCCATCTATGGAACATCACTACCACACAAACACTTATCTACTTAAAATATACAAATCAACCAAGAGTGAATATGATCCTAACACAAGCCATAATCCCATAACAAAATACATCTACTTTGATGAGGATAAAAGCTCTTACTAGGATGTAAGAGAGTCACCACCACTACTATCAATTTCCAACTAAATCACATGACACAAAATTTTTTTTTCAAGGTCGAGTAACGAGAAAGTCACTCTAAGATCCTAGACACACTCAATGTTTCGTCTTTCCAAAACCAAGGCATAACATAAAGAACCTAAGAAGGCCTTCCAGGCACCTAGGATGTACCCCCATATGAAAAATGTCACAATACAAATAGCGTAGATCTAACTCAACAACATGCAAGAAGGAATCACGTAACATTTAGCAAAGTAGCCAACTGATAAACGAGCTCCGAGTCACCAATCAAAGTAAAATCCAAGAACTATTGGAAATCAAGAATGTGGCTAAGTAGTCGCATTGAAATGTTTGAAAATTCTCACAAAAATATAAATAACTAAAGGAGCCTCAGAGCTTCTCAATCAAATCATAAATAAGATGTTGGTCCTTAATAAAATAACACCAATTTATGAATATATAAAATTACAGAAAGTCAACATCACAATCACTTCGCGGCCCTTCATGGCTGCCAAAAGGGGTACTATACCTCAAGCTCCATTCTAAAAATGCATATGCACACTTTAATCAAAAGTGACACCAAGACCTAATATCTACTCACTCACACGGGGATTAAGTCACAAAAGCGGCAATCAAAACTAACTCGTCTAACCACTAAAGGAAAGAGGGGATTTATGCGACTAAAAACTTCTAATTTATTTTTTCCGACCCCTTAACACAACCACAATACTAAACCACAAGAATCAAACCATACAATTTATCATTCCAACAAGTCCAATAGGGGAGAGTCTCAATGGGTATATCGCATCATACGACTAAAGCAAGGGTTAGGACTCATCAAAAACATATTTTCAAAGTAGAAAATAGGTTCATGTTACACCATAAGTTCAAAAAAATGTCAATCTAATTCAACGTTTTCGGTTAATCGGGTTCAACAAAACGCCATTAGGTGAGTACAATAATTCAAACACATTTATTATTTAATTATTATTTTAATTGTGGTGGTTCAAAAAAATTTAATCGGTTTACGGGTTTCAAAGTCGGCCCAAGGTCCAAGCGTTGAACCCACGAATCTGATAGCAAGTGTAACACCCACATTTTTCCCACCTAAACCCACGCTAAACCCGATAGCAAACTGTGAAAAATTATGGAATATATATTTTTGAAAGGTTCCAAGGCCTTAGCTCATATTTTAATTAAATTCAGATTATAGTATTTTAAACTATTATTTGGCAGTCGGGACTAAAATAGTAATTAGTTACTATTGACCCAACCTTGTTAAAATATTTCGATTTAATTTCCCTTATTAAGTTCCACTACATACTTCAAATATTAATCTATTTTACTCTTTTCTATTTATTCCCAAGGGTCTTATTAATTCTATTTATGGAAAGGTCCCAAAATTAATTCAACATTTTATTAGGTAAAATTAATAATCTCCTACTTAAAAATAAATAAAAACCAAATTAACATGGTTTAATACCTAAGGTGTCAAGGGTACACAACATGGTCTAACCCCTTAGGCCCCATTTAACATTTCACACACATCTTTTAATTAATACATTCCCACTTAAATACCCCATCACTTAAGTGATGTAGGGTGCATCCTACACCATTAGATCTAATCTTTCCTAGCCCTTAGATTTAGGTTTGACAAAAGAAACCCTAGATATCCTTATGTGTACCACGGTCTGCAAAAAGGTAAGAAAAAAGATGTAGGTTGAAAAAAATTGTTTGGGGGATTACAATGGTTTGGGGTTTAAATTATCGGGGAGGGGCACCGACCCCACCCCACCCCATATACAAAAATATGGCTTGGGGGTGGGGTCGGCCCCTCCCAACCTTAATCACAATAAAACATTACACAGAGGTCGCGGCCATAGGGCCAACAACCTAACACAATTCATTTATTTTAAAGGCCACTTTTCTTAACCTTTAGCGGTTTTCACTATTTTAATTTATTTATAAGGGTTAGTGACATATATTAATGGGTAGGTAAGTATATATATTTATTAATAAAAATTCTATTAATAGTTAACAATATATTTAAATAATGACTTTATAAATTTAAAATAGAATCTATGGATGTCCTTAATATACCCGTATCACATATTAGAGGTATATGAATTTTTGTTTATCAAGTAAGTTTTTTTGTTCATTTATAATAAAGTTTACGATTTAATGTGGGGGAATAAATTTGCAATAATAGATTCATGTAGATATAAAATTTTAGTCTACTAAAAGAAATTGTGCATTCACCAAGTTTAAACAAAATGTCACTTTCAACTCATTTGCATAACTACTAGAGGGGTATAATTAGTTGTGGTTTAATTATTTACTTTATTCAAATCCTATTGTCACAAGGAGGATATTTTATTAATAAATAAATCATATCTAATCCTTTTATACAACTAGTTGGATAAGGGAATACAAACCATTCTTAATGAAATTTATTTCAATATTCAAGTAACAAGGATTTTCAATAATGCCATTAATCAATATTTATTTCCCATCCAAGAGCACAAGTTTATAAAACAATGAACTCCTAAACACAATTTTAGATTTGAGAGAACATAATTTCCATTTTCAAGATCATTGCAAGGTTCATTTTCACATGAAGTAATGTATATTATAATAAACCATTTCCAAGAATAAATGGGATTACATTCAATAAAATTTTGATACTATTTACAAGTAGTAGGATCATAATAGCACAAGATGCAACTCTACATATCTTTCTCCAACAAGAGCACTTTCTCCATTGAGCTCACCATCTTCATCAAGTCATGCACACAACAAAATGGGGGAGTAGGCAACACTCTCCACCCAACCAAAATATCCAATGAGGGAGAGAAGCCTTCTTCCTCATTGGCCCCAAGCCCCAAAAAGGAAGCAATGAGGGTTATTTAGACAACCATGAAAACTCAAAAAGGCTTCCACATACACATTAAAAAAAAGACAACAAGGAAATAACACAATACCAATTTCTTTACAACCAATCAACAAATATCAAAACACAAAGGCTTCATGCTAAATCCATGGAGGAGAAAGGAACATGGGGGTTCTTCTTATGCCTCCCAAGGGCTTGGGTGTCCACCTATGAGCCTCCAAAAATTTCATCACAATACACACAACACTCTTATGCCTCCCTCCAAGAAGATACACCACTCTTATGCCTCCCTCAAGAAATCAACCCACTCTTATGCCTCCCTCACTCTTATGCCTCCCTCAAGATAATAAAAAGATAAATACAAAACATATTTATCAACAAGGTGGACATCCCACCAAAATCCCTCCTAAAATCCCAATAACATTTCTCTTATGCCTCCCTCAAGTTTTACCCCATTTCCATTTCTCCCACAACCTAAGAACCAAGTCTATTAACAACAAGCATAACCAATGTAACAATGCACATCTACACATAAGAGCACAATAAAATAACAAGGTAAAAACAAAGGTGGAGATCTACCTCACAAATGAAGGGTATCAATACACAACAAGCTCCAAGCCTTGCAAAATCCTAAGCAACCATCATCCATTCCAAGCTCCATTCTCAAGAAAGCCCTCAAAAATTACAAGCATTCCCAAAAAAAATGAGCAAGTAACCCCTAAAACAACAATTAAACATGCATTTAAAGGAAAAGGGAAGAGGAGGGTGAGGTGGCTCTGTATGCACCCAAAATTACACGTGCTACATTGTCAGGAAAATGGTTATAAAAGTTTCAAGTGATGATTCAAAATTCTTTAAAGAAGGTGTTCGAGCTCCAAAAACCCATTCACAGTATATATTTGAGCCTAGATAGCCTTACTTAACTTTCTCATGCATTTTCAATCTCCTCATTTCTTTTTGTGCTTGATTTGGACTTCGTGTCAAGACCGCTACCCTACTTGGGTGGTGGTTCACAAACCTCTGCCCTACCTAGGGCGATGGTCCTAAAACCACCACCCTACACAGGCGGTGGTCCTGCCTGCTTTTTCCAGAATCTTCATGCGTAAAATTACATGCAACGATTCACTTAATTTTTCTTTTGAGTGCATCCGTGAGCTGAATTTGCTAAAAATAGCTTTGTTTTCTTGGTTCTCCTTGCTCCTTCTATTTTTAAATAGATTTAATGAGTAGAACTACCTCTTCATTTCCTTGTGCATGAAGTAACCTCCTATCCTCCATTCCTATATATTCCATGCTTGTATTCAAGCAAAAGGCCTGAGAATTTTGTGTATCTTGCATTGTTGTGCTACCATAATCTTGCTAGGAATTGCATAGCCAAGCTCAGATCTCTTGTGCTATCTTTCTTCTACTTGCATTACATCTAGATTTCTTCCAAGCTGCCATCGCTCAAGCGCCATCCTCTTGTTGTTGTTCTTTGCATTCCCAATCCTTTGGACTCACATGAACACTTAGAGAAAGAAAGGAAAGAACTGAGGGGATAGATACTGATACTACTGGATTTGCCAAAGCTCTTGCTCTTCCAGGTTGGAGTTGTGTATTTGTTTTCTTTGTTTTGTCAAATTGTCAATTACATATCAAATAGAGTAGAGAAACAATTCATTTCAATTAGCTAGATAGTTGCAAGTAGATCAAATCAATAGGAAGTTTTCTCTTCAATATTTCCAGGGAAGTTGTGGGGGAACAATAGCTCTGTTAGAGCCATGATTTGTTCTTCACTTCTGAGGTAGGGTTGGAAAGATTTTATTTGAGTTAGAATAGATCTTAGATTTAGATTCATGATTTGTATAGATAGCTAGCTACATCCATTAGTTATTTGTTTTAATTTTTTATATTAGATTAGATGCATTGTCGAAAAGTTAGAAAAGAACAAAAACATTTATTTCAATAGATTAGTTTTTTTATTTATTTCTTTCAAATATTGAGAAAACACCAAAAACATAGGTTAGATTTCCTTTGATAGATAGTTTATTTACCGAAAACAAATCAATTCATCTTGCATGACCATCAACGGTCCACAACAGAAAATACTTACAGCCAGTGATCCCCGGTCCCAGAGCCCAACGAGCTAGAGCTAATAACTTACATTGCCATAAGTTTGCACTTAACAATATTACGCATACCTACCACATACGTAGAGAAAATAAGATAGTTAGAGACATTGAAGATAGCTAGTAATCAAGCCTATCACTTCTGGAATGCTCCTAGAAATAGGATTTGATTGCATGCATGACCATATAAGGGCCTTAACCTCAACGAGTCTTTGGTTGTGACCCACAGGTCCCATAACCCAATGGGCCTGCTAGTCAGTTAGGTATCGACACTAGCTTACACACATTGGTATTGATATCTTCACCGATTCCACCCGATATTATTACACAACTTTCATTGTTGAATGTAACAACCAATTAGGATAAGAATTTCTGGACGAGACCAAAAAATCACCCTTAGTTCCTGCAACTCCACTACACCTCTTGTTTCAATTTCCATGATGTTTTCTGGAACCCATACGAGGTACCTGCAGGTTACTTTCCACGTATTATGTAACCAATCAATAGAATCTCGGTAGAACTAGACATCAATTGGAGTCTCGAGTAGCTATCATATCAGACCATACCATTACACCCCTTTAGGTTAGGAGAGAATTCTTTGCCTTAGATTCACAGATTCCATTATTGCGTGTCGAAGACATAAGGTTTCCCAATTAGCTTGGTCATTGCCATCACTTTCACTCCCATTTAAATTCCACACCGGTTGTCTCAGCATGACCTCGGGAGTTTGGGTGTGAAGAATGTCACATATTGATTTTTTGTTGTACAACTTGGTGAACCTAACGTGAAGAGATAGCCTCTAAGAATTTCCTCTTTCGTCCATCCTTTATTCTACGGGTATTCTTATACCCCACTGAATATGTTGGGATATGATGAGTACGGTTGACCCATCCTAGGTTTCAACATGTACCAGTACTAATCAAATATACCACAACAATCACCTTCACTTTTAACATGGGCAAACAACCGCTCATCCACTCAAAACCCTCTGCTTCAGGGAACCAATGTTGGTTCTTCTATACGCATCAAAGAATTGGATCAAGTCACTCAGAATTATCCCCTTGAATAATCAAGTTCAAATAACATGACATTCACTGGTGAAGTGAGTTCATCTCCTCGGTATTGTTTCAATATCCCATTACCGTGTAATCTGATCAACTCCCCCATCTCGATGAGGAGTATTTAGCACGATATGCTAGGAGTGAGCAGAAATTCCAACAAATGAACCAATATTTTGACAGGTTGCAAGGACAAGGTGATGTCCTGCTTCAGAACAATAATGCTACCCCTCCACCAACTGACAATACAACCAATGAGGGGTGGCAACATCATGAAAAATTCATAGCGGGATACCATACTCCTCAACAACCTCCAAGGGTTCAACCAAAGGTATCTAAGCAAGGTATCACCCCGTCAATGGGCGATGTCATTTCAGCTTTGGTTGATAAAGTCAAGGAGTTAGAGCTTGCCTAGAATACACAGAATTCATATGCTGGGAAAGCATGGGCTCCTTCCTACCCATAGAACTATGGGCAAGTACTGACCGCACAGAATCCACTAGTCTACATGAATACTCCAAACCATGGGGACTTGTTAATTGGGACGGGTACCTTGGGTATGCCTCCTCAAGCCACATATGGATATCTACAATAGGCGCCAGCAAGTGTGTTCTCAAATGCTATACCAGCTGGAAATGTGACGTTCCCTGGCTTCGCGCCTTCAGCTCCATATCAAGGTAATCAACCCCCTTATATACACATGTATTCTAAATCTCGATGGGGGATATGTACTCCTACTCAAGTCCATATGGAAAACCGTAGGGGATGTCATACACCCTGCCAAATGTCTATGTTGTCCCATTTCAATAGCCAATGCAGCCCCCACCTCCCCAATAAGGGTCTTCAATGGTGGAAACATATGCAATGGGGACTTATTTTGAATATCTCAAAGAACCCTAGATGTTTCCATTCGGGAAATCATGATCTTGAGATCCTTACATGATCTCCCAAAGTTCAAAGGGGAGGGTGATCCAAATGCCCACATCAAGGCTTATATAATGGCCATTCGAGAGCTACTCCCATGGGATGTAGTTGTTGCAAAGATTTTCCCTAAGACACTTAAAGGTATCACTCTCAACTGGTATTAAAGGATATCAGAGGCTTCAATACACTCGTTCAAACAACTTGTGTCAGAGTTTATCAAATATTTTGATATGAAAAATATTTTGTAAAAATGAATCAAATAATTTCTTCACATCAAACAGAAACATAACGAATCAGAGTCCACTTCATTTAGAGGTAGCGAATTTTCTCTACTCTTCCGCAAGTGCTCAAAACATGGATCAAATTGAACTTTGTGATTGTAATAAGTTTTGCAACGCTTTACTAGAAGACCAAAGACAGTTGTTTGTCGACATGTTTCTGGCCAACCCAACTGCACCTAGTCAGAATGCCTATATGGGACCGGTGTCTCCACAGAACACACCGTTGGGAATCTTCAACGATCCTCTTCCGACACGTCCAAAGGATGGTGGACTGGATCCTAATGGTTTGAATAAAGGTATTATAATAGGGACTCATGATCATGAAGCCTCAACTTTGTCAAACCCATAGGTGGCACCTCCTTTGGATGGTCGTTAGCAAACAAAGATTGTAGGTTTGGTTGAGTTAGACATTGAACCCCAAATTAATGTTGCAACAAGATCCAGAGACTATTCTTCATAGCCAATCCCGATTTATCCGGTTGTGTCGATAGTGTTCATGACATGCTAAGCAAGCCAGTAGGAGCTTATGACTTGATTAGTGATCTAACCAAGACCTTTTCACACATTTCCTTTTGGATCTACTGAAGAATCCCCGCTCATTGAGCCACTCTCTTGGAAGTGCTTGGTCTTGGCCATTTGGCTAACATTACCCCTCCACTAGAGGTATAGATAAACCATATAGAATTTGATGTTTTCCCTCCGGGCAGCCCAAAAGGGATATTGGTTTGTATTTGACATAAGCAAGATGCCTACAGATGCTGAAATAGCTTGTAGAGGTGATCTGGCCTTGTTTTTATAGGTTTGGATCTACAACAACTATGTGAAGCGCGTAATGATTGATGATGGGGCAGCAGTTAATATAGTCCCCTTCTCTTTTCTTCAGAAGTTAGGATATGGGGAGACTAATTTCTCCTCGACGTGAAACACATTGAGGGGCTATGATAGTCTCAAGGAAACCTTGATCGGAACCATAGTATTACCAGTCACTCTTGGGCCCAAGATGGTGCTTACTGAGTTTTATATTATAGATCGAAACCAACTATAATATGATCCTTGGTCATCCTTGGATCCACCACATGAAAGCAATCCCCTCCACCCTATTCCAAGAAGTAAAATTCTTACATTTAGGGAAAGTCTTTGTCGCTCAAGGTGATCCAAAACCCTTTGATATACATCTGGCCAACTTGAAGAAAAAGCCAAGGGTCTACTCTCAATTTGAAATTCCTAAGAACCAGTTAAACAAACCAGAAAGTGTGGGTACTAGAAGAAAATTTGGTTCCCACAATGGAATTAGAGGTTACAAGTTTGATCGAGGGTATTCTCAGCGGTCAAGGATGAAATTTTTGTTGTAGAGATGGTATCGTTAAGAACTACAAAAAATATTGTTGAGCTATTAGAAAAGGATTTTCCTATCCTTCTCCCCTTTGATTCCATGGGTGTATTACATGCTTTGGGGCTTGGTTCCCTTCCAACAGATGAGGTTTGTATGGTAGATGTAACCGAGATAAAAGGAGAACTTACAAAGGATGACTCAACATCTGTCTTTTTGAGTAATTCTTTGGACCCTCCATTTTGATGGGGCCAAGTGTCACTTCGAACTAGTGGCGGGTGTAATCCTTAATTCACCTGAAGGAAGGGTTTTACCTTTTGCTTTCAAATTGAATTTTGAATGCACAAATAATGGGGATAAATATGAGGCTCTCCTACTAGGTCTCATTGTAGCTAAGAGAATGGGCATCCTCAATATTAGGGTGTTGGGAGATTCATAGCTAGTCACAAATCAGGTATCCGAGGTATACAAGACTAGGGTTGCACACTTACAACTCTATAAAACCACCATGTTGGGCCTATCTAAGGGGTTTTATTTGATATCAATCGAGGAAGTTCCATGTGAACAGAAGCTTCTGGCATACTCTATAGCGACTTCTATCTTACGCTTCACCCCAAGTAGTGATTTATAGGATACCAACTTCATGGTTTCACTTCACATTGAATCCTTGATTCGCAAAGTGCCAATAACGTCAATGTTGACATACATTGAAGCTAAAGACTAGCTTGACTCTTCGACCCTATTGATAGGGATGAGTCAACCTTAAGTTACTTAAATGCTCTGGTGGAGTTGCATCTTACTTGTCAAGAGGTAGACCTTTCCCTAATTCCATGTTCCTCCTCTTATTTTGGCAATCCAATGATTGAGTCCTCTCCAGGAAAAGATCTTGAGATTTATGATGTAGAAGAAGAAGGGGATTTGGATTTTCCTCCAGCCCCACCTGAGTTTGAGGAGGGTAACGCCTCCTTAATCGAGGGAACAATTGATATAAACATCGAGAATGGAGGAGGAACCAAAAATCTTAAAACTAGGGTCCTCTTTAACTCCGGAGGAAGTAGAAATTCATACCCAAATCCTCAAGGAACATCAGAAAGCCTTCACATTTAGTTATAAAGAAATGACGGGAATTGCACCACACATCGCAGTTCACAATCTCATCACTAAGCTAGATGCCAAACCAATTAAGCAGAAATCAAGACCTATGAAGCCAAAGGTGGCCCTTATGGTAAAAGAAGAGGTAATGAAGCTTCTCCAGGTAGGATTTATCAAGCCCATTGATTATTCACAATGGGTATCTAACATTGTCCCCAGTCCTAAAAATAATGGAAATATCTATATTTGCATAGACTTCTAGGACATTAACAAGGCTTGTCCCAAGGATGATTTCCTGCTACCATCCATTGATGTTATCATTGATGCAACAACTAGATTTGAGTTGTTGTCTCTCATGGATGGGTTTTCGGGATATAATCAAATCAAAATATCTACCGAGGATCAAGCTAAAACTACATTTATAACTCCTTGGGGAACCTATTGTTATGTCGTCATGCCATTTGGTCTTAAGAATGTTGACGCTACATATCAACGAGAATGACCTACATATTCCATGATCTTATTCATAAAATTGTGGAATCCTATGTAGATGACTTGTTGGCCAAGGCCAAGAAGCACTGTGATCACCTAGAGGTGCTTTGTATCATTCTTTCATGCTTGATTGAGTATGGTGTCACATTGAATTTAGAAAAATGTGTATTCGAGTGTAATAGGTGGTAAGATTCTAGGGTTACATTATATCTTCACGAGGGATTGATGTTGACCAAGCCAAAATTTGGGTTTTGTTAGAAATGGTTCTGCCATCAGACGAGTCTAGTATTAGATCTTTTCTTGGGAAACTCTGTAATCCGAAGGTTTCATCCCTGACTTAACCTTCACCATTCATCCAATCAACAATTTGTTGAAGAAATATTATAGCATTGATTGGATAGAGGAATGCGATGAGGCCTTCGAGGCAGTTAAATGATTCTTGTTGTCCCCTCCCATGCTAATTCCACCTAGGTCAGATCACCCTTTGATCTTATATTCGTGGGCTTCAAACATTTTTCTAGCCTATATGTTAGCTCAAGAGGACGATGATAAGTGAGAATGGACTATTTACTTTATCAGGCAGACGTTACTCGATTATGAGACATGTTACATGCAGGAAAAAAAGAATGTCTTACCATATTTTTGTAACCAAGTGCTTAGAACATTATATGCTCAACCAAGAAATAAGGGTCATCGTCAAGTCAGAACATTTACGAACATTCCTCATGCAGTGATCCTTTTCTAAAAAGGCTAGGTGTTTCATTACATTAATGGGTGAGTTTGAGTTAACGTTTGTAAATAAAAAATTCATTAAAGGTCAGATCATTGCAGATTGGTTGGTTGATAATCCATTAGATGGGGTGATTTTGTAGATTTTGATTTTCCTGATGAGTGCATATATTTCATTGAAACAAGGCCCCTATCTCTGTATGCCCTTGGTACACAGACATTATCAATTTTATCATGGACCACACATACCCAGAAGGGGCAACATCATAACAAAGAAGACAATTACACATAATTTCCGCTAAGTATGTTATCTTGGAATAGGTGCTTTATCGCAGAGCCTTTGATGGAATGCTATTGAGATGTGTTGACACTAAAGAGTCTGAAAAGATTCTTTATGAGTCACATAGTGGGGTATGTGGTGGCCACTTCAATGGCCATGTCACTTCCTAGAAGATACATCGGATGGGCTATTTCTAGCCCACCCTAGAGCACGATGCGGTAGAGTTTATGCACAGATTCCACAAGTGTCAAGATTTTTCCCACGAGATCCACATACCGGCACAAGCTTTACAAAGGTGAATCACAACTCCGTGGCCCTTCTCCACATGGGGCCCGGATCTCGATAGGGAAATTCTCTCCCTTGTCAACAGATGGATATAATTTCATAATCACAGCCATAGAGTATTTTACCAAGTGGGTAGAGGCCATGCCCCTTACCATTGTTCCTATCTCTCGTAAACACTAAGTTCTTCCCCAACCCAATCATTTATAGGTATGGGGTGCCACAGGTCATTATTTCTGATAATGACACATATTTCAACAATGGCGAGTTGCATGAGTTGTGTAAAATGTTCAAAATAAGCCATCACACATCTTTCCTCTACTACCTTAAGGCTAACGGACAAGTGAGGCTACCAATAAGACTTTAAAGTCCATTCTTCTATAAACCGTTAAGGAGAATAAACGAGATTGGAACCTAAATATTTTTTGTTCTTATGGACCTATCGAACGTCGGTTAGAACACCAATGGGGCAACCCCTTTTTCTTTAGTATTCGGTGCTGAGGTAGTTCTGCCACTTGAAGTTGAAATACCTATCCTCCGCATTTCACTACATGGGATCCTAGGAGAGGAGGGTTATCGAGAAGCTCGACTCTCCCAATTAGAAAGCCTCAACGAAGCTAGACCGTACGTTGAGCGGTATAGTGTGTACACCGACCGTATGGCTTAGAAATACAATAAAAGGTGTGCGAACGTGAGATCTACAAAGGATATTTGGTATTAAGAATCGATAGCTGAATAGACAAGAAGACTGGCAAGGGAATAAAGTTCAGACCTAGGTGGTTAGGTCCATATCGAGTGGTGGAAGACTATAAAAATGGTACATTCTTCTTGTGTACTTTAGAAGGTGAGGAATTTAGTGAATCCATAAATTCTCTTCACCTAAAGAGGTACTACACATGACCCATCAACATTCTCATATGTACATTATTGCATTTGCATTGCATTTTCATATGTTCATTCATTTTGTGAAAAGTGTGATCAAGGAGCTTATTCTTATAGCAATTTCTAAAAAAAAAAACTGAATATATTGGCAAAACATTCAAATTATGTCTCTTCAAACCTTCATATTATCATCAGCTATTCTTGAATCATTTATTAATCCAAACAAGATAAGAAAAAGGTTTGATAGTAACCATAGCAAGGCTTGCATACTTGGTTCTACTTTTGGTCTCTTCTTACGATAGGTGTCTTTTGTTCATAGTCTACTCTAGAAGCTTCATAGTGTCACATCTATCCAACATACATCTCCTTGGAAATCAAAGCATTCTAAACATTTTTCCCAAATAAGTAAGTCAAATGCAAATCAACACAAAAATTTTATTTTACACATTTATTTTCCCTACCAACCTTCGGTGTTAAGCTTGCATCTCTTACTAGTGACGTAGGGTTTTGAAAGGAAGGAAATGCCCTTACTTGCCTACACCTTGTCCATGGCGGTAAGCCCTTGCTTCCTACCGTGGCATGCAAGTAAGGGGTAGGGGTCTTTGTGATAAATCTGAAATTCATAAACAATTAAATCAAATACTGTGAAATCTTAAGTCAAACCAAAGTGAATTAGATGTTCAAAATTCCAAGAAGAGTTTAAAACCCCAAAACCAGATTTTGTCAACCAAGTGGCCATCTACGGATTTAAGTCTAGATAAACTAAAAATCAATTAACATGCTAAACTATGTAGTAGTTTGAGGTAGGGTAAGGTTGTAGCGTCCCAATTTGGTTCTGTCAAACCTCTGTCTTTCTCTCATCACCTTTGTCATTAAACAAATTTCATAGCTTTTTCCATTTCTAACTCATTGGTGTTGAGCCCTCGCATATTACTAGTTATGAGGAGTTAGGAGTGGGGAAATTATATCTATTTATCATATCACTACATCACCATTTTTGTCAAGACAAATATGAAGTACCGAAGATTGCGAAGAAAATAAGTTTAAGATCACATTGTGTTTACATCATCATATATCAGCAACATAAAATATAAAAAAAAGAAATAATTATGTTATCATTCCATATCCATTGCATGCATTATGAAAAGCATTGAAAAGTAGAAATTCTAACTATGCGGACTCTAAGCCAAAGAGAGTTAACTTGGATACAATGGAATGCCAAACCAAAAATAGAGTTTGCATAGTAGATCAAGTTTGTATAAAATGTCATCATGCACTAGGCATGGTAGAAAATGCTCATAAGGAGCCTAAAACATACAAAAAAACAAAAAGTTGTATCAAAGCAATAAAGGCTCGACCACCGCCAATCCTCGTGGGATCCCTCGATGGCATGCGACCGTGTTTAGGGATCCTACTATGGATGTGATGGTGATGTGAATGGACTGAATGGTGCGAGTGCTCATGGTGGCACCCAGCTGCCTATGGTCTCATTGTGAGAATGGATCCGCCTTATCACACTCTCAATAGTCTCGTATCTAGCTACCTGGGTACGAAGGGAGGTCACTATCTCCGTAACCTTCTAGATAGGAGTGAACACATTAGTATGTCGAATGACACTAGGGGCTACCTTTAGTCAGCATTCAACTAGGCCTAGGTCTTCCCAAAGGGATCAACAAGGTATCTACACATACCCAACAAATGAGCTCTCGCCACTCATGTGCGGATGGTGTAAAAAAAATATATAATGAGCTAGAAAATCACGAATGTAAATCAAAAGAGAATGCTAAACTAAACATGTAGAAATCAATAGCAAAAATAGAGAAAGGAGTATTGAACATACTTGGGTCTCTAGGCATCCATGTGGGATCAATGGTCACATTGCGGCAAAGTGTCGCTTGGTTCTTTGTAGAGTCTCCCCAATCAAGGCATGGTGTTATCCCATTCAAGACTCATCATCCCCTCTAAGAGTCTCATCCAAGACCAGAGTATCTCTCTCTACACTCACCTCCTTGTGCACTTCTTTGAGGATCTCTTGAGTATCATGCCACTCAGGGGTAGCTATCAACCCTCCGAGGGTCCCGCCTCATCCTCCTCTCCGACCGACTCCACCTCTCGTATTGTCTCTTGAATCCTCCTCATATTCAGATTCTAAATTGATCGGCTCATCCTCCTCCCCACTATGAGCAGGAGCCACCCCAATCTAAAGTAAGGGTGTTTGAGGAGCACCAGCTACCCACCGAGCCTAGACTACGTGCCTAACTATGATAGGAACACTAGGGGTAACAACTTTCCAACCAAGATCCCCTCTAGGACCTCTCCATGCCTCCTGAATAGTCTTATAAATAGGCGTCACTGAAGGAAGCATGACAGGGTATGGGAGACCAAACTATTGGGGTACCTCAAAAAAGGGTGAATCTCTAGTCTCCCACTCTATCAACTAGTTTCCTCATGGAAGAACAAGCTACCATTGTCATAGTCTTCTCACCCCATATCCCTGCCATGTCTTGATAGGGTGTAGGGGTCATGTTTGTTGTAGTCAGGGAGGCTGATGTGGATTCTCGAGAACTGAAATGCCTATCCATCTAGCTGCCTGGATAACCTCTGGATCTGATACTGTATACCCCCTTCCATACGGGATGAAATGCTCATAGACCCAACTCATAACCAGAGTGGGGTGGCTCAAGGACTGTCCTTACAATATGACAACTCTATATAAATCATGGTATGTGGTCCCCAAAATATCTCGCTCCTAGGCATACTTATGGCCATGAGCCTTGATATGTGCAATGATGGGAGCCTAATAGTATAAAAGTGTATCTCCTCCCTTGTCCCCGATTAGTCTCGAGGACAAGATACCCATAATGGCTCTCTGAAGGATAGGAATGGGAGTAGTAGTAATAGATCGACCTTCATTCCTTCTCTTGAGCCGGAGGAGACAATAGTGTTTCCCATGTATGTAGCCTATTATGTTAGCATGACTTTGGACCTTTGTCACCAATGTCGGGTCTCCTACCAAGTAATGGGAGTCTAAGGATGCAGTATACATCCTCTAGAGTGATGGTCTACTCCCCCCAACACCTGGGAACCAGAAAGTGTTCCGGTCCACATCCCAGTACGAGAATAAGTCACATGGAATGTGACTGGTAGGGGAAACCTGGGGCACTCGTGCTATCTGCTAGATGTCTTCCTCGTAAAAGATCGGTCTCACCTAGGTCAACTGATCTAAAATCCCAGGGAGCCAATCACACACACACACACACACTCTCTCTCTCTCTCTCTACTCCAACGTATGTACTCCACCATCTTTGTATCCATAAAAGTGTTAGAAAAGATCAAGTTAGTAAAGTACATCACATGATAAGCTCATCAAAAACATAGTAAACTCTCAAAAATCCTATAAAAATTAAGTTTCAAACATGTTTTGACATTCTGTCTAGAACCACTGCCAAGTGCAGGGCAGCAGTTTCAGGACTTCCGCTCTGACTTGGGCGGCATTCCTATGACCGGCGTCGTGCTTTGGGTGGCGGTCCTAAACCAATTTTCAAAACGCACCCTTAACCTTAGAAATGACCAAAAATGTTGAAATTGACCATTTTCGAAGAAATAAAAGCATTCCCTATGGGCACCCCACTAAAGACCCATTCAAGACAAGAAATTTTGAAAATCTCCCCCTTAGGTGAACTTTTCAACATTTAAACTTTTAGGGTACAAAAAGATAAAGGAGGAAATAAATAACCTAAGAGCTTTCTCGGTTGATCTCCCACTTGAAGAGGTATGATCATGATCTCAGCACAAATGTATCAGCTGTATTCTCATCAGAAATGGTCACCGTAAATCCATAGCTTCGAAATTAATCAAACTAACCAAATCAACAATGCACAAATTTATTGAGAAATGAGTTTGACTTGATATATATATGTTATTTATAACTTCGTGTTGAGGGTGTTTGTCTACTGTAATCGAGAGCATTGGCACATGTATATTTCTGACCTTTGCAAATGGTAAGTCCTCTTGTCATTTTAATTTAGTGTTTATTTTTCGATATTTTATCTATCTGCACTTGAGTCTTCTTTTTCTCTTACAGTAGCAAGAGTTTGGACAACGAGATTTCGACACACGGGCATGTCAGGTATAGCTTCTAACTCCCCATTTTAGGAACACCATACTCGAGACTCTACGTTTTACACCTCTTTCATGGCTAAGATGCTTCTCCAAGGGGGCAATATGTACGCACCCAAAATTGCACATGCTACATTATCGGGAAAATGGTTATAAAAGTCCCCAGTGATGATTCAAATTAATTTCAAGGTGTTTGAGATCCAAAACCCATTCACAAGATATATTTTTAGCCTATATAGCCTTACTTTACCTTTTTCATGCATTTTTCCATCTCCTCGTTTCTTTCTATGCTTGATTTGGCCTTGATGCTAGGACCTCCGCCTACCCGGCGGTGGTCCCGCTGCTTTTTCCAGAATCTTCATGTGTAAAATTACTTGCGACGATTCACTTAATTTTTCTTTTTGAGCACATCCGTGACTCAAATTTTCTAAAAATATCTTTGTTTTCTTGGTTCTCCTTGCTCCTTTTATTTTTTAATAGATTTATTTAGTAGAATTGCCTCTTCATTGCCTTGTGCACGGAAGTAACCTCCTATCCTTCATTCTTATATATTCCATGCTTGTATTAAAGCAAAAGGCCTGAGAATTTTGTGTATCTTGTATTGTTGTGCTATCATAATCTTGCTAGGTATTGCATAACCAAGCTCATATCTCTTGTGTTATCTTTCTTCTACTTGCATTACGTCTAGATTACTTCCAAGTTGCCATCACTCAAGCATCATCCTCTTGTTGTTTTTCTTTACATTCCCAATCCTTTGGAATCACATGAACACTCAGAGAAAGAAAGGAAAGAACTGAGGGGACATATACTTGATACTACTGGATTTGCCAAAGATATTTCTCTTCTAGGTTGGAGTTGTGTATTTGTTTGCTTTGTTTTGTCAAATTGTCAATTGCATATCAAATAGAGTAGAGAAACAATTCATTTCAATTAGTTAGATAGTTGCAAGTAGATCAAATCAATAGGAAGTTTTCTCTTCAATATTGCCAGGGAAGTTGTGGGGGAACAATAACTCATTAGAGCCATGATTTGTTCTTCACTTCTAAGGTAGGGTTGGAAATATTTTATTTGAATTAGAATAGATCTTAGATTTAGATTCACACATCTGCATAAATAGCTAGCTACATCCGTAGTTATTTTTTTTTTTTTAAAAATTATTAGATTATATGCATTGTCTGAAAATTTAGAAAAGAACAAAAACATTTATTTCCATAGATTAGTTTTTTATTGATTTGTTCTGATATATTGAGAAAACACCAAAAACATAGGTTAGATTTCCTTTGATAGATAATTTATTTACCGAAAACAAATCAATTCATATTGCATGACCATCAACGGTCCGCAACAGAAACTATCGATTCAAATATGCGATCCGTAGGTCCAATAACCCAATGGGCCAGAGCTAATAACTGACATTGACATAAGTTTGCACTTAACAATCTTATGCACACCGCCACATACGCAGAGAAAATAAGACAGTTAGAGACATTGAACATAGATGCTAATCAAGCCTATGAATTTTGGAATACTCCTGGAAATAGGATTTGATTGTATGCATGACCATACAAGGGCCACAACCTCAATCTCTGGTTATGACCCACAGGTCGCACAACCCAACGGGCCTGCTAGTCAGTTAGATATCAACACTAGCTTACGCACATTGGTATTGATATCTTCACCACTTCCACCCAATATTATTACACAACTTTCATTGTTGAATGTACCAAATTGATCATGATAAGACTTTTCGGCGAGACCAAAAATCACCCTTAATTACCGCAGCTCCACTACACCTCTTTTCTCAATTTTCAGGACCTTGTCTTGGAAACCATATGAGGTACCTCCGGTTACTTTCCACGTGATTCTCAAACCAATCAATTGAATCTCGACAGAGCTAGACATCGATTGAGTCTCCGAGTAGCTAGCATATCGGACCATACCATTACACCCTTACAGGTTAGAAGACATAAGGCTGCCTAATTATCTTGGTCATTGCCATAACTTTCACTCCCATTTCAATTCCACACCGGTTTGTCTCAAAGACGACCTTGGGAGGTTGGGTGCGAACAAGGTCACGTGTTGATTTTATGTCATACGTGCTCCATGTAGGATGCCACATCACTCATTCTCAACTCCACATCACAAGTCAAACCTCAACCCCAAGGCATAATAAATGGGTGGTTGAGAGGTATGACAACCCTCTTACACACACCACTTCAACCCACACCCCAAAGGAAAAATTTAAGACACATGAAAGAAAGTGAAAATCAAATCTCACCTTTTACCTTACAAAACTTAATGGGGTCTATTTTTGATCCCCCAACCCATAGGTAGGGTTTGTATAATAAATTAAGAGGTGTGGGACAAGTTTAACTTGTCCCACAAGCCTCCAAAATTGGCCCTTAAGGCCAAATCCGAATTTCTAAGGAGAGGTAGAGTGTACCACACTCAAGATCATATACACTCAACATAAAACACATAAACCAAAGAGCCATCTAATCTAATAAATGACTTATTTTTGTCCCATCCATAATTAGCTTTACTAACATGATTAATTTACTAATCTAGACACAAATTAAATAATTAATAAAAGGGAAATACATCACTATAAAATCACATACTAAAATTAAATAAAGGAAATAAAATAAAAGAACAACACACAAAACCTCTTAGTCACAATTGGAGGTAATCCCCCATGGGGACCCCCTAATGAAAAACAAGACACACACACAACATAACACAAGTTGCCATGGTGACCAGTTGCCAATACCCCACATTCCTTCGTTGTTGGTCTCCTACCCCGTAGTTTATTGTTGTGAAATAATTACCTGCAAAAATCACACAATACCTTTCTGGCCTCGTGGCCATATTAGTGATATCAAACTAATAAAAATTATTATATCTACATGTCAATTTAAATGTCAAATTTCATAACTACTATTGCTAAGACCAAGTGATTCAACAATTACTCTCAATTTCCAACATTTTGATTCCGCTAATACATCAGTTTGTAATTACGATCATAAACCAACTAAATCATCTAACTTAAGCAATACTTTCACTTGTTCACAATTTTTCCAATTCTCCAACATCAAAGGAATCAAAAATAAATTTGAACATCATAATAAAAATCAATATGAAAATAATTTGAAATATCAACATATATCTAAACTGACAACACATCATTTTCTTCCATACTGAAAGTCTATCAAAAGTTAATCAGTTCGATTAGAGATGTCTATCCTTCAATTTCCATATCACAATGTGTTACTATCATTCGTCCATTACTATTTACATGTACAATGTGCAATGATGTCTATGTGTTCAGTCACAGTGTTAGATTAAATATAACAAAACAATATCAAGAGTAATGATATCACAATCAATTTATAACCAGAAACCGTTCTAGCTAATTGTCTTATCCTTAAATGCCCCTCAAGGTCCACAGTATGACCTAGAGCCATAATAATAATAATAACCAAAACACAATAGCAATCCTAATGTCCACACATTATATTTTCATCCTAAGTAGAATACTTCAGCTTGGTTTATGATTATAAATTTTTTTTTCAAGGAATAATCATGGTTCATTTAGTGTCGATGAGAAGTGGGCATTATAATTTAAAAATGTTCTATGATTTAATATTTTTAAAATTTATATTTATATTTTTCATATTATCAAATTTTAGTTTAGGTCAAAAAGTTTTTAAAAAATCCAAATGCAACATCTTGAAATCATCACTATTTATAGGAGAAATATTTCGTGTCATAGTTGCATGTTCTTTTCATTCCTAGATTTCTCACCTTTTAAGTGATGTGGCCAATCTTCTAAGGAGATACATTTACTCAAAGATAAAAAAATCCATATACCATTAATATACATTAGACAATATAGGATGATATGTTTAAAAATATATACTAGGTGCACATGCACCTCTCTTTCTTATATTGTGGTCTTCATTTACCCGAGAGTGGCTTCTTTTTCTTGGATGAGCAGTAGTTTATATGGTAGATGCTCCTCTTGTTCTTGTATTGAATCCCCATCCTGGAGGCTTTAAATATTCTTTCATTTGTGTTATGAACATTATCTAGAATGGAGTTTCTTTATTCCCATACTTTCTAATCCATCTAATCTTATTCACTTGTGCATAATGAATAGTATGTCTTCTTTAATGCTAGTTAGGTAAAAATGGTTTGCAAATGTGGTTCTACTAGTTTGATGTCCACCCCATATTATTTTAAGCCCCTTGCAATACTAACCATTTTAATGGTCTTGAGCTACACTCTACCTTTCTACTTTGATCACATGGGTGTGTGGTAAGAGAAACAATTGGATCATTTCTTCATCCTTATGCTTATGAGTTAGTTCTTGCACTTTCCTTAAAGCCTTATATGTATACCCTTTGCTCTCTTTAAGAAGGTATATTTTGGTACTTGTGTCATCTTATGCAATTTAGTATACATTTTACTTATGCTTACATGTAATATTCTATACAGACAATAAATTGGTGGTCCAAAAGTCATATCCCAATGTAAAAAAATCTCCTCAACGCCTAGAAATACCACGTTTGGTATCTCTTAGAATAATACGATTCCATCAATTTTCTAACTATCATAAAATGTAAATATAATGATGTTGATAGGATGACTTCTATTGATCCACCTAACATGATATTTTGAACATGGAGGATCAACGTGTAAGACTTATAATCATACATTTTGTATGATTCAAAATCAAACCTTACAGGGCTCTTCCCAATTAAGAAGTGTTATTTACAATGTTGTGTAACATTGTATGGACTTGACTCGAATACCCGAGAATCAATAGTCTATAGAATAGTAGATATAACACCTAAAATCAAGGGAAAATGTATGCTAAGTCTACCATTTAGTTTCATTACTATAAAAATTTTGGTCACTATACAAAAAAGTAGGAAGAACCAATTTGAATTAAGTAGGCATAATACAAATGTTTTGGAAAAAAATCGTAATGTGCTTGAAATTTATGGTACCATGTTTATCACCTATTTTAGTCACTAAATCACACCTATGTTCATCTAGCCTTTACATATTTTATTTATATTCATGATTCCTAAGAAAGATAATTAGTTTTAACACCCATTTATTTAGCTTTGACATTGTTTTTATCCTTTTCATATTTATTACTTGTTGTTTCTTCTTAACAACTTATAGGTTTGCATAGTAGCCGACATCCTAACTTTCTATGATTTCATTGTTTATCATTTTAGGCACCCTATACAGACCTCCAATTAGGGAAAACAAAGCCCAAGTAGTTATGGCCCCTTTCGGCTCCTATGTCCTCTTTGTCTCTTTTTCCTATCTTTCATATGCTACTTCTTTCTTATCTTTCTTTATCACCCTTAGTCGGCCTTTTACTTGTTAATGAAAAAAATTAAGTGAAGGAATATATATATATATATATATATATAATATATATATATATATATTTAAGATCTCGGTTGGGGAAAGCATTCAAGAGGAATATACTATTAAAAGGAGCTTTCCTATTTCCTATCTACTACATCAAGGAATATATTTTTAAGCCTTCTACGTATGAGCTATAGCGGTCAAAATATATTCCTTGATGGAAGGCTTAATCTAATAGTATATACCACACATTTGTATTTGGGACAAATTTTATATTATAATATATATATATATTTATATATAATTTAAGATCTCGTGACTAGAACTAGGGAAATATTTCTATAGCTCAAGGTGCATTATTCCAATCACACACATAAGAACTACATAGATTTTGAAATGGAGTGTTATTCCGTCACACACATAAGAACTACATAGATTTTGAAATGTAGTGTTACGTTAAGTGACAATCACATTATGCCGACAATCGAGGTCACCCAACTCAAGCATTTGGATTATTTTATTTATCTAATGTGTGTTTGAGTAGTGCATAGGTACCTAGGGATTATTTGTAGGCTACATGTGTGACACAATGAATATGATGTGACATCTAGTGGACAAGGAGTGATATAGAGAGACACGAAAAGAGCCAAATTTCAAGCCAACTTTGCACACACTAGCGCTAGAAGAGACACCAATGCTTGGCGGCCATGCCCCCTTATGGGAACATTTTTCCCTAAGATCATCACTTTTCAAAACCATACACAAATAATAGATTCCATAATTTTCCTTTCCCGATCACCATCGGTCTAGAATTGGTTCAAACCTATAGATACAAGTTGAATCATTCTCAAAATCCTATCGATCACTCTTTCTTACATTTACTTTACTTTATATTGCTTGTATATTATTCAATCAATTTTATTGAATCACCTATGATGTTGCTCAGCGGAGGCCGAATTAAAGGTCGGGAGCGCCCTAGGCAGTAGTTTGAGTGGACGCCCTCCTCACAAATTTAGTTAATAATTTTTTTCCATAAAGTAAATAAATAAAATATGTCTATATTCTTTTATTTTTAAATCTACATGATGGTCATAAATATATTAATAAATTATAACATAAGTATGAAAAATATTTTGTGGATGGAAAACAAGAATCGTAATGCGGATGCTCATAATGCAAAAATTTAATATTTTATACAAGGCTTCTTACAAGTCTGATTTAGCCATATCAAGTAGGTGACAGTAACTCTATCCTGAAATAAAGCACCATTTCTTTGCAAAGAAACAAAAACTTTATGTAGCTCCCATGGTTTTGTGAAGAGTCATATTTGGACCAGGCCTACAAATTCCTCCATAACAAAATAATAGAAATTTTCCCCAAAAAATTAAGAATAGAAAATAAAATACTTTTTTCCTTCAATTATACTCACCTCTACTAGATACACCAGTGACATTATAAAAATACATTAACCTTTTTCTAGAACAAACTGCACACCTACATAATCTAGAGCTACATCGAGAATGGGTAACAATACCAACAAAATCATATGTGCTTATAAATATGTGATATTTTCTTTTACTTGCAAAAATATTACAAAACGTTTTTATGTGTATGTGTGAAATTTATGTTACTATACAATAATATCTATAAATGGGTTGATCAATATTAAATCTTCACATAAATTATTTTAAAGTTAAGTTCTAAAATTAACTAACAAAAAGGAAATTTTTAGATTTAGGGCCCCTTGATTGCTGGCGCCCTAGGCAATTGCCTAGTTTGCCTAAGGCTTAATTCCCCCGTGCTCGAGAGAGCACAAATAATATATGGTTTTTAAATGGCTAGAAAAATTATATGATAGGAAATGGAAAATTATTCATAAATCTTGAAGAATCTTAAATGTGAGGTCAAACTAGAAAATGACAATAAAGTCCTTATAATAGGAAAAAGAGAGAAGATATTCATTCATGATGTTTATTATGTGTCTTGTTTAAAGCATTATCTCATTAGTATGAGATAATTGATTCAAAAATGACTATTAGATATATTTTCAAGATGATTATTATGTAATTTTGGATAAAATTTCAAATAATAAAATAGTTGCAAAGGTCAAAATTATATGAAACCATATGATTCCATAAAAATAGAAGTGAATTAGACTTTCAAATTCTCATCATAACGAGTACTTATGCTATAGGGGCAAATAAATTATTCACCAACCCCCAATTCTATGCTAAATATTTCCACACGTATTAAATATGTGCATCAAAATCAATACATCGTAAAAAATCCTAATTTAAGCTCTCACCCTAGCAAGGATTTCAAACAATTTGAATTTTTTTCTTTAAGGCATTGACATAACTTCTTAATCAAATCCTAGTTTGCATGTAATGGTAAAAAGAAGGTAATAGAGACCATGTCCAACTTGAAGGTCAAACTTAGTGTAAAATTGTCAATGCTAATTTCTGCCCACATGGTCTCGCACAGGGAAATTAATTACATCTATAATACAAACAAAAAATGCCGTAAAAGTTATAAGGATCATGTCAAATATAAATCTAAAACATTCGTTGGAGTGAAATCACACCAATTGAGTTTTAAATGCAAACATTCTTAATGAGGAATACACGTACAAGGTCACTAATTTCATAAATTATAGTATTGAAAAATAATAGATTCTCCATCCTGTCCAAACTTCGTGGTAGCGAAAGCCCATATGTGGATAGTTTTTCCAATTTGTGAAAGACCTATGCGATGCATGGTAATGTCACTGCAAAAATTTTCATAAAGGCTGTAAATTATACAACTATGTATGATCCAGGTAAATAGTCACCCAAGTGACAACTTGAAGACAAGAAATCTAATCTCAAAAATATTTTTCGTAAGTTTTAGAATCTAATTACAAAGAAGCAATTATTAGTCATGATTTTGAATTTATGGAAGAAGAAGCTTGTGAGGGTAGCATAGATAACGCCACAATTTTTTTGCGTAAATACCTCAAAGAGAAAAACAGAGAAAAATTTAATGTGTATATTGATAATAAAATTTTAAATTTCACCCTCCACAAACACTTTCCACCACACCATTAGCTTGTGTAACGCCCATAATTGCGACACAGAAATACAACAATAAAAATACAAGAATAAATTTTTTTATTTGAATGCTCAAAACATGACACCATATGAGCTCAAATAGAAAAATTCAACATCACATAAGACACTTACAAAAGCATGGACCCACATAGAGAACTTGATAACTTAGGGTACACATCAATGGCTTACTCAAATGGCGTAAACAAAGAAAATGGCCCAACTACAATAAGACACACATGATAGGCATACTCCACAACATGGATTTTTATCATTTACAAATTTATTACATTTAGTTTTCCATTAAATAACCTTATAGGTTTCTAGTGAATTAAACTTGTAAGGGTGTAAAATTTCCTTTTTCTAAAACTTCAAATACTTTATTTTCATATAGCATTGGCCTTTAAAAGAGAATGCACTATTGGTTCCTTTCTCAATTTCCATTAATTATCCACAACTCATTTGTTAATTAAATTCATTTTAAACACCTACAAGCCTCCTAATATTCATTCTTACGTTAAAGGTTTGTTTCTCAAAATATGTTTAATTGACATTAAATTTTATCCTCGCTATGAGAAGGAACTAACAAGATGCTAAGGTTTTGCTTTTTGAGACATATATTCAATGTTTAAACTTTACCTTTGCTAGACAAGGGGAACTATCATGAGGTCAAGGAAGATATGTTAAAGTTTAAAAGGGTGATTTAGATTCAAGATATCTCTTCCCATAAACATCCTTCCATCATAGTACCCTATTTTTCTTATTACAGTTGATATAGTTCAATAACTTGTTTGAATCCATTCAACATTTCCACATCAAGAAATTTTATCTAGATTTATATATATTTTTGTTTTCTTGAAAGTTTGATCTCACCAAGGGAAATTCATATTTATTTTTAACAACATGAAAGTGTCTAGTTGAGTTATAAGGACTTCAAGCATGACGTTATTCCTAACCCAAAATATCGTTAACTCTTGTACTCTTTACACTTACAACGTACTTTGGTCTCACTATTGATATTTTTTGAACAATTAAAATTAAAATTAAAATGATACATAATTTACACTTAGGGATTCATGACTATAAGGAGTGGTGACCATGCACCTAACTACTCATTTCATTGCTCTTAGACCATCAAGTATTAAACACATATTACATGACAAACCAACAACTATATGCTTTTCAAATTTCTTCCAAGGAACTATTTAAATTGTTTAGTAAAATGCATTAGCGTTTCTTTCACCAATACCCTTAAGAGAGGATCCATGATCTATTAAATTTAGTAGAAATCATTGATGGGGAAACTACACCCTACAAGAGAGCACATGGTAATCTGCTACTAAGGGTCACAATTATCTAGAGGGAGAAAGGGAGTTCAAATACAAAAGTTATAAAATTTTATGCATTTCAAAATCCTTCTAAGGTAATATTTATAATCATTGGTGGTAACACATCATAGTTCCTTTGTTCATTAACATCATAAGAGGTCACTTGATGTATTACATTCATTTATACTCAAGGGTTTCTACACCCTACCACAATTCAAATTAAGAGTAATCAAGTGTCCATGTCTTGTAAGGCATTCGTGCCACTCGAGGTATCCCAAGAATACATTTTCTCACTTTTGTTTAACATTTATCTTATAAAGGGTTCCATTAGCTTTGGTTCATTTATTTGACTGCAAATAAAATATATCACTTGATAGTTAATTTCAAATATCCTATCATATACACATTTTAGGTTTGATTCTTAAATGGGAAACTATGTTTTCTTATTCACTTGTTCTCACGTGGATCAATTCATGTCCACCTTCACATCATAAGAAATATTTAATATGTTGCAAGCAATCTCCATGACCCTTGAAATGATTAGATTGACATCCCAAGGGTATGTTCCCAAATGAGGGAAAGTTACAAATTTTCCTTTACAATTAAAAACTTAATAGGGAATTAATGCACAACCTAACTATCTTTGTGGTCCCACCCACTGTTCATTACATTCCAATTCTAACATTATTTAGTCTCTAAAAACAACCATGAGATTTCAAGCTCAACATGTCATCTTGTATGCCATTAAAACGATGTTATGCCTCGCACTAAGGAATCTTACACACTTTCATACCTATGTGAATGCTCTCAACTAGGTTTCTAGGGAGGAATACAAAACACATACAATACCTCTAAGTCTCTAAGACTATGAAGGATGTTTGAAGCTAGCCTAACTTGGAGCTTACTAGAGAGGGTCATTACATTCAACACAGGTAAATATTTTGAGCTATATGTTTGTTTGGTTGCTTTCCGCTCAATAAGAAAAACACACACAAATGTAAGTTGATATTTTTATTTGAATATTAAGTGATTTCCTAGGTCATTGCAACACTAGAAGATAGGTAAAACCATGTCATTTTAAATTACTTGCTAACAATTTTACTGGCACAATCATATCACAATTACGATGACACTAAACATTTTAAATGACAAGGTTCCAGTTTCATCCTCCTATATTTATTTTGACACTAAAAGAAGGGTTCTTTGACATCATTTTCCAAATCAACATGATACAATCAACTTCATTTACTTAATAGAATATACACCATTACCACTAAGAGTAACATTCGTTAAATAGGAAAAAGTACAACTACGTACGACATAGTACATTTTCCCAATACGCAACACTATCATTTTCATCATGGAAATAATGAAAATAATACATCCTATTCATAAAAATATCATTGAAATATTCTAAACAATTACATTTCCTTCAAATAACATGCTAATAAAAGACACAAGTGTCATTTTTACTACTCCTTTTTGCTCAGGTACCTACAACCAACGTTGCGCTAGTCCTAGGACTAAGTATGGAAAACCCTTACACTCAAGCACAAACAAGACATTCATCATTTCAAGTAATTTCAAACAAAGTAAAAAGAGGGGTAGAGATAACAAGAGAGAGGAGAGTTAATTTTCTCACACATTCATTTTTTTCCAAGAGAGAGAGTAGGGAAGAGAGAGAAATTGTAAAAAATTTTCTTTGTTATTCATAATATTTTGACCATTTCTCAATTCATACCCATTTTCATATTATTTAAAACTCATCTGCATTTTAATCCATTCATGTTTCCAAGACCAACCACAATTTCATATTTATATTAAGAGATAGAGAGAGAGGGAGGAGAGAAAGAACACTTTAAATTGAAAAATCCTTTCATACAAAGTAATTGATTAAATAATACTCTACACACACTGTAACACTATAAAAAGGGGTTCACAAGTAATTTATAGAACCGATGGGATCCTAAGAAATATTTTCTATCTTAAGTTGCGAGTGTGCAAAAACTAACCAAATCAACTAAAGTGCTTACAATATGGTTTCCAAAACCACTTATTTTACGTTCAAACATAAATTCCATCGATTCCTACCTATTCGCCTATAAACAAATAACTCATCGGATTTGACGGAATTCAATTTTTTTAAACAAGGTTCAATTTAAGAAGGTGACTTCGAGACCAATTATCATAAACACATCAACACTTATGTTGTACGATGACAGTGACTCCAACATCCACTTGAAACTCTAACTTATGAAATTATTTTTATGAAACTGAGAGTTGGTTTCAATTCTTGTATAGGAGTGCTAGAGGTAGATGAAGGTGTTTTCTAGTTACACAAAATTGATACGACAATTGTAAGCCAAAACCGATCACAATTTCATAAAGTGGGAATGTCACCAAAAGTGATGAAGTGTTAAAAGGGTATCAAATCTCACCTCGTTAAGAAATCTAAATGAGTTAGTCATCTCAGTTAAAAACAATTCAGGGTATCTTGGGTCAACATGAATCTTGTTTGAGGTTTCGTTTTCCATTAACGATTCGACATGGCACTCCATGCGCATGGTTCCAAAGCCTTTTTAAAGTTTAAAGAAAAATATTATTGGGAAAAATAAAATCCATATCCTTCATTCTAAGTTGTATTTATGTTTTAATATACAACATATTGAAAGCCAATCCTAAACAAGTAAATGATGAAATATTTAGTTTGAAGCAAGTGGAAGAGCGATCCATACCTTTAATGTTAATCCCACAATCTCTGCATTAGATGATACCACATCAAATTTAGGAATTCGGATAACAATTTGTGTGTTTCTCATGCTTCCTCGATTTGCACCACAAACAAGGTCAAAACACGTCAAACCAAGCATACTCACATGGAAAAATAATGGCGACCCATTTACATATATATTTTATGTCAAATACAAATAAAATAAGGAATGGCAGTGGGACATTGCCTTGGCTAGGAAAATTTGAAATGACAAGTCGAACCACGACACCTAGATTTAAAAGCAAATCTTTCAAGCTCGGTAATGTCTACTAAATAGGCCCACCCGTAATCGTAAACAAAGATTGAGGAGTAAATTAAACACCATGCACACACATAGTAAGTAGAAAACAAAGTCCATTCATGACTTGAAGTAGGATTCTTTTACAAGAAAATTTCATCCTTCACATTGTTTTATGGATTCCATTTCTCGTGTTCTATTTGAAAGCTCACATTTTGGTGCGGGTTGGAGCAAAATGCTAGAAAAGGTGAATCGTTCAGATTGGTACCTGTTAGCTACAATAGGAGAGAGGGTTTGGGTTCCTAACTCCCTTCCACACCTCTTGAATCCCATATCCCTGTGCAGGCATGCTACACATTTCTTCAAACATAACACTTGCTATTGTGTTAAACTCCACTTGGAATAAGAAAATATAGACAAGGGCTTCATGCAAAGGGAGAGTGTAAGAGAAAAATTTCGAGAGAAAAACTTGGGGGTAGGAAAAATGGCACTTCCAATGTATGAATTAATACAACTGCTCGAATTTAAAAGTTAAAGAGAAGGAAAAACAAAATCACCGCTAAGGTTATAGTGCACGTAGAAAAGGTTCAAAAGCAAAAGAAGCTTAATCAAAAGAGCCAAACATTACCCCCGAATGCGGTGCATTCTTATTCCCAATCTTTGTTTTCTTCGCATATAACAATAAACTAGCGAAAGATGTCTCAATTCCCTTTAAAGTCAATTAAAACTACTTTATGAGAAGATATTGGTCCTGAAAAATAAATTCATGCAAATTAAAATGAGGAGATGTTAGGATTACAAATTACTTTCTATGTGTATGACAAATTTTACTCAAAATGGGACAAATTTTTGGCAGCTATCAACAGAGCTCTAAACTAGCACAGCCCCATAGATTCTGTTCATTAAATTTTTATTTCAACCTAAACTTGCTGGCACCTTCCAACTACTGCTAAATTTACAACGTTAACTTGGGTCTAGTGTGGTTAATGCCTCAAATCCCCAATAAAGTGCTTGTATTCTTATGCCAGAAACCAACAAGTCCGAAAGGATGTTGAGGACGTGACATGTCTTGGAGGGGGATATGAAATCCCCACAGTATTACATCTCCCTCCCATTAAAATAGCATCGTCCTTGATGCGACATAACATGAAGGGTAGAAAATGGATAAGAAATCATGGAAAGTTAAGGACAACAAGTTCCATCTAGGGATAAGACTTATCTTTAAACCATGACCATAAGGAAGAAAACAAATTTTTGTAATATCTTAAATTTTAATGTTCTGTGAAGACTGGTAGTTAGTTATCTTTTACTTTACTACTCAATTAGTCTTTTCTTTTACAATATTTCATAGTCTCAACATCTTGATATTCATTGTTTAGAATTTCAATGGTCTTATGTTCGTGGGTGCCCAAACGTAATTGTCCTCAAGATGTGACTATTATGTTGGAGAATTAGAACCCTAGGATTTACACATTACAAAACCCTACTTTGGACTAACATGGGATTGTCTCAAGGTGTGGGACCTTTACAATTGAGACAAACCTCCAAAGAAGGCTAGTTCCTGACTTATTTTAATGCTAACCTACTCCTAAACTACCAATTCCAAGGGACCAGAGGAGGAAAAATACATAAAATGTAAATCCTAAACTAAGGGAGGTGATAACACCAAAAAAAAGACTAGAGAGATTCCTAGCGAGTTAAAGTGGAGGGAAATGGGGAAGAAGAGGGAAGATAAAATGCCACAGTCCCAAACACATTCAAACCTCCAATCTCATGGAGCACAAAAAATTTAAACCCTATAAAGGAACACAATATGCACAATATACCTACAAAATATAATAGAAGGAAAGAAATGCAATATAAATCAAGCTAGGGCAAGAAAAGCCACAAAAAAACTAATTTTATTTCTTAAAATGATGCACAATCCATTACAATATAGGCACAAGGAAAGAATCCTTCACAAAATGCATAAATTTGAGGCCTGCAGCTCACAAAAGTGCTAGAACAATTTTGGCAGAGTTCCTTTATAATTTTGAAATCCCCCTTCAAATGAGGGGAATATATATATATATATATATATAGATATAGATAGAGAGAGAGAGAGAGATATAGATATAAGGATATATACATATATATATGTACATCCTTCATTAAATACTATATGTATATAGGTATACATATATATATGATATATATGATATATATATGATATATATATTCTATATATATATATATATACAGAGAGAGAGAGCCATCCTTCATTAAATTCTTGTACAGAGGTATGGCGTAAATCATGGTTCACTTTTCAATGGTACTTTTCTTGCACGGTGAACAAGGGTGCCATACCTCATTAACTGGTTCTAAGCTACCTTGTATGGTGTCATTAATATCTCGACCGTATCGAAACCTTTTGTTTTTGTCAAATAGAAACCACTATCTGAAATACACAATAAGGGAAGAGTCACCATGTCAAGAAGAAACATTTGATTCATGAAAAGAAAGGTGATTGTCACATGACAAGAGAGGTGGTTTTCACGCGATATGAGAAGTGGTTGTGATGGGACAGAGAGGTGGTTGTTGTGCTATAGGAGAGGTGGTTCTCATGATACAAGAGAGGTGGTTTCATACGTTAGGAGAGGTCATTGTTGTGCATAGGACAGGTGGTTTTCACGCGTGTGAAAAGATGGCAATCCGTACATTTTTCTAGTTTGACCATTAATGTAAATCATTCTCCAAACCTTCGTCGCGGTGAGCAAGCTCGCCACAAGATACCTTATAAACTAATCCCATTAACTATCAATGCCTAGACCTGTAGGTTGATCCATTTTGCAAGGGGGGTGCAAAAATGGATAACAATTGGTGACTTACAAGGTGATCTTCCTACTAGATCTAAAAGACTAGTGATTTTGCATCCATTGGGCATGGAGTCATTCTGATTGCTAAAAATAGTCTGATGTTTAAAACCTCTTGTTTCTCTAGAACACTACTGAGACATTACTTTATCATCAGATCTTTCCTAAAACTAGAAATTGCAATAGCAACAAAGCACAACCATGTACAAATAACAAAATCATACATATCCCAAAATGGAACATGCAGAGAGTGCACAAGCACTTATCTGAAAGAAAACCTAGCTACAACAGAATGATGTGCTACAAGCACTTGGAGGAATTATAAAATCTAAACTAATATTTACAAGAAAGATACTCCCATCAGTAATAATGCTTGAGATAGATTCCATTGACTAGGATCTACAATTCTTCTCCATCCAACTTCTTCAATTGGAAAGCATTTTTCTTTACACCCTGAAATCAAGTAGGGGCCACTCCATATGCATATAACTTGACCTGTCTTTTGGGTTTAGCTCTGTTTGCATCCCATTTCAGAACTAGGTCTCCTTCTTGAAAAGTTCTCTTTGGCCTTTCTGTCAAAACTCATCTTGATTTGAGCTTGGTCCTTCTCCATTGTTTTCATGGCCTGGTCCCTTAGCTCTTCCAGCTCCATGAGCTCTACATACCTAACTTCCATAGATGGAAACTCAAACAAATCTAGCTTCTTGATAAGCTCCAAGGCTGGTAATTCAAGGGATATTGGTAGCCTTTCTTCCTTCCATAAACCAACTTGAAAGGAGAATAACCAGTTGATTTCTTGGGAGTGATTCTATCAGCCCACAAGGATGATTTCAATTTGGTATGCCAAGTCCTCTGATTCTCATCTAGGGTTCTTATGATTCTCAGCAAGTTCTTGTTCATGGACTCTACTTGTTTGTTACCCTAATGATTGTAGTTAGAATAATTGCTCAAGTAGATGTCATTTCTAACAACCCAATTAGATATCTTTGCTCTAAGAAAAGCTAAGGAATTATATGATATTATAGTGGATGGAACACCAAACCTTGCTATAATACCTTTGTACAAGTCTAAAATGCTAGCTTCATTTTCTTCCTTAAGTGCAATTGCTTCTATCCACTTAGTGAAGTAGTCTGTGGCTGTAAGAATCCATTTGTGACCTAGGATGGAACTTAGATTGATCATCCCAATAAAATCTAGCCCCCATTACATGAAATTTTTCTCAACTGAGATAGTACAGAGTGGGAGGGATGCTAGCTTCTCTTTACCTGTGAAGAAGGCACACTTCTTGCATTTCTTGATCCATGAGTAGAAATCATTGAAAATATTAGGCCAGTAATAACCAGCCCTCATGATTCTAATGGTTATTTATTTTGGGGAAAAATGACCACCTGCCTCTCCATCATGAAACTCATGTAGTACCCTCTCTATCTGATCTATCTTGATGCACCTTAGGAGGACACCATTCACATCCCTTTTGAACAAAATATTATCTAATAACACATATGGGATGTAATGAAGTTTGAAATGTCTCCTTTTTAATTTACTCAATCCCGAGCACTTTAACCCACTTGAAGAAAATATACAATATCCCAAGTCCAACAAGGAATGGGTATACCACTTGCATCCTTTTCTTGATTATCTTGCAACATCATAACAACTTATGCCTCCTCTCTTTATTCAACATTTTGGTTAGAAGCTGGGTGATCAAATAACCCTTTTCCCCTAACTAATTTTTTTCACATTTATATCAATATCATACTCCATGACCTTGGTTATCCAACCAGCTCTCTTTTCATTAATGTCCTTGTTCAAAAGAAAATATTTTACACTAACATGTGAAACTAATAGATGAATTATGTTATTTGACACTAGATGTCTGAATTTATTTAGAATTCTAATCACAACAAGGACATGCTTCTCAATGAATGAATATCTCACCTCATAATCCTGAAGGATTTGGCTGAAGAATGTGATAGGCTACTTCAGTCCTTCTTGATTTGGTTATACCAGTATGGTGGATATTTCATTCATTCCTCCAAAATCGTATAAAATAAAATCTTTCGAGAAATATGGATTTATGAGGGTTGGAGCTTGTGTAATGGCCTACTTTATAGCTTCAAATCTTTCTTTTCCTTCAGTAGTCCATTTGAAAACCATGGTCTTCTTTAGCATCAGTGTGAGAATTTTGACAAGATGGGAAAATATAGAACAAACCTCCTAAAAAAATAATTTTCCCCAAAAATCTTTGGAGAGATTTCTTATGACTTGGAAATGGTAATGCTCGAATAGCTTCTACCCTTTCTGGATCAATTTCCAACCCTCCCTTAGACACAATGTGGCCTAAGATCTTTCCTTCATGAGCTAAGAATATGCACTTTTTGGATTCAAGAGACACTCCAAATCTCCTGCATCTTTGGAATACTTGTCTAAGGTGAAAGAGATGACTTGTTGCGTTCTTGGAGAATACAGTAATATCATCTAGATACACAAGAACTATCTTATTGATCAGTCCTTTGAATGCCATATCCATCACCCTTTGGAAAGTGGCTCTAGAATTTGACATTCCAAATGACATCTTCCTATAAGCATATGTGCCCCACTTCGTGGTGAAGGTTGTCTTGAACTGGTCATCTTCTTTCACCATGATTTGATTATATCCCAAGTAGCCATCCAATAATGAGAACCTTTCGAAACTAGCTACAACTTGCAAGATTTTCTCCATGGAAGGAAGTGGGTAGTGGTCCTTGAGAGAGGCCCTATTCAAGTCTCGGAAATCCACACATAACCTGATTTCCCCATTCTTTTTCCTAACCGGCACTAGATTTTCTACCCATGAAGAGTGCTTGATTGGAAAGATGATGCTTGCTTCAATGAGTTTTTTCAGTTCTCTTTTCATGAGAGGCTCGATATGAGGATTGAATGGCCTTTTATTTTTCCTGATGGGTTTAGCTCCCGAATCTAGTTCAATCGTGTGTTGTGCCAACTTAGGATTAAATCCTTTCAAATATTCATAGCTCCAAGAAAACACATCTGGAAATTCTTGGCAAAGTTGTATAAATTCATATTTTTCTTGTTCAATGCTTACCTTGCCAATTTGAAGTGTTTTCTTTCTCCAATTGAAATTGGCTCTGAATCCTCACCTTTGACTGAATGTTTGCTCTTTCCCTCCGAACTAATCATTAGGATTAAATATTGAATCTAGAGTCACTAAACCCTTTGGTAGCTTATTTTTCCTCAGTTGAACCACTTGATCACCATATTGTTGCTCCAATTTATCCTGATTTCTAACCAAGAACTCGGCCTCCTCCTGCAAGAAATTAATGATCTATTGATCATTCTCAAATACCTTCCAGTTATGTTATTGTTTGGCACAGCTTGGTCTCACAACTACATCAATATGTGGCTGCACTTTATCTCTTATAATACTATCAACCACATAAAATTTTGCTCCACTTTTTGCAAGTATATCCGCATCCTCATTCTTCTTCCTTGGTATGGCTTGAATATTGAACACTTCAAAATCATCAATTTGATCCCATACCCAATGCTTGTAGGCTTTGAGAAGATCATTCTTAGCAACATGTTTTCCCTAATCTGTTGACAATTAACTCACTATCCCCAAACACTTGCAAGTTTTGTATACCCCTCTTTCTTTCCCAATTCAATCCATGTATCAAAGCTTCATACTTAGTGGTATTATTTGAACAAGTAAACTAAAAATGAAAAGTTGAGTAGTAATTCATACCTTGTGGTGACAAAAGCATTGCTCCTCCTCCAGTGCCTTGCCTACTCCTTGAGCCATCAAAAATAGCTGCCATACTTCATTATCACCCTTATCATCTAGTTTGGTGAGGCTAGGAAGAGGTGTGTTTTCCTCGTGCAAACAATAAAATCCCAACTCAGCCTCCTCTATTTCCTTGTATGGATCATATCTGTGTCTTTTGTTTTCCCATTCATCAAGAGTCAAATCAGGATGCCCCCAACTTTGGTATCTACTTCCTGAGTGTTTGGGAAATCCTCTTGATCAAAGGCTAAGCAATTTACATTGATTGGGCTTGGTACATGAGGCTCAATATGGAAATTTTTAATAGGTTCAGACTAGATTGTATCCTTAGCTCCATACCTTGTTCTGAAGAGCATATGCGACCAATCAGCTGATAAGTAGCCTCTAATTTTTGTGGTGAAGTCTCTTGACAAGTACACTACAAAGAGTGGTGGAAATTAAATCACTCATATATCCTCCTGAATTATGACATTAGGAAATCCGTTCAATGTGAGATTTAAATCGTGTAATGATCCCAATAGTTCCCATTGTTTTCCCATCTAACTGTATGACTACTTTGGAAACAAGGTCATATTTTAGGCCAAATTGATCTGCAATCTATTTCGGCATTACCAAACTGCTAACCCCTGAGTCAATCATGTAATTGTGTACAAGGTTATTCCCAATAATCAAATATATATAGAATGGAGGAGGCTTCATGTTTTTACCTTGCTGACCTCCATAGACTCCTTTTGGAGATGCATTAGTGAGAACCTTCTCTTGATTCTTGGACAACTCATTTGATGTTGACCAATTTGCCATGGCTACTTGTAACAAATCTCGTTGGCCTAGAATTTTCAATGATTCCCACATAGAAATTCTTACATTGGTATTCTTCATTTGATCAATAATGTTAAAATGAGATTGATTCTCCTTCTACTGCCCTTTACTTGACATGAATTTCTCTTGCACGTGGGATGCTACAACCGACACCTGAGTTGGGTTAGATGGTAGTTTGGGCTGATCTTGAATATTTGGGGTTGCACTTGGATTGCTGATACCCCGAAGTGTGATAAAAGGCTGAGAAGTACTTGGATTAGATGACTTCCCTTCCTCTATATTTATTTTCTTAGACCTTGTATTGGCTGCCACACTTTGAGAAGGGGACTGATTTATTCCACAAAAATCATTAGCTTTCCAGTTCAAGTGTTATCTCGTTTGGAGGTGCTTCTTGATCAACTACATGCTGCTAACTTTCTTCTTGGTTTGGTTATTGAGGAACACCCTCCATAGTCACCATCAATGCTTGATTTAAAGCACCATTGAAGCATGTTGATTGATTATGTGGTTAGTTACATGGGAAACACATAATCATATTAAACATGTGATTGTCCTTATTTTGAGTTATCCAAGGCCCTAATAAACCGTGGTGTGTATTCCCATAACATGTGATTTTCCTTGGTTCTAGTTATCAACTTGAATAGGTGGCTGTTTGGATGATATGGAGGTTTATTAGGTTGGAACTGAGGCTGATAAGGTCTAGAATTTTGAGCTTTCTACCTCTTAAGAGTTACCAACTCGTTTCCTAAGTTTTGCAATTGTTTCATAACCTCTTGGAGTTCATTTGAAGGACTAGAAGAAGAAGTGGAAGCTTCATTTGAAATATGATTTCTTGGAGCAGGGATGGGAGATATTGTAGGTGTTTGATTAGGATTAGGATTCCCCATATCTTGATAGAGAGGCATATGTGGCCTAGGTGTAAGTTGACCAGGCTTGAATTAGGCAATTCTCATCTGTAATAGATTAGGCATAAGTGTCTGGTAGGGTTATTCCCCCATAGATTGTATCATAATAGATATATCGAATTTAGAGCTTTAAGAAAATAGAGAAATGCACCTTCAGTTGTTGGTCTAACTACAATTGGGATCCTTTCCCATGTTCTTTAGAATCTGGAATTGAAGTCTGTCATCTACTCAGTTGGTGCCCTTTTGATTGTAGTCATCTGCTCCAAAGGAATAATTTAGTAGCCCTCCCCCAAACCGCCACAAAGAGTTATGTACAATTGATCCCAATTTTAAATCAATCCTTCTCCCAAGCCTATGAACCACTGCAACACTTTTCCTTTGAAAGAAGAATCTAACAAATTGACCGCAACATCCATCTCAAAATCTCATGTATGGCACAAACATTTACAATGTCTTGAATGTGGTCGATGGGAGTTGTGTGATTTTCTCCAGTGAAGTATGGGATATTTTTTAATGTTGCTATTGAGACCGGATTTTGTGCATTAAGGGAAAGTGGAATGCTACCCGTGAAATTTTCATAGGGGTTTGGGGTGGCTGATTTGGTGGTTGTAGATGAGCCATCCTGAGTGGCCTGAGAACCCTAGTCGATTGAAGAAAGGGTCTACCTGGTGGAGGTGTTGATAAAGTTCTATTTGGTGGAGATGGATACCTTTGAGCTCTTCTTCCCCTTCTTTCTCTATCTCGGGGATAAGTGTAGATAGACAAATAGCCCCTCTTCTCTAGTTCTTGACCTTGTTTGGATTCTTCTCATGAACTTGATAAACTTGGGTTACTGAAACCACTGAATTTGAGTGACGAAGTCTCCATATGTGTTGTTACAAAGGCTCTAAAAGATAAACTTTCACCAAAACACACACCCAATCTTGATAAAAATTAAAATATTGACTTCTATCCTAACGGGCGTGCCAGAACTTTAATGTTGGAAAAGTAGCTCCTAGGATTTACACATTACAAAACCCTACTTTTGACTAACATGGGATTGTATCAAGGTGTGGGACCTTTGTGATTGAGAAAACCTCCAAAGAAGGCTAGTTCCTAACTTATTCTAATTCTAACCTACAACATAGCTACAAATTCCAAGGGACCAGAGGAAGAGAAATACATAAAATGTAAATCCTAAACTAAGGGAGGTGATAACACCAAAAAAGACTAGAGAGATTCCTAGTGAGTGAAAGTAGAGGAAAATGGGGAAAAAGAGGGCAAATAAAATGCCACAGCCTCAAAACACTTTCAAACCTCCATTCTCGTGGAGCACAACAAATTTAAACCTGTAAAGGATTGCGGTATGCACAATATACTTGTAAAATATAATAAAAGGTAAGAAGTGCAATAAAAATCAAGCTAGGGCAAAGAAACACCACAAAACACTAATTTTATTGCTTAAAATTATGCACAATCCATTACAATATAGGAACAAGGTAATAATCCTTCACAAAATACATAAATTTGAGGCATGTAGCTCACAAAAGTGCTAGAACAATTTTGGCAGAGTTCCTTTACAATTTTGAAATCCCCCTTCAAATGAGGGGAATTTACATATATAGAGAGAAAAGGAGCTACCAACCAAAATACTTCATTAAATGCTTGTACGTAGGTATGGGAAGCCATGATGGTTCACTTTTCAAATAAATTAATTTTTCTTGTGACATTTAGAGGGGATGCATTGGGTACTAGTGGGGTCTTCTGCAAGTGGTCTTGATCTATGTCCCTCTTAGCCTCCTTCCTTCCATCTTTTGCATCAAAGATACTCAGTGCGGTTTGAACTTTCTCTTTTTAGTCTTGATTACATTGTGTCTAATCTCTTCTGCAACTCCTTCACCACATTATCTAACTCATCCAACTTTCCTCTCATCATTATTTGGGAAATGCAAATATTTTTCAAGGCTTCAATATAGTCAATCATGTTATCCCTCATATTAGATCTAATTTCATCCATAGATTTCACTATCATTTCCAACTACTAAATTTTGAGGTAAAGTTTCCCATTATTATTCTCCCCTTCCACCTTAAACTTTTCCTTCCCCATGGAAGGGCCTTCTTTCCTACTATTCTCTAAAACCATAGTCTCTTGAAACTCCTCCCCATAGCTCGGTTATAGGGTTCCTTCCCTGTAAGCATATTAGCTAGAGACTCATCCAGGGTTGATGTCATCCTTAGACTCATACCATTCAGAAACAACCCCATTTGGGATAAGGGGTTTTCCATTATGAAAAAGGAGAAGAATATTCCCTTCGTGTGGGGAAGAATCCAATTTCCCGTTCTGAAAATAATTAACAAAGGAAGAGAGAAACATATACAAGAAGAAAGGTATGCTCATTATAACATGATGTCTAAACATGTTTAGTAAGGAGAGATGATGGGTATATATATTTGTAAGATTTCCTTTGAGATTGATATAATGCATGATGTGAAGACACATTTCATTATAAATAATAGGTATACAAAACATCCCGATGTAATCTACAAGAAGATAAAAAAATTCCATACCTTTAAAATATATGGATTTCATGGTTCATATGGTTTTTGTCCTTGAAAAAAATTGATTCTCGTTGTGTTCATGCCCATGAACTATGCAATAAATTTTTATGAGACTTACAATTCCGGACCTTGTACCAAAACCCTACCCGTATCCCATTCCTTACCAAACTCTAGGGTGAGAGAAGGATAATGTCCTTTAATCTCAAAAATGTACTCCCTAAAACCACCGATTATGAGGATGTGCTACAACGAGTGGTTGTTTATAATAGCTCCATGGCATTATGATTATTATTCTTTTGGCATATGAGCTAAAATAAGTTAAACAACTATCGAAGCCCTAAATGCCAAAACTCCTCTAACCCTAATCATCAAACTTCTGCAAACATTGGCCACCATTGAGGATCTGCTAGTGATGGTGGTCGGGAGTTTTATGCATAATGGAGGGTCTTGTGCTACTTCGTTCCTCTGTGATGTGCCCCCTGTATTGGCCATTGTTGTAAGTAAAGGAGGTGACAGTATAGAGGATACCTCACAAGTCATGACAAGGGTGGCTTCGGGAAAGATATTTGCAATGGGTATGGGCTCAAGAAATGAGACTTGTGAGAGCAACATACGAAATCCCATTTAGAGATGTTTCTAGAAATAATTTTCACTAGATGGGGAGATCTAGTTTTTAAGTCTATAGGTGGAATTGGTGCCTCTTTTGGGGTTAAATCTAGCCCTAGCACCACCATTATTTCCTTAATCTTGAAGGAAGGAAGAGAAAATCCTATTTCACTTGTTAGAGACACTAAGAACCCACTAGGAATGGCAGATCCTCTAGTCCATCACTCATTCAATGAAGTTCTGCAAAATAAGCCAAAGATAAAAACCATGAGGCCTGCTAAGAGCAACCCATGTGTAACTTTTGGTGATGATCTCCTTAAAAAAGTCATTCTACCAAGATCATGCCTTGATATGCAAATTTTCTTTTCTTCGGCCTAGTCTCCATGTACTCCATGATTCGATCTCTAAGCATTGGATCCCACTTCTAGCAGAAAGGTTAGACCTCTAACCCAATTCCAAATGTATATTTATCGTTATTTTTACCTCTCGTAGCTAATAAGGATATTATTTCTAAACAACTTTGGGTTTTCTAATAAAAGTACCTTATATTAAAACCATGATTCCCATCATTCAACCCCCATGCTGAATCTTTCTCCCACAAACCGATCTAGATCATATTACCCCATTTACCCTTATAATTATGAGATACTAGTTGTCTGGTTTCCATAGGCAATACCACAGTGCAACATCATTAACATTGACTCCAAAACCTTTGATTTCATCCATACAACCTATGCAAGAATCCTTGTTGAGCTTGATACTTCAAAAGAAATTCTATCCCACATTGAGCTTAAAGTGCAAAATCATACTTGGACTCAGCTCCTTAACTATGAGGGCCTATCTTTTAGATGCGAAGATGTTTTTCATTAGGGCATTCACTACTTTTGAATGTGAGATGGTAAAGTGTAAAATTGAGAATGATAATTGGTGGAGAAATTCCCTCCCAGAACATTTAGTTTTTAAATCTAAGGATATCCTTGATTCGACATTGTGGGGAAGATTTGGTTGAATCGAGTGCTCAAACCCCTTTAAGGAGATCATAGAACATACAAATAAGTGGTTGTCCGTAGATGAAACTTACAATAATGGAAACACGGATCCATTAGTGCATGTAGCAGAAAAGGAGAATGTTCCTCCTCTTACTCCTTTCTCTAACAATACATATCAACCGTTAGTTGATTTGGAAGTTGTTATTTCATTGCACAAAACCACCGAAGAGTGGATATCAGTTCTTAATAAGGATAAACCTATTCACACAAAATAAACTCCATTCATGTAAGGAATTTGGTTCTGAGTTGTTTTCTCTTTGTTTCTTTCTTGTAATTTTTGTTTCCAAAGATGCGATTGCAATGATGTTCTTACATTGTCTAATTTATTTCAATAGCGGTTGAAGAGCTACATTTTCTTGTCATTTATTTCTTATTGGGATTTTTGTAGGAAGATAGACCTTGCCTTTGTTATTCTTTTCTTATATCTCTTAGTTGGGGTGTGGCTCCCACAGATAAAAACCACCTTATTACTTCTGTTTATCTTGTCCATTGAGTATTTTTGATGTACTTTTGGGTAAGGTCCATCCAAACACTTTTATGCTTAATAAAAACAATTAATCCATGGCTAGATGGTTCAACCGAAACCATACCACCACCCTTTGCTTGTATGT